>JAFMSR010000014.1:34997336-35389836 GCA_022818135.1 Saxidomus purpurata
ATAGATAAATATGAACATACTTTTTGCATGAAGATATTTGACCAGAATGGGTTTTGAATTACTAATGCTGAAATAACTAAAGTTTGAACTTTTCTTTTTTTGTTTCAGCTGTGTAATTCATTAGCGGATGAATATGATCAAATTCGGAGTGAATATTGGAACTATGTGTCACGATCACTGGGCATGAAATATGGCTCGGACATTCAGCAACAAAATGTTCAACAGGAAGTGAATTCATAATGTTGACCATTCTGTCACCCCTTCGAGTGAAAATGGAACAAACTGGTTTAGAAAATATTACCCCTTGGATTGAAGATAAAACAATGTGATATTAAAAAATAACACCCTTCTGACTAAAAATGGAGCAAGCTGGTTGATACAACACAAAGGGAAAACACAAACAGATAAAGTAGTAGCACTGTTAGCTGTAAATAACTTTATGTTGATATTTCTTTGAGTAGAAAATTATAATATGTCTGCTTCAGACCTGTAATTCACATTTTCTTCCTGATGCTTCAACTTTCATACACAGGTCACTGTCATGACTGTATTCAATTTCTGTACCTTTGTTTCATGAGAAGTTGTTGGTAACAAGTGGAGAACTGTTGT
Organism: Saxidomus purpurata; assembly: GCA_022818135.1. Taxonomy (NCBI): domain Eukaryota; kingdom Metazoa; phylum Mollusca; class Bivalvia; order Venerida; family Veneridae; genus Saxidomus; species Saxidomus purpurata. The sequence continues at coordinate 34,997,946 of JAFMSR010000014.1, forward strand.
AGTTGAACAGTACATGTATTGCTATAGTATTGATCCTTCAAAACCTGTGAGAGCTATATTTAATCTTCACATTTAGTTTTGTTTTTGTCTTACTTGGTCATTAACAAGGATTACATACATTGTGTTACTGCAGTGTCTGTGCAGGTAGAAATCTTACTCTGGCGTGAATTAATTCTCTTGTGCAAACCAGTCCCTGTAATTATAAAACTTATTTCACTATAGATGAAATACATTTCGTGCATGAAAAAAGTTTTGTAGTGAATGGGTCACAGGTTTGTACTTGTATAATATCCACAAACTGTTCAAGGATTAATAATTTAGTACTGCTAATGTTTTTAAACTCAATAACACAGTATTGTTTGCCAGAAGGTATGTTATCTTTCCAGGAATGTAATAGTTGAAGGGGTGACAGTTGGTGTTTATATTTTCTCTACATATTTATAATATTTACAAACTGTAACAACATTGTTTTACAATGTTATTTGTATTTTACCTTTAAAAAGTATTGTAGGCTTGTTTGAGATTCATTGTGTATCTTCCATATATCTGCAGTGAAGGAGTCTTTGTCATATAGGAAGTGCCTAGGTTAGGCCAAGAAAAGATGATAAAGTGATACCAGTAATTTTAGGGGGGGGGGGGGGGGTGCTGATTTTTCGGTAGATAATGTTTTTCACTCTTTTAATCATATAGCTGAAAGTAAACTGCACACCATTTGTAACTGCACTGGAAAAGCGGATTTCAGCACTTTATTACCAGAAAAATAATTGAGGGTTAAAGAAAAAATGTTCAGTAGGTAGGTACTAAGGTTACCAGAACCACAATATTCATTTCCTTTTGGCCTATGGATAAAGGTATCGGGTCACAACAACAAATGGGTAGGCTGATGGTAACTCCAGTGACAGACAGATTAATAATGATGCTGTCAGTAAACCATTTGCTAGAGTAATGCCTTTATTGATTAGTGTAATTTAATCTTTTCCTGTGACACTGAGGTCTCCAAACTGTAGATATATATACCCTACATTAACATCTTTCTTATAGCTTTGAAATACAGTCACTTTCATGTATCTTACCCTTGATACTTTTATTGAAATTTATGTATTGTGGAAACTGTTACCTAATTGAGTTGTAAAATGCTATTTGTACTTTTTCAGGGTACTTTTGAATAATTCTTTTTGTCTTTAGCTCACCTGGCATAAAGTGCCAAGTAAGCTGTTTGGATCGCTCACAATCTGGTGTCTGTTGTACATCCAGTTAACATTTCCTTCCGGAAACATCTCTGAAAACACTGGGTCGTTTGATTGTATGTAGGTTTATTTGGAAAGACTTGAAACATCTTCTATGAAATCACAAGGCCTAGAGCTCAGATATTTAGCATGTAGCATTGCTTTGTAGACCACTATCAATTCTGTCCAAATTATGATTCCTTGGTCAAATGTGGGTCACTTAATTTGACAAATCTCTCTTAGAAATTTTGATAGTACAAATTGGACCTCTATGAAAATTTCTCAAATCAGGATGCCTAGGTCAAAATTGACACTTTTTGCGACACTAGTGTTGACTTTGTGTTATTGCCATTGGTAGCCAGGTGAGCGATATAGGGCCACCTTGGCCATCTTGTGTTTATATCTGTTGTAAACCTCTATTTGAGGAATGTACACAATTGAAATGCTTTTCGAAAAAAACATTAAACCCCAAATAACAAACAAAAATCTGACATTGACAGATCGTAATAATGTAACTATCTATTGACTGAATTGTATACTAGTGTTGCTTTAATTGGTTATTTTAAAACAGAAAAGAACATTTCTTATATTACTGATTTTTAAACATGAGGTCTTGGTAAAAATGTTTCACTTGTATAATGTAGGGACAAAAAGGTTAAAGCTGTAGATAATATACGGATATTTATATATTTGTGGTCTTGAAATAATGGATGGTTTTGTGTTTGCTTTTGCTCAATTAGTGATACTGAAACCAGCAATATCAAAGAAATGTATAGGGCATTGATGTTTGTGTATAAACAGTGTACTTGATTAGGTGACAAAAATAATGTGTACCGGTAATAGAAACACGATTTGGAACCTATTTCTGAGAGCAGATAACATGAACAAATGTGTATTCATATTAGCTACATATGGGATTGTTGTAAATCAGCTTACACTGAACTATTAGCTATAAAAGATTCATCCATAAGGGAAAGGCAACCCTAGCCTGCTACAACAAAAGGATAAAGATTATTGCAGAAAACTTTTACAAAATGGAGGATAACAGTTAATACATTTACATATGAACTAGTCTGTTTTGGGGTTTGTGAAAGTTAAATCACTTTTGAAGCTTACATATTGTACTTATAAATACCAGACATGTCTATATCAGTATATACATATAAATAACACACAATGTATGTATAACATGTGAAATATTATATATATTGGATACTGTGTGGTATTTATGAGTCCATATCAGACATACTGGCTGTATACAGATGTGTAATTCACAAATTTCACTCACAGTTTCCACATTATTACACCGTTTTCTCATACACTTTCATATAACAGTCGATTTTCCTGACAGCTTGGTATATTTCTGTCTGAAAGATTTTAACTGACAAGGTTGAAATACACATTTATTTGACCAAAAAAATATTAAAATCTTACTTGAACAAAGGATTGTTGTTACATTGTGAATGTTCTTTCTTAAAGTAATTGGATGCTTGGTTTTATATTCCAAACTTCTTGTCTTAAAAGAAATTCAAAGGAGTTAACTGAACTATTGATTTATGAAAATTTACATTTTGTTTACTGTGGTGCTTTTTATGTGAACATGCACAAAATGTAATGCAGTTGGCTTGCATGATGCATTTACTTGTTACTTTAATGCATGATAAATAAATGTTAATTGGTATTGATTAGAAGTTGCTGGTTTTCTGAATGTTCCTCTAAAGTTACTGTTAATTTAGTCAGCATAATTTAAGTTAAAGAGAAGTCTGTTGTAACAGTTTTCCAAAAGAAAATATTGTTGTTTTACAAAAGATGCTGTATCTATCATGATCTATATGAAACATCTTGAAAACCAGACAGCATTTTTAGCTTGACTATTCAAAGAATAAGGAGTGCTATTACAGTCACTTTTGTGTCGGCATTGCAGCTTTGGTGCTTGCATGGTTCCATCATGGACATATTTCAGTAACCATTTATGGGAATTGATTTGAAATATCAGGTGTGTCAGACAGTCAAGTTAGTTAACTCTTGTATGAATTTAATTTAAATTATGGCCCTTGTTTGACTTACCTCAGTCACTATTTGTGGGATTGATTTAAAACTTCAATATATTCTTTAGGGGTATCAAGCAATCAGGTGAGATAACTCCTGACTGAATTTACAAATTAATATTATGGCCCTTCTTGAAGTTAGAAACTGCATGCAAGGTACTACCATGCACATACTCAAGTAACCACTTATGGGAGTTAGTTGAAACTTAGCAATAGTGTTCAGGGATATCAGACAATTAAGTTACCATAGGTAACTTTTGATTTCTTTTATGATTACAGTTTTCTAGTTTATACTTACAGAGTCAATAGAATTTTGTTTTGCTACTTGCTGACAAAAGTTTTGTTTCATTGGCAAGCACTGAGACTAGTCAAGCATGCTGTCTAACGGACAGCTCTTGTTTGTGTTTTCAGTTATTATAAACCTATTGTATTTTCTTTTTTTTGACTAACATACAAAGTTGTCTTTGTTAATTTTAATGCTTTATTAAACATAAATGTTGGACAATTATGTTTCTGAACTTGTTCTGTTAGGCAGCTAATGTGTGATTCTTTTTGTGATTTATAACCAAATCAAAGGGGGGTAACTCAATGATAATGTGATAAGATGATGGACTTCTTAGTTAATTTTGTTGTACTTAAAGTGCATTTTACTGGACAAGTGACATAGGTTTTGTTCTGTTGTAAAGTCATAACATGAGGCTAGACTTATATGAGACTGACATGTTAGCAGCATATACCAGTTTAACTGGTTTCCTGCATATGCTTTACTGGTTCTCCACATATTCCAGACCAACCAGTTTGTATACAAGCCTGACTGGGTTCTGGCATTTATACCTTGAACGAGGTTGATGGACCTAATAAGCACAATTACAAACAAACAAAGGCATTTACTACGATGACTGGTTCCCAGTGTGTAAGTGCACCAGTTTATAGTATACTGTAGACTGACATTCTTACATTCACAAACCTGGCTGGTTTCTTGCATAATGCTAACTGGTTCTCAACATTTTTCAGTCTTACAAGTATGTTGCATACACTGAACTGACTGGTTCCTAACATTTATCAGACTGACTTGTAGTGTCTGGTTTGCAGCATTGGAGTTATAAGAATACACTGAACCTGATTGGCTAATGCCATATTGTTCCCTGACTGGTTGACAACATACACTACAACAGTACATTAATTTGACCAGTGAATTGCACTTTTTTTTTTTTCATTTTTGTTATAGCTTACCTGAGCATGATGTGAGCTATTGTGATCACGTGAAGTCTGTCTGTCAACAATTTCTTCAGACAACCTCATAAAACACTACACAGAATTTCACCAAACTTGGCCAGAAGCATCCTGGCATTAAGCTCTCCTAAATTTGTACAAATGGTTTGAGCTAAGTAAAAAAAATTTTAAAAAGCTTCTTCTCCAAAATATTCATGGTGGTCACTTGTTTAGCATAGAGTAACTAAAATAGGGAAATTTTGAAAAATCTTGTCTGAAACCACAAGGTCTAGAGCTTAGATATTTGATGTGTGATGGTCTACCAAGTTTGTTCAGATCATGCCACTTGATTCAAAATTGACCGGTTTGGGTCACTTGTTTAACATACTTAAAGAGGAAAAACTTAAAATGTTACAACTTTGGCGTGAAGGGGAATGGTTCTCAGGTGAGCAATATAAAACCATCACAGCTCTCTTGTGTACTGACAGTGCTCAAAAAGTTCTTGTTTATAAAATATTGGGAAATTCTTTGAACTGGTTTTACTGTATATGTGTTGTCCCTGCATTCTCTAGACAGCATTACTAGATTGAAAGTTAGCTTTAATTATTGTTTATAAATTCAAAACGATGTGCTCATTTTTGAAGATTAGCTTTCATCAGTTGTTACTGAATGAAAGTTTTGAATTAACCTATGAGATAGTAAATGTACTAGTTGATGAACTTATCAAAGAAAACTCAAGTTTGATTTTCTGATTGTATTCATATTTCAGAATGAATTGTCAATAAACTCCTTTGTTACATTTTAATGCATTACACTTTGTTTTGCTGCCATGGTTATAAAACAAATAATGCAAGTGAAAAACAAAAATAAATGTTTTATACACCCTTCTTGGTGGTTTTATGTTTGTTTAATTCCTATTTGCCCTTGGCCTGCTTGCCACAAGTGATTCTGCAACTGATCGAGATCATAATCAGCAGCCGTACCGACTCATGCAGTCTGATCATGATCTGCACTGTTTGTTATACAGCCTGTTAATTTTCATGTAGCATCCCTTTGAACAGCAAATGATTCTGTCCAAGCTGGAGAAGACCACCTCTGTAGTGAAGTGGTTACGGTTGCTGACTTGTAATCACAAAACCTCACACTGATTGAGGGTCATGTGTTCAAGTCCAGCTACCAGCCAACTCTATGTGAGTTTGCAGTTTTTTACTGAGGATAGGGGTTTAGTACAAGTCCTCTCCAGGAACAACGGTTAGGTTAACTACCTAGTTGTATATGACTGAAATTCTGTTGAAAAAATGGGTTTTAAACTTGGCACCAAACCAAGTTCATGGATGTGCAAGTCCATTTAAAAAATTTAGCAAAGTACGGGTTAAATCAGCTGAGTTTAAAGGCTCAAGATGAGATATTATCACAGTGTTACTTCAGTTAATTCTCTATGCCGCTCTGCTTCATGGTTAGTTTGGCTTATAATGGAGTTTCCAGTCAAATTCAATGGAACAACATTCAAGTTTCATGTTGCAGCTTTACAAAGTACTTTGACCATTTAATTTGTATATACATATACATGTCGTGAATATTGTTCTATTACTTTGCAATTTCAAACATTGATTTTTATCTCATCTGGCACTAAGTGCCAGAATGAGCTTTTAGGATTGCATTCTGTCCGGCGTACGTTGTATGAGAACAGTGCAGATCATGATTAAACTACATGGATGTGCAGGCTGGTCATGATCTACACTGGTTTCAAAGGCAGGATCTAGCGGGTAAAGGTTAAATGCGTTCATTGTAACAGAATTAAGCATTTAACATTGAGTAAATACATAAAAATGAAATAAACATTTTAGGAGAATTCCATATGGGTGATTTTTGTCGAGCCGCTTGCGAAAGCTCGATATAGTTGTCCAAATGGCAGTTCGGTGTATGTGCGTCCGTCCCTCTGTCCGAGTTTAGTTTGTCTGGAGCATATCTTCTTCATGCATTGAGGGATTTGATGTAACTTGGTACAAATGTTCATGATCATGAGATGGAGTGTCATCCGCAAGAACCAGGTCCCTAGGTCTAAGGTCAAGGTCACACTTAGAGGTTAAAAGTCAAGTTCAAGAATGACTGTCTGCAGCATATCTACTTCATGCATGGAGGGATTTTGATGTAACTTGGTACAAATGTTCACCATCATGAGATAGAGTGTAATGCACAAGAACCAGGTCCCTAGTTCCAAGGTCAAGGTCACACTTCGAGCCCAAAGGTCAGATGCAAGAATACTTCAAGAATGACTTTGTCCAGAGCATTTCTTCTTCATGCATGGAGGGATTTTGATGTTACTTGGCACAAATGTTCACCACCATAAGATGGAGTGTCATGCGCAAGGACCAGGTCCCTAGGTCTAAGGTCAAGGTCACACTAAGAGAATAAAGGTCAAATTCAAGAATATCTTTGTCCGGAGCATTTCTTCTTCATGCATGGAGGGATTTTGATGTAACTTGGCACAAATGTTCACCACCATGAGCTACCCTTGTTTTTTAGAATTACTTCCCTTTGTTAATATTGTAAATAGCTTATATTGTGACTTTTTTATTACTTGCCGTAGAGTAAAGTCGAGACCACTTTTCTGTGGTACAACATGCATGTTACATTATATATTTAGGTGTATTTTGACCTAAATCTTCTTGGTAAGGAGTTAGCCCTTTTGACAGGTGGCGACTCAACATGTTGCACGTGGGCATCTCGTTTGTTCTAATGCTATGTGGAGCTGACCATTGACCACTTAGCATGTAATTGATAAGATTAATACTGCCCTTTACCTAACATTGTAGGAATTCTGCCAATGAAATACATACTGCAATGTTTTTCTACATCTAAAAATACTTCCCTATAATGTATACATACATCATTTCTTTCTGACAGGATAAAGAAGCTATTTTGGTTTGTTTTGCAAATTTTTCTGTACAACATATTTGCAGACTAGGTTAGCTATCATTAATAAGACTGTAATGTTTCATAATGCACAATAATAACACTAGTAATCCTTGAATTCAGTAATTAAGTAGGAATTTGATTGGAATTTAAACTAAAATCCATTCTTCAGTTATCAATTTCTCTGACAGGAGAGGGGTCACTTGATTCCAATAGGCTAAACTATAGTGAAAACTTCAAAAATCTTCTTGTCTAAAACCACAAGGTCTGGTTTTTTAAATGAAGCATTGTGTAGTGGAGAGCTATGTAGATGGTTCCAATCATGACCCCATGTCAATTTTTACCCTTTCTCGAACACCATTGTTGACCTTGTATTATAACAAGTGGAAGTCAGGTGAGCAATAAAGGCCATCTTGGCCCTCTTGTTTGTTGAAATATTTCAGTTTAAATCAAACATACAAGCAAATTAAATTTGTAGAATATAATGATAAAAAATCTCTTTTCCACTGTTTTCCTAATTCAAATATTGAAATTAAGCACAAACTTACGTTGGTCCTATACTTCAGTTAGTGATTAAAGAGACTAATAAACTTCACTATTCTTTTGATCCCAAAAAAAATCTGTTTCTGAAAGGGATGGAGGAAAACAACAGCTGTCCCTCATAGGTGAAAAATGCCCCCAAAGCGGTGTCTCACAGTCTGTGACATTGACCTTTAAACTTAAAGTAAACATAACACTAATCTAAATGTGCTGAACATTTGTTCCAATTTATTTTAAAATTCTTTGATGTATAACAGAGTTACAATCCGGACATGAACATGTGCATATATAAATGATTCTAGTACGTCTGACATCTAAGAGTTACCATGTAAACAGGATTCCATGACCTTTACACTGTTAAATGTGACCTTGACCTTTAAGGCAAGGTTGTTAGTCCTACAAGCAACACATCGTCTTGATGTGCTGAACATTCGTGCTTAGCACTCTTCAGCCCTACCTCTCTGAAAATAACTGTGGTAGGTCCTGTACAGTTAGTTATAAGTCAATACTTGCAAAGCCAGGTTTTACAAATGTCCAGAAATTTTTAGTATATAGATTAATTTTGATTCATTTCAGAATCTGTACAGAATGGAAAGTATTAAGTCGTGAATCAAGTTCTGAATGTCTGAAACTTTAGTCCTTTATGCTGAATAGGGAACAGTTCAGAGTTTGTAATTATATGTTCATACATAATTTTAAGAATCTGGTATTTAAAAGAAAAAGGGTGATAAATCTAAAACATCTCAAAAACTAAAATGTGATTTTTAGATGGATTTCGACCTGGCGTTGGCGTCTGCATTGGTTAAAGTTTTTGATAAATGCTAATATCTTTAATACCTTCAAACATATTTACTTCAAACTTGTTTCTAATGGCAATATAGACAACTGCAACAAGTCACACAACTGTGTCGACCATATTTGTATAGTTATGCCCCTTTTTGTGCCGCCCTTTCGGAGATTGCTTTGTCCGTCAGTCCTTCACAAACTTAACATTGGCTATTATAACTTTGCCATTTCTTAAGTTTTCTTCATGAAACTTAACAATTGATTGCTTATGACAAAAGGCTCATGATGCCACCAAATTTTGTAGGTCAAGGTCTAATTGGACAATTATGCCCCTTTTTATACATAGTTTTTGTCATGAAAACGTTGGCTATAACTTTCAAATTGTATTGCTTATGACAAAAGGGTCATGATGCTGCCAAATTTATAGGTTCAGGTCATATTTGACAGAGTTATGCCCCGTTTTATGCCCCCTTTGAAGAAGAGGGGTTTATTGGTTTGTAGATGTCGGTCCGTCCGTCTGTCTGTCTACCAACTTGTTTCCGGATGATAACTTAAGAACACTTGGGCCCAGGATCCTGAAACTTGATGCTGAGGTTGGTCATGACCAGCAGAGGACTCCGGTTGTTTTTCAGGTCAGTATGTCAAAGGTCAAGGTCAATGACCTGGAATAGTAAAACGGTTTCCGGATGATAACTTGAAAACGCTTGAGCGTAGCATCTTCAAACTTAATGTGGAGGTTTGTCATGACCAGCAGATGGCCCCTATTAATTCTGAGGTCAGTCGGTCAAACTTCAAGGTCACCTTGACCTGAAATTGTAAAACGGTTTCCAAACTATAACTAGAATGCTTTGGCATTACATCTTGAAACTTGAGCTGGAGGTTGGTCATAACCGGTAGAGGACCCCTATTGATTTTGAGATAAGTAGGTCAAAGTCACAGTGACTCGTAATTGTGAAGGTCATTGTTACCAAAAATATATTTTTTTGGTTAGTTAAGGTCAAGGTAACTACTTAAAATAGAATTTTTTTTAGTTGTATATTGTTTTCAGCAAAAAGTAAATTTAGGGGTCAAGGTTCAGGTCACTGTTACTCAAAATAGATTTTTTTCATTTTTAGCTCGACTATTCGGAGAATATGGAGAGCTATTACAGTCACTTGTGTGTCGGCGTCGGCGTCGGCGTTGCTTCTTTGGTTAAAGTTTTGCCTGCTAAGTACTATCATGCACATATCTCAGTAACCACTTATGATATTGACTTGAAACTTTGTTCATGTCTTTAGGGGTGTCATACAATCAAGGCAGATAACTCTTGAAAAAATTTAGTACAAATTATGGCCCTTGTTTGACTTTGAAAATTTGGTTAAAGTTTTGCCTGCTAGGTACTATCATGTACATATCTCAGTAACCACTTATGATATTGACTTGAAACTTTGTTCATGTCTTTAGGGGTGTCATACAATCAAGGCATATAACTCTTGAAAAAATTTAGTACAAATTATGGCCCTTGTTTGACTTTGAAAATTTGGTTAAAGTTTTGCCTGCTAGGTACTATCATGCACATATCTCAGTAACCACTTGTGATATTGACTTGAAACTTTGTTCATGTCTTTAGGGGTGTCATACAATCAAGGCAGATAACTCTTGAAAAAATTTAGTACAAATTATGGCCCTTGTTTGACTTTGAAAATTTGGTTAAAGTTTTGCCTGCTAGGTACTATCATGCACATATCTCAGTAACCACTTATAATATTGACTTGAAACTTTGTTCATGTCTTTAGGGGTGTCATACAATCAATGCAGATAACTCTTGAAAAAATTTAGTACAAATTATGGCCCTTGTTTGACTTTGAAAATTTGGTTAAAGTTTTGCCTGCTAGGTACTATCATGCACATATCTCAGTAACCACTTATGATATTGACTTGAAACTTTGTTCATGTCTTTAGGGGTGTCATACAATCAAGGCAGATAACTCTTGAAAAAATTTAGTACAAATTATGGCCCTTGTTTGACTTTGAAAATTTGGTTAAAGTTTTGCCTGCTAGGTACTATCATGCACATATCTCAGTAACCACTTATGATATTGACTTGAAACTGTTTTAATGTCTTAAGAGGTGTCACACAGTCAAGACAGATAACTCTTGTTTAAATTTAGTGCAAATTATGGCCCTTGTTTGACTTTGAAAATTTGGTAAAGTTTTGCATGCAAGGTACTATCATGCACATATCACAGTAACCACTTATGGTAGTTATATCAAACCTTGCAATAGTGTTCAGGGTAAATTTTGTATCAAACAATTAATTTACCAAAAATTAAATCTATAGTTATAGATTTTGACTTTTTTTATGATTCAACTTTCCTAGTTTATACTTAATAGTTAGCAGAATTTTGTTTTGCTATTACACTGATAAAAGTTTTGTTTTATTAGCAAACACCCACAATAGTCGAGCATGCTGTCTTATGGACAGCTCTTGTTTTTTGTTATAGTTGTTCAATTTTTAAACTGTTTTAAGCAAGTGTATTTGCCCAAGAACACACATGAAATAGTCGCGGTGATTTTTTTTTTTCACTGGGGTCAAAGTCAATGTTTAATTTTAATATTGTTCTTTGGAGATTACTGTTTTATTTTATTCTTACATTTTTTTTAATTCTACAATTTCTACAGACTCCGTTTTCACGAATTTCACACTGACTTTTACTTTAAAAACTGTTCCTTTCACAGAACAAATTTTGCATCAAGGGGGGCATACGTGTTTTACAAACAGCTATTGTTGTACTTAGATTTTGTCACGAAATTATTGGTTATTCTGACAAAGTATAAGATGGTGACACAAGGGCTCTACTGAACATCCATCTAGTTGTACTTAGATTTTGTCAATAAAAACTTAACTTTAGTTATTACTTTGCCATTGCTTAACATCTCTTCATCAGACTTTGAAATTATTTTGCCCCGTTTATGACAACAGGGTTGTGATTCAGCCAAAATCTTTGGGTCAAGGTCACATTGACAAAGTTATTCCCTTTTTTTGAACTTAGATTTTGTCGAGATAGTAACATAAAGTTGGTTATAATTGTGCCATAATAAACCTTTCAAATTATATTGCTTATAACAACATGGTCATGATGTACCCCCTCTACCTGTCCACTCACTCCCCCTACCCCTATGTCTACCAATCTTATTTTTTATTTTTTATAAGTTGGACTTACTTCCCATCCCGAAAAAAAAACATTTCTCAATTTTCGTTTTTTGAGTTTCACCTTAATTCTTGCACAATATACCTATTTTTAGATTTTACTGACAAGCCCTCGAATTGTCGAGCGTGCTGTCCTGAGTCAGATGTGGACACGGGTTCATAAAGAGCCCATACCAACTCTGACAATCAAAATCCAATTTTTTGTTCAGTTACTAGTATGTAGAATGGATCACGAGTAGCCGCGAGCGCTACTATAAAAGTAGATTGTTTTTCGTAATAGATACAGTACGAGTTTTGCTGTAAAAGTGTCTTCTTACTAACTCTGACAATCAAAATCCAATTTTTTGTTCAGTTACTAGTATGTAGAATGGATCACGAGTAGCCGCGAGCGCTACTATAAAAGTAGATTGTTTTTCGTAATAGATACAGTACGAGTTTTGCTGTAAAAGTGTCTTCTTACTACCGTAAGAAGTATACTTTATACACAAGCGCAACCAAATTGTCCGAGGCATAAAATATAAAAATATAAAATACACTTCTTACGGTTGTAAGAAGACACTTTTACAGCAAAACGAGTACATGTATCTGACTTATACGACGTTTGATTAGCAAACATGATTCTTGGAACATTTCTTGCAGGATGTATTGAACTTGTGTGAAAAAAGAACCTTATTAAGTCATTTTGGTACGTATAAAATAGTGCTGAACCTACAAATAATATAGTATCGGCCTAATCTGTTTTGTTTGTTTAAATGTACTTTTTGCACGGGCAATCCGCCCTTGTTTAAGTGGGACTAGAAATGAAGTGGTTGTGCTTACACCATCAAATAAACAATGTAGTCGAAGGAAAAGGCGAATTCTTCCTTAGTATGTTTTAGTAAATTAAGAATATTTGGAAAGCAAGTGTACGCTTTCAGGCATAGAAGATTACTTCACGGGCCACTCCTGAAAGGTAAATTATATACATTTAAGTAACACAATGCGCTATGCATGTACGTTTGCCTCCGCTATCGAGAGGATCGAGCCGCTGACTTGAAATCACTATGACCACCCAGATTAAGAGTCATGAGTTCGAGACCTGCTACCCACCATGTATCTTCATGCGAGAAATTAGCATTTTCATGAGGAGAATTGGAAACTGGTTCTTCCCTGGAAGAATAGTTGGGTAAACTCTGACTGCCCTATAATGTGCAATGTCATTGTATTGCTATACAAACTATGACTTTTACAAATGTATTTTTGAGAAAGTAAAATCATATGGATTTGAACGAAAACATATATTCAAAACATCAGAACTTGCCTTGATTGTCAACATACAAATGTAAATATTTCCGTCAACCTATGGAATGAACGGAATTGGTTGTATGTTACCACAACGCCACAAATGATATTCGCTTTCTAAGTAATGAGATTATGAAGGATAATGTGATAGTGATGTGATAGATTAATAGTTTCTGTCATGAGCACGAGGTTCAGATCGAAATATCCGTCACCGAGGGTAAATGTTTTGGCGGGAACGAGGCTCTGCCGAGTTCCCGTAAAACAGTCACCCGAGGTGACGGATATTTTCATCTTAGCCAAGTGTCTCGTGATGGAAACTTTTTCTAGCATACCGTCCTGCACTTTAAAGTAGATTTCTAAATGCAAACTTATAAAAATAATGAATTATCATGAAAAACAAACGATTTTCAGACGTTGTGTTTGGGAAATTGACGTCACAATGTTTATAACGTTACGTCATAAATAATTCACGAGAGTCGTCTGTCATAGGAGGGGTGCCAGACCGGTTTTTTCCGGCATGGGCAAAATCACCGGAAATGCCGATCCGATATGCAAGAAACATTCTTACAAAAAAGTTAACGACAATAGCATTCGTGCAAGTAAAGATATAATCGTAACGGTTACGTTATCCAATGAATTTTCACAAAACATTGGATTTTTGGATTTCTGTACATTTGTGTGACGTGTTTAACTACTGTTCGTTTTACTCGTTTGTATTGATATCTGCATACAAACATTTTCTGGTACAAATATGTTTCTGGCGATAACTAGGTAACCCTTCAAAATAAGGCAAAAAAATTCCATCCCGTTCTCCAAGCCGACACTATCAGATTATATGTTTTACCCTAATATCTATATAGGCGATAAGGACTTTCTACTTTTTTATAAGGCCACTTTCAATACTGGTTCAAGTGACGTTTCAGTCTTCTAAAAATATCTGATGAAACGAATCCGATGAGTTGTGCGCTAAAACTGGTCTCCAGCAGGTATATTAGAAATGCATGTAGTCTAATAACGCCTTTTTTTCAAATGAAAAGAATAATCTGACTTACAAATAAAAAATGAGCTAATATTACATTTTACATATATTTTAATTTTAAACTTACAGATTTCAGAGTAGCGACATAAGCATTTCTAGCACTCTTGCTAATCGCTATCAATAAAAGCACGTGCAAAGCATGCGGTTTTAACAAGATTATTTGTATAAATAAACGTGTACAAAGTGTCCTTACAACCGTAAGAGGACACTTTTTGAATAGCTTTGCTGGGGGTGAAGTCGTATAAAGTATTTTACAATATTTCAAGAACTACCTCAATTATTCCGTTGTGGTTAACAAGCAACTATTTGCCTCAAAGAGCACGGTAAAATCGTGCAGCTCTGATTTTATAAAGTAAAAAATCGCGCAAAGTTGCGAACACCTGTACCAGTACATTAGCCACGATTTCTTCGTGCAATATATATAATTATGCTATTGCAAACTTGATATGACGGAGCGATGAGTTGTTCTTGTAAATGGTAAAGGTAGGTGGCGATATATATAATAATTATTTAAGATGTATAGCTGGAAATACAGGCAAATGTAGCTGTATATATATAAGGAGTTAGTTGGCTGCCTGTCTGGCTGGCTTACGTTAGAATGGGCTTTCAGGTTTTCAGCAAAATCATGACTGTAAAAAGATTCCGTTTCCAGCCTCTTCAATAAGTAAACCTTAAAATCTGAGCTTTTGATCAGCGTAGGTGGAGGGATTTTAACAGAAAGGATGGGGAGGTACTTAAAAATATATACTAATTTATACTTTACAAAAAATACAGGATTGTTTTTTAAAGTTAATTTTCGTTTACGTAACAATATGATCTGATTTGAAAAGAACAATGCTCTTGGTTGTTACTTCATCACACTATACATGTATGAAAAAGCATAAATTGAATGTGCCATTTTCAAGATCACTGTTTTACATTTTACGTGTGTACTCTGGCTAAGGCTAAGTGCTTTATAAACATTATGAATGCACATTGTGTAAAAACAAATACTTCTAAAAATATAAAGTTGGCTTGTCTTATAAGATCAGTACAGTGACCCTACAAGAAAAAACAACATTTGTTTCATTGCAACCACATGTCTCGCTGTATATTATTAACTTATTCAAGGTTTTGTCTGTCAAGACATGCAAATTATTTGTTATTGACCATTTGATTTTTAATTGTGTACATTTTAGCTCGCTTGCGCTACAAGTTCGTTCGCTAGCTTATAGTAATCGCTCTCGGGGAAATGATACTTGGTGAAACCAGTCACGTGTCAGAGAGATAGAGATTTTCATGTCTGGTACCGAGTTTTAGCTGGAGAAACTGAGACACCTGTGGCATAAAATGTTTTGATGTAGGACATTTGCCAAGTTGCCTAACTGGGGATTGAACCCGTAACCTTTAAGTTGCGAATCGAATGTTGTAAGAGAGAGAGAGAGAGAGAAAGAGAGACAGAGACAGAGACAGAGACAGAGAGAGAGGTGGTGTGTGTCTTTGGGGGTGGGGTGAGTTTGGGGCGATGCGTCAAAATTTTTTATACAGTACAGTGTAAACCTGTGCTATTATATTACAATTTAGCAAGATGCAACTTTGAAATTAGAGAAATAAAATGGAGGGATATTATTATATTGTTGTATCCTGGTGGTACAAGTTCTATTACACAGCGGGGAGGGGGAGAACTCACCTGACGCTTTACTCCGAAGGCTTTTTTAACATTTGAAGCGTAAACAGATGAGTGCGTGTCCTAGCACCACAGCTGTCCCACTTTCTAGGGCGATATAGTCTGTGCAATTTATTTGGGCTGAGTTTTTGCTCATAAAATATTTTTATTTCGTTTTTAAAGTACTGGTATATAAGTTTAAGAAGAATTTCACATCATTAAATTCATCTAAGGGGTTGCCTCTGTCCCTTAAAACTACCCATGGCATACGAACCTATTCAACTTAATATATTTCCTGCAATTCGTCCATTTCTCAGTGGAGTCGTATTTAAAATGACACATTGAGTGCAGCTCGAGGAACCGCTTTCGCTCCTCGAAAAATTTGTCCCCGACCCTTCCACCATGATCAATCATTGAACTCGTGCCTAGACTTGGGATCGAACCAGTAAATCACGAATTGACATTGCAGTGGCTAGGTCACCGCTTCTTGGAAGAATAAATTGGATAATTTTCTAGGATATAATTATACTTACTTAGAAAAAAAAGTTAAGTTATATAGTGACTCTAAAAAATTGTATCATGAAATCACCTTCAAATAAACGACGGAAAAAATGCTGTAAATCTCAACAATAACCATCTGCACGAACTGCAAACAGTTTTGCACTGCGAGTGTTAACAGATTGTCTTAAAAAAGATCCGAGGTCAGGATCAGAGTGGTCACCCAGGCACAGTGAAGGTTTACTCTGCTACTGAACATATGAAGGTCCGATGTCATCTGAAGACTCAAAATTGCATTTTTACTCTAATTCGACACCTAAATCTTCCTATGACCTCTACAGTTCCATACTTAAATGTGTTTTAGATTTCGGATAAAAACGCATCCGTTGATTGTTCAACAATATCACCCAAAAAACAAACATAATATTACAGTTTTGCCGTTTTCTGTTTGCCAGACGGTTGCTGTTACGGATTACATTTTTCTTCCCTAGATCTAGTTCAATTTGACTGTATTTTGTTAGATAAGTCAATCTTAAAATTTCAGGGGGTGCTTAACTTTTTTCACTGCGTATATTTGCTTCCGGCCAAGCCCCTTCAGTATATAGTAGGCATTGGCCTATACAACGCAGTTGCCCAAAGCCTACACATTACAAAGATTACCATTTTATAAATTTCTACTTTGATCTAGTGTTAACCGTCTTTTGTGTGCAAAACTGCACATGAGTAATGATAATCGTATTATGCTCTTCTGGGTTATATAAATTAAAGCCAAACGATGTCGCATATAATACACCACAAAGTGTTTAATATGTGACCTATCTATAATCCGTTGTCCAAAAGGATAACTGCTCGCTTTTGGGTGAAAGATCCAAATGCATTTCACTAAGCTGAGTGAGTACCAAAAGTGCTTGCCTACTCAGTATTAATCAAAGCGCTGTGAGCGCTGAAGGCCTGGGGGCTATAGATTAACTCCCCTAAAAACAACTTTTGACCTTCGTGATTTACGCTGAACCTTACCTAAAGCGCGGGTCGAAATGTGCATAGGGCGAAATTTAGTATATGATACAGAATGAATGATTCACAAATATATGGGTGGCAGGGAAGTTTGTTTTATTATAAAACGTACGTTAAATGAAAAATAATCACATGGTCAACAATATCAATTGTTTGAGAGAACAATAAAAATAATCCAACCTGCGCTTTGTTCAACTTCAAGCGATATCGAAAATTATTGTGTACCAAGGACAAGACCTTGAAACAGAAATAAACAAAGCAATACCTACAATGAAATATAAATACAGTACTGTACAATGTGTATAACAGGGAAAACCAAAAATGATTCTTGGTTACCTTGTAGTTGTAATCGGTGAAACCGTTCACTGGGCCTTGACACGCTCGATAAATGGCGGGGGATTTTGATCACGTGAGTTCCTTCTCGGGAATGTACGTAAATTGTATCATTTTTTTAAAGAAATTTATTTTTAGGTTAATAGTTATGTAATTGTTCGTAAATAAGAAAGTTGTCAATGAAATAACATCAGAAATTTGAAAATCAAACTACAAACTTTTATATCGAATTCCGTACGTTTCCGTAAATTTCCGTAAATATCCGTACTTTTCCGTGATATGCATATGATTATCTTCCGTAATCAGCTAACAGCGCAGTAATTTCTAAAACAGAAAAAAATGTGTAATGCAGCCCGTAAGCTATAGACTTTTCTGCAATCGTTTGAAGTTGTATGTACTGTTTTTATTTGTAATATGTTCTTATCGTATGCGACATTCAAACAAAAGATTGATCTGGTCTGTCTTGCACTACTTTCCCAAAGCGCATGTTTACAGTTGTTATTCGCACATAGCACAGTTAATTAAATTGTCTGCAGTGTTTGAAATGTGGTATGCTAACTTAGGCCTAGGGGACTTTCAGTCCCCAGGCCAAAAATATAACCTCTTTTCACTTTGTTGAAATAGACAACAGTCTTATACTGCTGTATATGGGATTTATCAATGATTGGTTGGCTTCGGGCAGCTTTTGTCTAAATTTGTATATAATTTTAGCTGCTGGAAAGGGCCGTTGTTGAAACGGAATTTGTGGCCTGACTCATTTGCGGTTTGTTTTATTGTGACTAACGTCTTTGTATTAACATATGTGTGCTTTATGCAATGAAATATGGTTAAACAAGTTATTGAAGTACTAGTGTGCATTCCTTATTTTTATTTGACCGAATTCGCCTATCCAAATCACATGTAATTAGGATATCAACAAATCTGTTTTCTATAGTAAAGATTGATGGTAGGCATTTTTTTTAACTTTGTGACGAATTTCTAGAGTTTTGACGAAAAAATGCATTCTGCTTCCGATCAGTTTACTTGAATGTATAACGTAAACACAAATGGAGTCCTATGTTTTTTTAGAGATGTTATTCTCCTGGATGCATTTAGCGTAAAAGACTGTTGCCTTTTCTAGAATGAAATTCACGTTAATCACGTAGGACAGAGTCTTGGGATTTCACGAAGGTTCCATATCAGAAGCAGACAAATGTACTTAAGGAGATTATTTTAAATAAAAAAAACAACATTTGAGTAATCCGGATGAAAGAGAAACAGTTATACTGGAATATCTCGGTCATCTCGTAATATCACGATATGAACGTGATCACAAACACGATAAAGCTACACAATCATTGCTCTGACTTTCTAGTCACCTTAAGAGAGAGAGAGACAGACAGAGACAGACAGACAGACAGACAGACAGACAGACAGACAGAGACGAACGAGAAACTGAGAGACAGAGAGACAGACAAGGCAGCCAGATCTAGCGAAGGTGTGTATTTTTCGTCAATTTTAGTGTTTCTCCGATATTTCTATGTCTACGTAGATAATGAAACGATCTAATTTTCATAAATGCTATGTCGAATCATATTTTTATCCGAAAAATAAGAAATATCACAAAATTATGAAGAAAAAAGGACTCGAACAAACCTTGTAAGGGCGACAACTTTCAAAGAAAAAATAACTGCAAAATTGACGCATTTAACATCAAATGTGAAAAAAGGCCCGATATAATTCTTCTCAAAAGCGCTATAGAATCTAGAAACAATTTAAAACGTGTTTCTCCTACAATCACATATATTGAAATACATGTCTACAATCACAGACGTTGAAATAATTGTTAACCACCTAGGTTTAAGGTGAATGATATCGTTGTAATACATTAAAATCTGTATGCAAAGACCCCTGGGTGACCGTGTTTCTACTGTAGATGAATTGTTCACTGTAACATAAAAAGTTGTACTATTTAAATGCATGCATGTGTTCGATATAGAGTTCAATGTCCTTACATTTACAGTGTTTTACAAACTTACCCCTATTTGTAAATTAAATTTGTCAATGTTATTGCTTCTGAAATAAAACTGATTTAACAAACTAAAAAGAAAACAAAAACAAAACATATTTCTCAAATAAAAAAGGGGGTCACCGTCTTACTTTTCGTGCCAAGCTGGGCCCGAATCAAACGTCACCGAAAGCCGGAGACCAAAGATAAATGCTTATTTGTGTAATAAACTGACGAAAAGAAACAGGTCTTACAAACTTATTTTGGGCCCACACGTGGCTTACATAAGGTACTTATCATGAATTAACATAATGTATTCAAACATCAATTTGGTATGTTTTGTTTGTCCATATAAAACATATGAAAAAATAAATTTTACTGTCAATGTTCATAGGCTTATATAGGGAAACTTCAAAATTGTTCTCGTCTAGAGCCACTAGGCCCAGCGCTTAGATATTTGTAATATACCATTGTGTAGCGGACCTCTACGAGGATTCTTTAAATCAGAGCCCCAAAGTAACAATTGACCCTTTCTGCTATTGTATTATAGCCAATGGTAGTCAGGTGAGCAATATAGAGCCATCTTGTTTGCATGATCATTGTTTGATTTATCTTAGATGAGATAAAAAAAATGAGCGGCCCAGTTTTAATAAAGTCCCCATTGATATTTATATTTATCGATTCATCGGGGGTAAATAGATAGCAAAAGTGTTATTAAAATGAATGGAACTCAATCTTAAAACGATTGCGGCGAACAAACCTAATTGTCTGGAAAAGCTGCTAAGTTGACATAACGATGTCTAGTTCAAGGCTAACGGGAAAGACTGAGTGTCCAGAATATGTGAAACCTTTTTTAGCCTCGTGTAACTTTTCTGTTGCTGTGTTTTCTTAAAAAAAATAGAACAACATTTAAAACTACAAATGTAAAAGTTGTATTGATACAACATTAATTGATTGAATACGCACCCATTAAATAACCCAGTCAACCATATTTACAACACGTAAAATTTGTGCTATAGCGACGTTGAATCTCTTTTAAAACTGTTCGATTACGTTCATGTCAGCGGTCCTCAGCTGATTCAGTCTGTTTAAATCTATTCACAAGCGGCTGTATATATTATTGGTGAGTTTAGCATCTTTGGGGTATCTTATTGCATGGTTCTTTTGACAGTTCTCGGTTAATAATTTACTTTCAATATAAACTTTAACTACTTCTGTTTACTTCTGCTTTGACACCGCCATATTGAATATACCACTTGTTTGAATGACGTCAGACTGTCAAAATGTCGTCAAATGCTCCGTTCTTTTGAAGGCATTAAAATATCTTCAGACTTTTATGGTATATTAATTTTGCAAATCGGTCAAGTCTTTGCAATTTTAGAAACAAATCAAAGTATCATATACTTGTATTATGGATCACCCTGAAACCAATTACCAGTAAAGCAAATGTCTGAAATATCAGCCTAACATGCGCATCACATGATGTGCTGATTTTGAGACACATTAAATGGAGTAGACATGTACTAATTAGCTCTTATAAGTAGACTGTCATTGTCGATTTATACACTTGTCGTCTTCTGATGATATTCGATAATGGTCTCGAATGTTTGGAATATACGTGACAAGACGAGTAACAGTACATTACGTTAATGCTTTTGAGAATTTGCATGTTAAGGAAGTTCAGTGTCTTTTTGTGGCGCAGATAATTTTTTCTGTATCTGTATAAGATCAATATCAGAGGGTGAAAATATGTCGTCTGATTCTTACAGTGTCTATATTAAACTAATTTCCTGTGAGAGTTGAATGTTCATAATTTTATTTTTCATCAGGCATATTATAGTGTATTTAAACAGAAAAATTATTTTGTTTTTACTTGTATAGTTTTGAAATATTTTATTGGTGCATTTTTCGATTGGTATTTTCAATGATATCAATAACCCATTATAGCTTTTGATTCTTTATGAGAGCAAACTTCAAACAGTTTTAACACGACCATGGAAACATGTATGTATACTTGCGTGGTAGAAATAACGTTAATTTATAGATGAAACGTTGACTTGCTACAATTCTGTAGTCTGGATTACTTAGCTGAAAATAAAATGTAAACGAAAGTGAATGCATTTGAATAAAATTTAAAAGTGGACAGTGTTTAAGACTTTTCACTTTTAAAAAGTTCCTGGTCAATACTTCTTCCTGAAGTATTTTTCAATCATGCTCCAATTATTCATGACGGTTTATAATGAAATTAGTTTAGGTTTTTAGCAGAGAGCTAAGAATCTTCTTTCGTTTAATGACAGAGAAGACGAAAAGAGTTCCATGTAAAATCCAGTTGTGTATTATCTAGGGCTATAGAGTAATGGTGTACAATAAATATCTCCTGACATTACTTGGTGAATCTGTAGAATGAAGTTGATATATAGATACAGTCCCTAACAGTCGCGCAATGTACGCACTAAATTGGATACAAACATGAATTCAGCTTTTCAAATTTATTTCCAGAAATGGTGAAATACAAGGTCAATACAGAAATAGTGAAATACAAGGCCAATACAGAAATAGTGAAATACAAGGAATACATGAAATACAAGGTCAATACAGAAATAGTGAAATACAAGGCCAATACAGAAAAAGTAGCTGTTTGATATTCTAGTAAAGCACAAATTATTTTGTCGTGTTATAATATGTTTAACTGTTATTAGAAGTGTGTGCATGGTACAAAACACAATAACGCACTGAAGAAGAGCGAGTTGAAAGAAAACGTCGGAGTAACCATAAGGGTGTTTATAACGGTAAAATCTGAATTACCAGAGCAATCGAAAAATGCACAAATAAGAACATTTAGAACTATACATAATGTATACTGAGTAAAAACAAAATTAGTATTAATAAGATTTTGACCATTCAACTGCTACAGGAAATAAGTTTAATATACTTGACGACATACTTTGTCCCATCTAATGATATTGATCTTACACAGATTCAGAAAAACAATTTGTGTCCCCCAAAAAAAGACACTGACCGTCTATTACATGCAAATATGGTGGGCAAAAAGCATTTACTTAATGTACTGTTACTTGCCTTGTCACGTATATTCCAAACATTCGGGGCAATTTTCGAATATTATCAGAAAATGACAAGTGCGTGAATTGACATTGTCAATGTACTCGAAAGAGCTAATTAGTAGACACCTACTCCATTTAATGTATTCCAAAATCAGTTCATCATTGATAAATACAATTGTGAAACGCCTGTGCTCCTCTCGAGTTTGTTATGTCTATGTTAACTCGTGTTTCAGACACTGGCTTTATTGGTAGTTGGTTTATATCCACACCCAGTCTTTCCTATTAGCCTTGAACTGGGCATTAACGTTGCTTCAGCTTAGCAGTTTTTCAGGTTTGTTCATCAAATTCCATTCATTTCTTGTCTTATCTAATTTCAACCGATAAATTGATCAAATCATAAATTATTAAAACTGGGTCGAATCGAAAAAAAGATACTGCAAACGTAAAAGGAGAGCGGCTCATTTGGTTTTTGGTAAGAAAATGTAACGATATATACTATTATACAGATAAAGTAAGGTAGAGTTTCGTTTTACATCAATGGTCCCATAGTTATCAAGGTGTAGTTCAAATAAAAAGTTTAAAATGTAAATACATTTGTAGATCATCAATTAAGCATCAGTAATGACCCTTGCACGACCCAAAATTTACGCTCAAGTAACTAGTATGTTGCGGTAAAAGCCTGACCAGACCAGTCTACGGGAAGGACCTTTTGTGGATAACGAAAGGTAGCAATATATTACATGTATAATAGTTTTGTCTTGGCAAGCTTTTACCCGCAACCCTTTTAAGGGAGGGGAGATTATTGACATAAAACATGAGGCATACCGGAGGTTTTCCTTTACTATAAGACAATGTTCCACAGAGCATGTGAACACAGAGATTGTACGACATAATCCCCTACGGACAAAATCCCCTTCGAAAAAAATGAAATAGGCGGACAAAATCCCCTACATTATTTTGACTAGGGCGGACGAAATCCCCTACATGGAAATGCACATTGCGGACAAAATCCCCTACATAAAATTGTACAGGGGAAACAAAATCCCCCACAGATGTAATCCCCTTTACTCTGACTTCTGTATATAGCTTTGTTTAAATTCAGGTAGCACTGATCAGTGCCAATAAAAGAGTTCTTATTTTTACAATAATACGAAAATAGGCAATACCTATATCAGGCGAAAGCATAACAGGAATTTCATTTTTATGATCGGGTTTCGCGCCCTTCGAGCTTTCACCCGTAACAATGAGATTTTAGATTCAAGTTAGCCACAAAAATTGCCTCTCTAGTGCATCAGTTTTATTTGTATATTCCAGACAAACATTATTTGAGTAAAGTTTTGGTAAATTTCTTTAATTTGACTTAATTGCAATAGAGAACAAATGGGTGAGTGTACTTCAAAATCCCCTTGGTCGAAATCCGCTTGGTCCAAAAATGGCATACATTGTAGTAGTCATAATCCCCTCAATGAATTTTTACAAGTGGTAAAAGCATATATTGAATAAAAAAAATTACTGAATGTTTCATTTGTCTCTAGTTTAACTTTTTTTCCCTTCTTTTTCAGGCCCCTTAATTCAGGGTAACCCCATTTATTTTATAAATTGGTATTAACAATTGTTCATTAATGTGTAGTTATAGAGAAGTGAAGTATTTAATATAGTCTCTATAGTCTCTTAATATATGTCTCTAGTTTAACTTTACTATTGCGAATGATTGAAAAAAAAATATTGAAATTAAAATGTAAAATCCATTAAGGGGATTATGACTACTATGCCATTTTTGGACCAAGGGGATTATGACCTAGGGGATTTTGAGTGTCTCCCCAAATGGGTGATGCTGCAAAAACGTCTCAAAGCCCTTTGAACTCAATATAGTAAAGGTGAGACAAATGTCTCTGAATTTCTTAATGTTATTGGCAGCTGTGCAAGACTTCATTAAATGTATTTCGGATGGATGTATCAAAATACTTCAACAGTGATTATGATAAATGTGTATGGGAGTTTTGTAAAGAATTAATTTCAATGAAATTGTTTGAAAATTACTTGATATTGAAAAACTGACAATATTAATATGATCAATTAAAATAAACTAAGAAAATTACAGTACCAGTAACAATGGGAAGATGATAATTTCACCTTCACAAATTAAATTAAATAGTTAAATTGTTAGCAGTTTGATTGTATGTCATGTATGGTAAATAAATAGTTGTCATAGTTTCTTCTAACTAGTACCATTTAAGGTGAATAGAAATTTCTTGTAATATTTGTTTATTATGTCATGTGCTAATAATTTATATACACACATAAAAGATGAAATTAAAGCTTCACTCTGAAATTTAAGTACTGCCAATGTTTTTAGTTCTTATATTGTAATGCATCAAGGGGACTGAAGGGGATTTTGTCCCCCTGTACAAATTTATTTAGGGGATTTTGTCGCCCAATGTATTATCATGTAGGGGATTTTGTCCTCCCTATGCAAAATCTAGTAGGGGATTTTGTCCGCCTGTGTCATTTTTGTGTAGGGGATTTTGTCCCTAGGGGATTATGTCCGTATACCGAACACAGAGTTTCACTTGACCCTTACGTAAACCTGGACATTATTTCGCGCGTTTTAAGTAAGCGAAATTCGCGAAACAGTCGATCCGCGAACTTAAGTAGTCGCAAAATCGTCACTTAGGATGAAATCGCGAAAGTTTCGTTCTCTGAGGCGCCGGTGTCATAATCGTGAAGCTTTATAACGACGCAATTACGCACGAAATAATACACCTTCTGCAACTGACGTTAGCATAATGTCACGGCTAGAGTTTATTTATCTTCACTTTTGATGAGATTTAGTTTTAGCTGTATGAAGAATTAAAAAAGAATGATTGAAATTTTAACTTTCTTTGAAATATGCGCCGTTCCGACTCGGTTATCTTTTTTGCAATGTATATCGCCGATGGTCTGAGCAGCTTTCCTGTTTAAGCAGTTTAAGAGTAATCGGATGAATTTGATGGATTACCTTTACAATAAGTGTCTCGATTTATGTTTTACCACATTTGGTAAACGTTCCTCCAAGCTTTCAATTTACTGTCGCTGGTTTATGACTCCGCGAAAATATTGCGTATTAATGCTTAGTTAAATAATAAGCGTTAGATTTAATATGGTGTATTTAAACTAGGGATGGCAACGAATACCAAAATTGATATTCGAGTACTTGGTCCTTCTTCCAATTGAGTACTCGAGTACTCGAAAAAAGGTCATTCACGTGTTCGAAATATAGCAGTACATACCAGAGCATGTAAGTTCTATACTACAGAGAGTACAATTCACGGTTTTGTCATCTCTACACCGCTTAAAATATTTCCAAGAAGACGATTTCGACGGAGGCATATTTCAAATTTGACTTATAAGTTGACATGCAAGTGTACAGATTACCGAGATATTCAGAAATGAGACTTTGAAAAAATAGCTATATTCTATATATACGATTTAGGAAAAATGAGTTACATTTCTTGATTTTTTTTCTGGTGAGCCATAATAATTATCTTTTCTCCGCACACTTCTGCTTACAAGACCCGCATTTACAGTTGATCGAACAAACGGAAAGGCGACATAGTGTTATTGCTATTATGCAGTTAATTTTAATTTCTAAACAAACTACGAAAACTACAACCCTATATCTTACGTCTATATTGTTTTGTTCAGATCATAAGCGGCACAGAATCATAACAATACCTGCATGTCAAACTGTCAACTCGTATCTTGCATTTAGGGGCGTACCTAGCGGATTAAGCAATAGAATTTTCGCATATCACCTGGCGTGTTTTGATAACGATTCCGAATTAGAATAATGACTAGTTAAGGCTGTTAGTTTGAGGATCCAAAAAGCGATAATTTATGATTTTAAATAATTTTATGTATGATGCGATTTTTGCCATTTTTTTTTCGAGTACTCGAATACCGTTTTGCTGATCGAGTATTCGGACGTTCGAGCGAGTACTCGAATACTCGAGTACTCGTTGCCATCCCTAATTTAAACACAACTTGGTGATGGAAAAATACCATTCTAGTGTAAAGGAAAAGAAATATAGAATAGCCCTCACTAAGTTAAGAGTTTCGGCTCATGGCCTTGCAATAGAATCAGGTCGACAGACAGAAGTGTTAAAATTGCTGTATGAATGTAGTAGAAAATGAATACCATTATTGCTAGTTTGCCCGAAATGTAGAAACCTCAGAATTGAAATTTTTGCACCATATTTTTGAAGATGGCCTACTATAAATAAGTTAATATATCTCATTAGCTCCAATTCAGAACGCATTATCAACAGTCTGTCAAAATTTATTTATCATGCTTTCAAACTTAGAGCACAGGTGGAATGTTTATTTTCTAACAACATGTACGTAAATAGATTAACTGAACGCTGAAATGAGAGCATGGCAATTCAAACTATATATTATTTGTTCTTCTTTGAACTGTTTAAATACTGAAATTGTGTTTTTCACTATTCAGATGTGTATGGCTATAAATATGTGTATAGTTCATGCCAAATAAACTTTGTTATGTTTATGTTATGTCGAAAACGGTTATTGATATACATTATACACACTTATTTCAATGGAAATAATGGAAACTATTGTTTAATATTCATTGTAATCACTTATTCAAGTGCAGTTGATGAGTACAAAGTTTGACCGAATTGTGAAAATTAATTGAAAAAAACTATGTCTTTGCCATCAAAATTTACTGAAAAAAACCCGTTGCATTTATAAGATGAAATCGACATATCATGAAATTTTGTTGCAACTTTGGTAAACAGCTTTTGTTTAGTCATATTTCTATCAAGAACATATGAGGACAAAATGTGGCAAACCCATTTCAAGACTTTTTTAGAACTACAGGAAAACATAACGCGGGACGGATAGAAATGTAAATCTCAAAATGCCTTTCAGTGATAAATGAATTTCATTTCATATCTAATTTGATTAATTCATTTAATAATAATCAAGTTGCTTTTCTTTTGACGTTAATAATGTTATTTCATTTCCTCCTTTTTTAGATAGATCTTACACTGTAAGACAGTTTATGATGCAGGATCGGAAGCTCCCGGGTTCGACCCTCATCCCCCACTCTCTCGATCGATCGATCAATCGATGTAAAAACTTGTTTCGCACCGAGAGTAAATTAACTAGTATAAACAAAATTAATTCACATTGGGAAAGAAAAAAATGTTGAAACTCAGATTTAATAAGATATCCAGAGATATTAATGATATTAATGCTTTTTATTAGTTCATCGGATTGTAATAAATGGCCAAAGTTTAAGTAAAATGAATTGAATTGGAGATTAAGATGATTGCGACGAACAATCCTAATTGTCTGAAAAACGTTAAAGCCCAGACTGAGTGTGGATATAAAACCAATTAACAACAACGAAAACGCATTAAACTTTGTTAAAGTTAACATAGACATAACAACGAGGAAAGCACATTTGTAGTTATTACTGATGAACTGATTTTGGGACACATTAAATTGGGAAGATGTTCACTGATTAGCAATTTTCGAAATAGACTGTGAATGTCAATTCATTCACTTGTCGTCTTCTGGTGATGTTCTCGAATGTGTATACGTGACATTTGACAAATACCACCAACGGAAAGTCATGTAAAGGCCATTTGGAATTTTTCCTAGTACCCAATTTGCATGTATTGGACGTTCAGTGTCCTTTTTGAAGCACAGATTTTTTTCTGAATCTGTATAAGATCAATACCATAAGAGAGTACAAAATGATCCAAATCTTTCGTCTGTTTCCTACGAAATTTCCTGTGACTGTAGAGAGCCATATCTTTATAAGGCAAATATTTGTATTTGATTTTGTTCTAATTTTGAAGTATAAAATTTTCTTATTGGTACATTTTTCAATCATATTAATAAATCACTATAGCGTTTGATTCTTTATAAGAGGAAACGTTAAAGGCGGGGTTCACAGGCAAAGGCTGTCAAGAAGCTTTGTGCAACACTATCAGTGCGGTTACACGTATACTTTACGTTGTAATATACATGTAATTCAATTCATACACATATGTTGTATATGACGTAAAATGTACTACGTTGACAGAAAGAAGACATTGTGAGATTAAAGAAATCAAACTTTTTGAATGACGTTGAATGGCCGCGAGTTTACGGGGGACAACGGTGCAGCGTTGATATGATGATTGTTTTTCAATAAAAATGTTTTCAGATATTTTATTAGGTTAAAAATAAGACACTGGGCAACACTTGTTAATGGAATTTATTTTAAGTACTTGTTGTTCAATTTTTTTTGTCGACATGTGATATGGGAACACCATGATTAACTTTTTAAGCAGAAATATAAGAATCTTCCTTGATGATATTTAAGTGTTTATGTCTACATAGTTGTCAGAGAATACGATTTATTCCCCATCGTGATAGAACTGTGATAGTTTTCTAGCAGTATCCATAAGTAACAGCTTTAATGGATGACATTCTTAACAAAGATCTTCTGTCAATCGCATCATGGTCTAAGCAGTGGCTTATCAGTTTCAACGCCTCTAAAACAGAAGCAATTTTGCTATCGTTCTCAACTGGGAATCGTTCAAATTAGTTTTGTCGAACACCATAAGCGTCTGGCATCAACATATTTCTAACAGTATATCTACGGCATCGAAACTGATAGGGTCCATGAGAAATCAGCGAAAAAGTATTGATCAAATATATATATCTCTTATTTACGTCCTCGTCTGGAATGTGCTTCATTAGGTTGGAATAATTGTGCATATATTTTCAACGCGTATTATATTATTTTACAGAAAAAATATTAAATACACTTGTAGTATGTCTGCTTTGGGTAGGGCTATAGCAAGGGGTGCAACGATACATTCAAACCCGGATTGCGATATGTTGCGAAACAGCCAACCCATATTGCAACATGTATTGCGATTTATTCTATATATGTTTTATATATCCAATCGTGAACGTTTATTTGCAACACATGGCCGTACACTATATTATCATATTGAATGCACGTGCGTACAAAAATCCTGTATTTTTTCCATACAGTCCCATGTTCAACATATGATAAAGCCCGAAACGTGTGAAAATGATCCGAATGAAAATTGGGTGAAGTAGGCGCTCTATGAACAGACTTTGTTTAAGCGTCTTGAAATCTTATTTGTCGTTTGCTTGTAAACACAAAAGGGTAAAAGTGCAAGTCTTGGCAATGCTGTCAGATTTGGAGAAACATGTATTCACAAAATTAATCGCTGGTATCTTTTATTGTAGGAACTACCAGGAACGGTCACCTTCCATCGATTCTCTTTGAACCATGCATTACATGCATAGCAATGCGTAAGTGAGTAGTTCATTAAACTCCGGAAATCGCGGTACGGGAATTCGTACTGCGGTACGTATCGGCCCGGCTCTGTACTGCAATATAACGGTTTATTTGTTGCACCTCTAGCTATAGCTAATGTTGTAATAACTTTTGGTCCAACTCTTTCCTATGTATTTAATTATTTGCTCGTACGAATGTGTGTATATATACAATACCATATGATTAAAGTTATTTTCCATGTAACATCAAGTATATTATGTAGGAAAATAGAGCATTGGCATACATAAAATATTTCCTGACAATACCTGGTGAATTTGTAGTGTGTAAAGCACATGCTATTCTTTTTGTCGTATAATTGTATGTTTTTAGATTTCATGAGAAGTTTGTGCACGTTACAAAATACAATTTTGTACTGAAGAGAAGTGATTTGAAAGAAAAGCAAAAATACAAAATAGATTAAAAATCATAAGGCGTTTAATTCGTTAACACCTCACCAGGGGTGTGATTATTTAGAAACCGATACAGTGTTACATTTAGGAAACAACTTCAATTTAAGTTAACATGCGATTGTGCCTATTCATTAGTCACAAATATCATCTTAGACAAGTTGCAACACTGTGAAAGTCACTTAGGAGGCAGACTACAGTTTTCTTGGCTTTTCACACAACACTCGACTCCGCAACTTTCAAAACCACAACCCAAACACTGTAATCACATACCTGAAACAAATGTAGTACATTATTAGCATGATCATGTGTGACTCAATAAAAAATGCCAGTAATTTCAGTCCGAAACCAAAACCGTCATCCACCAGCTCAGCATTCTGTGTTTTCAAATATCGCGAAATCTGACGACAAAATAACACATTTTACTAATGTTTACACTACCACTGAGAGTTCTTCTACACTGATGGAAGCAACTGCTACACTGTTTCTGACTCTTGAAACACTGTAAATCAAGAAAACAATCTCCATGCTACAAAGATTCCATACCGTATTTTCAAAATTTCAAATCTCCAAGGGTCCCTGTCAAAATGAAACTTGCATTCCCAGCTAATTCTAGACAGATATGCTTTCGTATTTGGCAGCCATTACGTCACTACTGCAAGGTCAATGTCACTGGTTTCACTTTCATCAAATCACTAAATCTCAATACTTGACAATGAAAATGCATATATAGCATGTATTAATATTATCAACCAAGACCATGCACTTGGATCTGCATTTTACCTCTAATTTGTAAATTTTACCCTGGCCAATTCGTCACTAACAGCCTGAAACCGTATATTGCTTCCTTAATATACTGCAAACGATATCCGATTTAAACTATACCATGAACACATTTCCGTTTCAGACCATAAATAAACCAACGGTCTTTTGATGCTATTTTCTTCCGTGAAATTCACAGATGCCAGAAAGAACGGATTCAGATTTTACCTTCTGTATTAACCTTTCTTATAAAAATGCATTCGTCATTTAGCAGAGTTAAACATTTTAACAACTGTAATCAAACTCAAAGATATCGAGTTATTTTCCCTTGGAAATTAGCATTTAACTAATTTCCATCTTATGTGCATTTGCTTAACTATTAATACCTGGTACAAAGGACTCTTTCTGTATTTTGCTTTAAATGAAGTAATAACAAGTCAGCTGGTGATATATCTCCAAACCTTTAGTTTAGCTCGATTGCGAAGAAAGCTTGTAGCTTATCGAGTCACTCTCGTCATATGAGGAGGTACGGTCGTGACCCCAGTGGGGCTCGAAGAGTTTTCTCTAGTATTTCATATATCTTCAATTAGATTTATGTTAATTTATGTTAAAAAATTGATTTTTAAGACGCTCTTTTGAGACAGAGAAAAATCAAAGTGTAGTACCAGTTACAGCTGCTTGTGACAGCGTAATGAATCTCTGACAGTGTAATCCTATCTTTGCAGCCTATTATCAGCCCGACTGAACAAATGTCTTTTTCGATACATATAATATCTAATATCATATACTAAAACATACTATATCGGGATTAAACTGTTTTACAGTTGTGATCTATAAGTAGACTTCCGCAAAGACGGAATGAAGACGACATGCTTAAATTCATGATCTGAAAAACCACGTCAGTTCTGTAGTGATTATAAACGTGTATTAAAACCCTTTTCCCATTGGCGTTCATGGGTTTTTAGCTCGACTTTTCGAAGAATAATGTGGCTATTGCACTCTCTGAATAAAATTTGTTCACATTAGAAACAATGAAAGAGGACGTTAAGGGAAAGTGCTATGTCAAAAAACCATAGCCCTATATAGCTTTATTAGCTCACCTGGCACAAAGTGCCAGAGTGAGCTTTTAGGATCGCATTCCGTCCAGCGTCCTTCGTACGTCCGTTTACAGTTTCCTTTAAACGATATCTTCTCTGAAACCACTAGGTCAATGGTGATATAACTTGGCAGGGATGTTCCTTGCATGAATCCCTTTGATAATTGTTCAAATAATTCCATTCCATGCAGAACTCTGGTTGCCATGGCAACGTTAAGGAAAAACTTCTTCTCGATAACAGGAAGGCATAGAGCTTAGCTATTTGGCATGTGGCGTTACCAACTAGACCTCTACCAATATATTAAAATTATTAACCCAGGTTAAAAATTGACCCCGCCCGGGAGTCACTTGTTCTTACATATGCTTATTTTTGAAAAACATTTCTGAAACCACAAGGCATAGAGCTTAAATATTTAGCATGTGACATTGCCTAGTGGACCTCTGCTAAGATTGTTCAAATTATGAGCCCGGTTCAAAATTGACCCCGCCCGGGGGTCTCTTGATTTTACATAGGCTTATATAGGAAAACTAAAAAAGATATTTTTTATGATATATTATGTATCATTGCCTAGTTGACATCTTCCAAAAATGTTCAAATGATGTTCCCCAGGTCAAAATTGACCCTTTTTGCTATTGATGACCTTGTGTTATAGCCAATGGTAGCCAGGTAAGCGATATAGGGTCAACTTGGCCCTCTTGTTTTTTAATTATCTCG
This sequence comes from Saxidomus purpurata, assembly GCA_022818135.1. Lineage (NCBI taxonomy): Eukaryota > Metazoa > Mollusca > Bivalvia > Venerida > Veneridae > Saxidomus > Saxidomus purpurata. The sequence goes on from JAFMSR010000014.1 coordinate 35,031,072, forward strand.
GTTTATTGAATTTTCTATGGAACAATAATTACAAACATTTTAAAGGGAAATACTTGAAACTTCATACAGTGATAGAGCACAATGAGAGGAAGTGCAGTATACAAGAACCATGACTTTATTTTGCCTATTTTTATAATTATCCCTCATTTTTATATTTTATTGTCCAGAGCATTTCTTTTTAAGTGCTTAAGAAAATTTATCCAAATTCGATACAGTATGAGAGGACATTTAAGGGAAGTGCAGTATATTTGTGAATTATCTGCCTTTCTTTCTGTATATCTTCTGTCAGATCTGATTTTATACCAAACTTTGAATATGGTTAATTGTGGCAATAAATAGTAGTGCATTGCACAAGAACCATATTCTTGCATCAACACCTCACGGGCATTCGTCATCAACACCTCGCGGGCATTCGTCATCAACATCTCGCGGGCATTCGTCATTTATGAGTGACAGCTGTTGTTGTTCTATAAATTTCACCTGAATGCTTGCACAGTTTACCTATTCTTAAACAAAAACCCATTTTACTGACATACCCTCGAATAGCCGAGCGTGCTGTTATGAGACAGCTCTTGTTTAATGCCTTAATTCATTTATATAAATGTTATTTTAGGTTGGTTATTGAGTAACACAATAATAGGAAATTGCTAAAAACCGGACCGTAGTTTGATTTTAACAGTACCATTAAAATGTTAAACAGGTACTCTCTGAACAGTGCAGATCGTTATTGGACTTCGTTGACTTACAGGATAATGATATTCTACACGGGTCGCAAAGGCAGAATCAATTGTAACCGTTAGTCTCTGTCAGTCTAAGAGCTACTATCAAGTTAGATAATAATCTGAATGCTACGAAAAGTTAAGACCTTTACAGTTACAGCTCAGCTAAAATGCCAGTTGTTTGCTGTTATATACGTTATTATGCTTCTCGCAGGGAAAGCATATATTCATCAGTCAGTAAGTCTGTCAATGCGTCCGGGATAAGAACACACGCGTATGCTAACGAGTTGTGATGGAATAATCACACTCCATAGCAATATGCAATAATGAACTTAAAGTTATTGATTAATTGATTAATAGTGGTCATTCTAAGAATTTGTGACACGTCTTCCTGTGTTTTAGAGAAAAAAGGTCTTTTGTTTGTATAACGACATGTTATTATACCCCGAACACAAAGTGTTAGGGGGGCGGGGGGTAAACTGGATTCAGCTTGTCTGTCCGTCCGTCTGTCCGTCTGTAGACGGAATCTTGTGGACACTAGATCTCAAATACCCCTGGTCAGAATTTAATGATACTTCACACAAGTGATAAGTACAATGCTTAGTTGTGCATGGTCCAGGTTTCGGGTCTTTAGGTCGAAGGTCAAGGTCACAGGGGCTCGGGATTGTAAAATCTTGTGGACGCTAAATGTCCAAAACCCCTGGTCAGAATTTGATGATACTTCACAGAAGTGATAAGTACAATGCCTAGTTGTGCATGGTCCAGGTTTCGGGTCTCTAGGTCAAAGGTCAAGGTCACAGGGGCTCGGGATGGTAAAATCTTGTGGACGCTAAATCTCAAAAGCCCTGGTCAGAATTTCATGATACTTCACAGAAGTGATAAGTACAATAACTAGTTGTGCATGGTCCAGGTTTCGGGTCTCTAGGTCAAAGGTCAAGTTCACAGGGGCTTGAGATGGTAAAATCTTGTGGACGCTAAATCTTCAAAACCCCTGGTCAGAATTTCATGATACTTCACACAAGTGATAAGTACAATGCCTAGTTGTGCATGGTCCAGGTTTCGGGTCTCTAGGTCAAGGTCACAGGGGCTCGGGATTGTAAAATCTTGTGGACGCTAAATGTCCAAAACCCCTGGTCAGAATTTGATGATACTTCACAGAAGTGATAAGTACAATGCCTAGTTGTGCATGGTCCAGGTTTCGGGTCTCTAGGTCAAAGGTCAAGGTCACAGGGGCTCGGGATGGTAAAATCTTGTGGACGCTAAATCTCGAAAGCCCTGGTCAGAATTTGATGATACTTCACAGAAGTGATAAGTACAATAACTAGTTGTGCATGGTCCAGGTTTCGGGTCTCTAGGTCAAAGGTCAAGTTCACAGGGGCTTGAGATGGTAAAATCTTGTGGACGCTAAATCTTCAAAACCCCTGGTCAGAATTTAATGATATTTCACACAAGTGATAAGTACAATGCCTAGTTGTGCATGGTTCAGGTTTCGGGTCTCTAGGTCAAAGGTCAAGGTCACAGGGGCTTGGGATAGTAAAATCTTGTGGACGCTAAATGTCCAAAACCCCTGGTCAGACTTTAATGATACCTCACACAAGTGATAAGTACAATACCTAGTTGTGCATGGTCCAGGTTTCGGGTCTCTAGGTCAAAGGTCAAGGTCACAGGGACTCGAGATGGTAAAATCTTGTGGACGCTAAATCTTCAAAACCCCTGGTCAGAATTTAATGATACTTCATAGAAGTGATAAGTACAATAACTAGTTGTGCATTCCCCATGTTTCGGGTCACTAGATCAAAGGTCACAGGGGCTTGAGATAGTAAAATCTTGTGTGCTTTTAATCTCCAAACCCGCTGGTCAAAATTTAATTATATTTCACAGATGTGCAGGTCCAATAATTAAAGCATCAAATACTACATAAATTTTAAATACTGTGTCAGTGGGTTCGGGGGGTATTCATCACCTTCAGTGATAGTTCTAGTTAGATCTATTTTTGTAATGTTTGTATTTTCCTACTTAATTCTGCGTTTTCTGAGAAATGTTTTCACTGGCTTAATTCAACTGGCACAGAGAACTTTGCCATTTTGTATTGAATTTTGCGTTAATCTCGTAAATATGGTTTCTTGTAAGAAAGTATAGAAGCAGAAGCTGTGATTGAGGCAGAGTCATGGGATTTTAGCAAGCTTCACCATCATAAATATCTAGAAGTTATTATGAAAGTAATTATAGCCTCCTTTACTGGTATTTTTCAATCACGCTCGCCAGTTCTTTGTCCTGGCTAGTCCCAGCATTCAAAGGAGTGATATTTATCAAGCTTAGGCGTACAAATTATTGGCATGTTACGCCCTGGTTATATTTTATGGCCCTTTGAATTTTTCATACACATAGTGTTTTGTTGCTCTAATTCTAAGCAATGACTGGCTGAATTTGACCACAGGAATGATTATAACAAAGGATAATTGTGCATATCGTCGGCACGTTGTGCTCGAAAAACATTTTGGCAGAAATTTATTGTAAATTCTTGCATATTCTTTGACAATCCACAACTCAGCATGCGGTACTCTTTTTCCTTTGCTGTATCAAAGCGACTAGCAAAAGGATAGAATAACCATCAAGTAGGCGGCATCTAGCGGTATATTCATCACGTTATGTGAGAGCTCTTTTGAAAAACCATAAAAGTGACTAGGAGTAACCCAGATGATAATGAAATGGTTGCCTCAGCATATCTGTGTTATCTATTCATTTCACGATTAGGCTACAAAACAACGTCAGACTTGCAAGTCATTCTAAGAATCATTTTATTTTTATCTCCAGTATTAATTAACCGCACGAGTGTTTTAAGAACAAATAACAATTTTCACAGCTGTTAAGTAATACTGTTTCCATGAATGTAAGCAAGCTAATAACTTTCCCGTTTTGCGCCAATACCACAATACGTTGGAAAATATTTCTACTGACTCGGGCTTTCTGCGTATAAGCAATATCAAGATAGAACATATTTTACTAAAAAAGGTTTTAAAAACTCTGCAACAACTGTTGTACGTCCTCGAAACCTAAATATAAACATTTTTTTGTAAACTACGAAGTCATTAACTACTTAATTAATCAATAACTAATTGTGTTATGAAATAACCATAATGCTTTTCCATTCAACCACTCCTGCGAAGTTTCATTCAATTCTTGCAAAGGATTCTAAAAACGAAGCGCGAAAAATTCTCTATGTACACTGCATTTCGGCGCATGCGTATTAAGCTCGCTTTTGACCGGAAGTTTGGAACTTTTCAACCAACGACAAGTAGAATGTATAACATTTTTTGAAAAGAGAAATTTACGCTGTAAGGCACCTTCTAATTGGATAATACCGAATGAGAATAGACAATTAAATACTCTTTCGTTTTTCTTGAATGGGTTAATAATTAATATCTATCAACATAATATGTTGTTACCTGCAAATAATGTTAATTATAAGTGTAGAGTACTTATACTTTCTCGGCCAGTGAATAACGGTCAATAATTCGAGCAGCATATTTATAAGAAAAACAAGGATTAAGTTTGCTTTCCTTATACGCATGTCGCGAGAGATATTTAAATTACTATTGGGGACAAAGTTGACAAGTGGCCGGTTAGCTCAGTCGGGAGAGCATTAGGTTTAACAACTTTGCAAGGGAAGGTACATGGGTTCTAATCCCACCCTTAAACACGCACAACAAGGCTTGGTACCAATCATTTCAATTCCTGTGAAGTTTCATTCAATTTGGGCAGGAGTTTTGGAGATGAAGCGCGCAAAAGTTGTGTCTACAGACAGACAAACAGACAGACGAACGAACAAGCTCTTAACCTTGCAACCCCACCCGCATTTGGACACTGTACTACAGTTACAATTTCCTTGAAAACAAAAAAAACAAGGAAGACAGATTGAAACACGTGCTCACCAAAGCAGTTGCAATTCAAGTCGTGAGTTGGCAGTCATAATTATCTGACAGTATCAAAAGCTGTTTGTGTTTTATCTTCGGTTAACCGTTTTTAAGACTTTCTAATGTCAAAAGAACATAACACGAAACTGGTCAGAAATCAATTTTTCCTCACTGAAAGCGACACCTAGATGCTTATAGTGTTCGACAAAACTTAATTGTACGATGTCAAAATATAAATTTGAACGATTCTTAGTTGGGAACAAAAGCAAAATTACTTCTGTTTTAGAGGCGTTGAAACTAACGCCAGAAAACTATCACAGTTCAATAATGATGGAAAATAAATCGTCTTCTCTGACAGCTATGTAGACATAAACACTTAGATTTCATGAAGGAAGATTCTTGCACGTCTGCTTAAAACGTTAATCATGGCGTTCCAATATCACATGTCGACGGAATTTTGTACATACATGTACTTAAAATAAATTTCATTAACAAGTGTTGCCCAGTGTCTTATTCTAAACCTAATAAAATATCAGAAACATTTTTATTGAAAAACAATCAACTTCGGTTGTTTTTTTTTTGCAGATCCATTTATCATCAACATTCCAAAGCTGCACCGTTGCCCCCATAGACCTGCGGCCGTATAAACCATTTAACGTCATCTTCATTCAAAAAGTTTGATTCCATAAATCTCACAATGTCTTCTTTCTGTCAACGTAGTACATTTTACTTCATATACAACACATGTGTATGAATTGAATTATATTACAACATAAAGTATGCCTGTGTTTTTGAACCCCTCCTTCAACGCTTCCTCTTATAAAGAATCAAAAGCTATAGTGAGTTATTGATATGATTGAAAAATGTACCAAAAAGAAAGTTTTATACTTTAAAAATTAGAACAAAATCAAATACAAATATTTGCCTTATAAAAATATGACTATCTACAGTACAGTCACAGGAAATTTAATAGAAAACAGACAAGGGATTTGTTTTATTTTGTACTCTCTAATGGTATTGATCTTAGACAGATTTAGAAAAAAATCTGTGCCGCAAAAAGGACACTGAACATCCACAACATGCAAATTGGGTACTAGGAAAAATTCCAAATGGCCTTTACATGACTTTCCGTTAGTGGTATTTGTCAAATGTCACGTATACACATTTTCGAGAACTTACCAGACAAGTGAATGAATTGACATTCACAGTCTATTTCAAATATTGCTAATCAGTGAACATCTTCCCAATTTAATGTGTCCCAAAATCAGTTCATCAGTAATAACTATAAATGTGCTTTCCTCGTTGTTATGTCTATGTTAACTTTAACAGTAAACTGTTGTTAACGTTTAATGTGTTTTTGTTGTTGTTGATTGGTTTTATATCCACACTCAGTCTGGGCTTTAACGTTAGCATCTTTTTTCAGACAATTCGCAATCATCTTAATATCCAATTCAATTCGTTTTAATTAAACTTTTGCCATCTGTTACAATCCGATGAAGTAATAAAAAGCATTTATATCATTAATATCTCTTGAGATTGTATTAAATCTGAGTTTCAAATTTTTATCTTTCCCGATGTGAATTGATTATGGTTATACTAATTTATTTACTCCCGGCGCGGATAGAGAGAGAGAGAGAGAGAGACAGAGAGAGACAGAGGGAGAGACAGAGAAAGAGAGAGAGAGAGAGAGAGAGAGAGAGAGAGAGAGAGAGAGACAGACAGACAGACAGACAGACAGACAGACAGACAGACAGACAGAGACAGAGACATGTATCAGTGAAATGTATTCTGAGCTTTACCTTCCTAACTGTCCCGCGTTATGTATTCCTATACTTCTAAGAAAGTCTTGAAATGGGTTTGCCACATTTTGTCCTCACATGTTCTTGATAAAAATATGACTAAACAAAACCAGTTTACCAAAGTTGAAACAAAATGTATGTAAATTTTATCTTATTAATGCCGTGGTTTTTTTTTCGTTAAAATTTTGATGGCAAAGACATAGTTTCTTTCAATTAATTTTCACAATTCGGTCCAACTTTGTACTCATCAACGTACTCGAATGAGTGATTACAATGAATACTAGACAATAGTTTACATTATTTCCATTAAAATAAGTGTGTCTAATGTATATTAATAAACGGTTTCTACATGACCATATTAAATCTAACACCTATTATTTAATTGTTCAGTTACATAAATGTTGGTGTCAGTTTAACAACCGACAAGCATTAATACGCAATATTTTCGCGGAGTCACAAAACGGAGACAGTAATTGGAAAGCTTGGAGGAACGTTTACCGAATGTGGTAAATCATAAATCGAGACACTTATTGTAGAGGTAATCCCTCAAATTCATCCGATTACTCTGTTATTTTGTGGTCTAAACTGCTTAAACAGGAAAGCTGCTCAGACCATCGGCGATATACATTGCAAAAAAGAATAATCGAGTCGGAACGTCGCATATTTCAATGAAAGTTAAAATTCAGTCAGTTGTGTTTTAATCCTTCAAACAGCTGAAACTAAAATCTCATCAAAAACTCTAGCTGTGACATTTGCAGAAAGGTGTATTATTTCGTGCGTAATTGCGTCGTTATAATGCTTCACGATTTATAACTGGAGCATATTTGAAAAATACTTCAGGAACAAGTATTGACCAGGAACTTTTTAAAAAGCGAAAAGTCTTAAATACTGTCCGCATTAATATTGCATTCAAATGCATTCACTTTGGTTTACATTTTATTTATATATTTACGTTTCATCCATAAATTATTGATATTTCTACCACGCAAGTATACATACATGTTTTACGGTCGTGTTGCATCTATTTGAAGCTTGCATTAATAAAGAATAAAAAACTATAGTGGGTTATTAATATCATTGAAAAATATCAATCGAAAAAGGCACAAATAATTTTTTTTTTAACTATACAAGTAAAAAAAATCATTATTCTGTTTAAATACACTATAATACGCCCGATGAAAAATAAAATTATGACCATTCAACTCTCACAGGAAATTAGTTTAATATAGACACCGTAAGAATCAGACGACATATTTTCTCCTCTCTGATATTGATCTTATACAGATTCAGAAAAAATTAGCTGCGCCACAAAAAGACACTGAACTTCCTTAACATGCAAATATGTTGGGCAAAATTCTCAAAAGCATTAACGTAATGTACTGTTACTCGTCTTGTCACGTATATTCCAAACATTCGGGACCATTATCGAATATCATCAGAAGACGACAAGTGTATAAATCGACAATGACAGTCTACTTATAAGCGCTAATTAGTACACGATCTGCAATTTTTCGAATATAGATAAAGAAGGGAAGAAGTTATACATTTTTTTACGATAAAATACATCGTTTTCCAAGGGCAAAACGTGGTGTAAATGTCGCACGCGTCCAATCGCATTCCGTGCTTGTAAGTTACTACGGAATGTTGCTACGCGTTGGACATAGTCTGTGGTATTTTCCATAGACGATTTCGTATTATGATCGAAATGATAAATGCATCTCTGTATTCTATCGCGAAATAAAATACAGCCGGTCGTTCGGATGCTACGCACTCGTGATTTATTTACTACGCACTCGAATTCCTGACTGTATTTTATTAAACGATAAAATACAAGGACATATATATTATTTCTTAATTAGTACACGTTTACTGCATTTAATATGTCTCAAATACAGTACATTACTGATAAGGGGTTTTCTGGGTTGGCAACAAAGCTTACAACCAATCGCACAATCCTTCTACACACCTGTAACGCTACCTGAAAGAAAAAAAACAGCACATGCACATGCAACAACTCTTGAAAAAATCATAAAGTTTGCTGCCCAACCTTGGCTACACGATCATGGATTTGTGAATGAAAGATAACGCCATTTTTGGGTCGGTCCGAGGCCAAATTCTAATTTTCAAAACATCACTGAAATTCATTACTCAATTGTAACCAGGAGCTGGTCAGTTTCAGACACCAGACTCCTGTTAAATAAGAAAACACACCTAAAAGAGGATTTACGTACTGGGTCTTTCCTATTTACAGTTGTTTGTCACTGCAAAAGCATTCTGCTCACCACAGACTAGTGAAAAACACCTACTTCCATTCTCAGCACCGGTTTCACACAGAGCCACAAAAGCCACATGTTTGTTTTCACATTATATTCAACACTCATTTAAGACAGCCAAAAGAGAAATATAGCAGTATAATCATTCTCTACACACACTGCACCCTTAACTCTCAACAGTACCCTTTTACAGAAATTTGACCAGGGCCAATTCGAAACTAGGGCGCAAAACCGTTACCTGCCTCCTAAGTACATATGTGATGCGCATGTTAGGCTAACTGATATTTCAGACACTTGCTTTACTTGTAATTGGTTTCAGGGTGATTCATAATACAAATATAATGATACTACTTTGGTTTTTTCTAAAATTGCAAAGACTTGACCGATGTGAAAAATTAATATGCCATAAAAGTCTAGAGATATTTTTAATGCCTCCAAAAGAACGAGAACATTTGACGTCATTTTGACAGCCTGTCGTCATTTAAACAAGTGGTTTATTCAATATGGCGATGTGAAAGCAGAAGTATACAGAAGTAGTTAAGGTTTATTTTGAAAGTTATTAACCGGTTACTGTTTTAAGAATCATGCAAAAATATATTAAAAAATGCTAAACTCCTTAAGCTTAAAGTACCCAGCTTGTGAATAGATATAAGTATACTGAATCAGTTGAAGACCGCTGACATGAACGTGATTGAAAAGTTTTTATAAAAAGAGACTCAACGTCGTTATAACACAAATTGGACGTGTTGTAAATATTGTTGACTGGGTTATTTGATGGGTGTGTATTCAATTTATATCAATGTTGTATCAATAAAACTTTTAGATTTGTAGTTTGAAATTGTTGTTCTATTTTTCTAAGAAAACACAGCAACAAAAAGTTACACGAGGTTAAAATAGTGTCACATATTCTTGATCAGCCTGTATCAACACTCAGTCTTTCCCGTTAGCCTTGAACTAGACATCGTTATGTCAACTTAGCACCTTTTCCAGACAACTAGATTTGTTCGCTGCAATCGTTTTAAGATTGTGTTCCATTCATTTTAATAACACTTTTGCTATCTATTTACCCTCGATGAATCGATGAATATAAATATCAATGGGGACTTTATTAAAACTGGGTCGCTCAATTTTTTTTATCTCATCTAAGATAAATCAAACAATGATCATGCAAACGTAATAAGAGGGCCAAGATGGGATGGCTCTATATAGCTCACCTGACTACCATTGGCTATAATACAAGGTCATCCATAGCAGACATGGTCAGTTTTGACTTTGGAGTTCTGATTTAAAGAATCTTCGTAGAGGTCTGCTACACAATGGTATATTCCAAATATCTAAGCGCTGGGCCTAGTGGCTCTATACAAGAAGCATTTTGAAGTTTTCCCTATATTAGCCTATGAACATTGACAGTAAAATTTATTTTTTCATATGTTTTATATGGACAAACAAAACATACCAAATTGATGTTTGAATACATTATGTTAATTCATGATGAGTACCTTATGTAAGCCACGTGTGGGCCCAAAATAAGTTTGTAAGACCTGTTTCTATTCGTCAGTTTAATACATCAATCAGCGTTTATCTTTGGTCTCCGGCTTTCAGTGACTTTTGATGCAATGTGTTTTCGTTTTTAGGAGATGTTTGCAGTTTTAGGCTGTTTTCACAATGAAATCCTATCATAATACATGTTTGCTGAAGCGAGCCGGCACAACTTGCACCCTATATACAGATAAACTTAATGTTCTTTGGCGAAATATCGTTTTAATTCATTACTGAACTCTTTAGAAATCCCAATGTTCCAAAAGTACTTTGAATGTAAAATTACTATAAAGCTATTTTATTACCCAGAGAGATATCTTACCGGCGAAACATGACCGTTATTTGTTCGGAAAACCTTTTTAGCATTGATTTTTAAATCGAAAGTAGGCCTACATGCTTTATAAGTATAACATTGACAGTGTAAGACCCTTGTCGAATTAAAAAGGAGGTTTATTGGCACTGGGTAGGACCCAGCTTGGCACGAAAAGTAAGACGGTGACCCCATTTTTTATTTCAGAAAAATGTTTTTGTTTTGTTTAGTTTGTTAAATCAGTTTTATTTCAGAAATAATAAATTAATACAGTGCTGAGTTTTTTTTCAAATAAATGAACATTGTTCAATTATTTTTGAATATAAATAAACTTGGAACCACATTTTGACAAATTTCATTTAAAAATAGGGCTAAGTTTGTAAAACACTGTAAATGTAAGGACATTGAACTCTATATCGAACACATGCATGCATTTAAATAGTACACCTTTTAGTTACAGTGAACAATTCATGGGGGGGGGGCTACAGTAGAAACACGGTCACCCAAGGGTCTTTGCATACAGATTTTAATGTATTACAACGATATCATTCACCTTAAACCTAGGTGGTTAACAATTATTTCAACGTCTGTGATTGTAGCCATGTATTTCAATATCTGTGAATGTAGGAGAAAACGTTTTAAATTGTTTTTAAATTCTATAGCGCTTTTAAAAAGAAATTATATCGGGCCTTTTTTTCACAATTGATATTAAATGCGTCAAACTTGCAGTTATTTTTTCTTTGAAAATTATCGCCCCTACAAGGTTTGTTCCATTTTTTCTTTTTTGGTGATATTTGTTATAATTTTCGGATGGATAAATGATTCGACATAGCATTTATGAAAAACACACCCCTCCGCTAGGTCTGCCGGCCTTGTCTGTCTCTCTGTCTATATTTCGTCTCTCTCTCTCTATCTGTGTCTGTGTCTGTCTGTCTGCTCTCTCTCTCTCTCTCTGTCTGCTCTCTCTCTCTGTGCCCTCTCTCTGTTTGCTCTCTCTCTCTGTGTGTCTGCTCTCTCTGTGTGTCTGCTCTCTGTCTGCTCTCTGTCGCCTCTTCGTCGCCTCTCTCTCTCTCTCTCTCTCTCTCTCTCTCTCTCTCCCCCTCTGCTCCCTCTCTGTCTGCTCGCTCTCTCTGTCTGCTCTCTCTGTCTGCTCTCTCTGTCTGCTCTCTATCTCTCTGTCTGCTCTCTATCTCTGTCTGCTCTCTCTCTCTGACGGCAGTGTTGTTTAAATAATAAAACAAAGATGTTAGCTGTTTACTGTCAATATATATTGCAGAGAATCATACAATTGTTTTAAGGTGACTAGAAAGTCAGAGCAATGATTGTGTAGCTTTATCGTGTTTGTGATCACGTTCATATCGTGATATTACGAGATGACCGAGATATTCCAGTATAACTATTTCTCTTTCATTCCGATTACTCCAATGATTTTTTTAAAAACAATCTCCTTCTTTTAAAGTACATTCGTCTGTTTCTGATATGGAAGCTTCGTGAAATCCCTAGACACTGTCTTACACGATTAACGTGAATTTCATTATATAAAAGGCAACAGTCCTTTACGCCAAATGCATCCAGGAGAATAACATCTCTAAAATAAATGGGGCTCCAAATTAAGTATGAAATTGCAACCATTACAAAACATTAGATTTTCATTTGTGTTTACGTTATACATTAAAGTAAACTGAAGCAGAATGCATTTTTCGTCAAAACCCTAGAAATACGACACGTTAAAAAAATGACTACCATCAATCAAATTTACTATAGAAAACAGATTTGTAGATATATTAACTACATGTGATTTTCGGTTAGGCGTATTCGGTCAAATAAGGAATGCACACTAGTACTTCAATAACTTGTTTAATAATATTTTATTGCATGAAACACACATATGTTAATACAAAGACATAAGTCACAACAAAACAAACGCAAATGAGTCAGGTCACAAATTCCGTTTTAACAAAGGCCCTTTCAAGTAGCTAAACTTACGTACAAATTTAGAGACAACTAAGATTGCCGTTTGATAAATCTCTACTGTTGTCTATTTCAGATCGTTTTCCTCGTGCAAAGTGCGCATGACCTTTCTAGTGCATCAAGGGCAATTGAATTATGTCCTAAAATTCGGAATATATATTTAGGCCAAACAATATTTGTTTTCGGTTTAAACAAAGTGAAAAGAGGTTACATTTTAATAGCATAAACTTGTAAGAAAACACTTTTGGTACTTACTCAGCTTTGTGAAATGCATTTGGATCTTTCATCTAAAGCAAGCAGTTATGCTCTTGGGACAACGGGTTATAGATTGGTCACATATTAAACATATGTGCTGTATTACATGCGACATCGTTTGGCTTAAATTTATATAACCCTAGTTGAAGAACATATAAATTCGATTATTATTGCTCATGTGCAGTTTTGCACACAAAACACAGTTAAAACTCGAACAAAGTGGAATTTTATAAAATGGTAACCTTTATAATTGGTAGGCCTTGGGCAGTTGCGTAAACTGAAGGTGCTTGGCCGGAAGAAAATATAAACAAAGAAAAAAGTTAAGCACCCCCTGAAATTTTAAGAGTGACTTATCTAACGAAGCTTTATCGTGAAAATGCCGTCAAAATTGAGCTGGGCTTTTTTTGTAGTTTTAGGATCTTTGAATGCCCGTCGTCCGTCCGTCCGTTGCTTACACTTTAGCATCTACATTTTTAAAACGATCATAGTAAATTTGAACACAATGTATATGGCCAAGACTTCGAATGAGTTTGATTATGGACTTGATCGGATCAGTACTTCCTGAATTATGGCCCCTGATTTAATAAAAAATGCAAGATTTAACCATTTTACACTCTAGGACCTTCATTTCTTCACTAATTCTTCACATATTTACAGAGAGTGTGTATGACCATAACATCTCGGATGAGTTCAATTAGGGACTTGATCGGATTAGTTTTTCCAGAGTGATGGCCCTTGATATAACCAAAAAATGCAATATTGAACCATGTTTACACTCTAGCACCTTCATTTCTTCTTTAATTCTAATCATATTTACAGAGCATGTGAACGACCGTTAGATCTCGGATGAGTTCAATTATGGGCTTGGTTTTTTCCAGAGTTTTGGCCCTTGATTTAACAAAAATTGCTATATTCAACTCTGCGTACACTCTAGCACCTTCATTTCTTTTTTAATCCTAATCATATTTACAGAGAATGTGTATGACAATAAGATCTGGGATGAGTTCAATTAGGGGCTTGATCGCATTGGTTCCAGAGTTATTGCCCTAGATTTAACAAAAATTGCAATATATAACTGTGTTTACACTCTAGCAACTTCAGTTTTCACTAATCCTAATCATATTTACAGATAATAAAAAAAATTGTTAGATCTCGGATGAATTTAATTTTGGGCTTGATCGGAGTAGCTCTTCCAGAGTTATGGCCCTTTATTTAACAAAAAATGGCAATATTTAACCGTGTTTACACTCTAGCACAACATTGTTCAAAGAATTCCGTTTTATGTAGAACTCTTGTTGCTATGGCAACAAATAGGAAAAAAACGTTAAAAATCTTCTCTGAAACCAGAAGGCCTACAGCTTATATAATTAGCATGTAGCATTACCTAGTGGACCTCTACCAAGATTGTTCAAATTATAAAGACCTCCCGGGAAGTAGAGCTTAGGTATTGAGCATGTATCATTGCCTGGTTGACATCTTCCAAAAATATTCAAATTATGTCCCCCAGGTCAAAATTGACCCTTTCTGCTATTGATGACCTTGTGTTATAGCCAATGGAAGCCAGGTGAGCGATATAGGGCCATCTTGGCCCTTTTGTTGGGTGATATTGTTGAACAATCAACGGGTGCCGTTTTATCCGAAATCTAAAACACAATTAAGTATGGAACTGGAGAGGTCATAGGAAGATTTTAGGTGTCGAATTAGAGTAAAAAAATGCAATTTTGAGTCTCCAGATGACATCTGACCTTCGTATGTTCATTTGCAGAGTAAACCTTCACTGTGCCTGGGTGACCACCCCTGACCCTGACTGTTCCAGATTAACTTCGGATCTTTTTAAAGACAATCTGCTAACACTCACAGTTCAAAACTGTTTGCAGTTCGTGCAGAGGGTTACTGTTATGATTTACAGCATTTTGACAGTCACTATATAACTTTCAGGGGGTGCTTATCTTTTTTCTAGGTATGTATATATAATAATATCCTAGAAAATCATACAAATTTATTCTTCCGAGAAGCGTTGACCTAGCCACTGCAATGTCAATTCGTGATTTACTGGTTCGATCCCAAGTCTAGGCACGAGTTCAATGATTGATCATGGTGGAAGGGTCGAGTAACCTCGAGTAGGGACAGATCTTTCGAGGAGCGAAAGCGGTTCCTCGAGCTGCACTCAATGTGTCATTTTGAATACGACTCCATTGAGAAATGGACGAATTGCAGGAAACATATTAATTTGAATAGGTTCGTATGCCATGGGTAGTTTTAAGGGACAGAGGCAACCCCTTAGATGAATTTAATGACGTGGACTTTTTCTTAAAATCATATACTAGTACTTTACAAACAAAATAAAACTTGGGCAATAAAAAATATTTTATGCAAAAACTCACCCTAGATAAATTATGCAGACTATATCGCCCTAGAAAGTGCGGCAGTTGTGGTGCCAGGAGACGCAATCATCTGTTTACGCTTCAAATGGTAAAAAAAAGACTTAGGAGTAGGGGTCAGGTTAGTTCTCCCCTGCTGATAACTTAATTTTATTTTCTCTTTTATCTAATTAGATATCTAGGTCAATTATTTTATATTTCAAATTATTTCAAAGATAAATTTGATTTTCCTTCGTGTCAATCAGGTAATTTTATTTTCTCTTTCCTTCTAATTAGATACGGATCTTACATTGATTTGCAATTCACATCGGGAAAGAAAACGGTTACAAGACATATGATAGTTTTGTTCAGTTATTAAATTAGGGCAAGTAAAAGTGCTGACATGGTATAGATGACAAAGTCTTTTGAATTGGTTATGACTTTTTTGTACTCTGGCATGACTGATTGTGTCCTTTGGAAAGGTTTGCTTAAAGTTGACATAGTAGAGAATGAAACATGTTCTATTATTGAGTAGTTTTTGTACTAAAATAGCGTCACCAGTAAAACATTGACATATCATGTTTCGAATTAAATTATTTGATTGACCGATTACAACAGTGTAAAATATAGAGAGAACAAGTAATATTAAAAACAGTTGAATAAACAAAATTATATGACAATGTCACCGAGGAAGCTGAATAATAAAAGTGTGATTAAAATGAGTCACAATGGTTTAAGTAGAAAATAAGTCCTAGTGGTGCATTCCTTGAGTTGTGATGATGCACTTTTCAGTTTTTTGTGAGAGTCTTTTCTAATCTAATTCTGATACAATAGCAGGGGATGGAACGTAAAGTGGTGGCTGAATCACTTTAAGTGAGGTTGTAGGCGCATGGTCGTAAAAATAGCGGATTTTCTTTTTATTTTCTTTTTTTTTATACCTCAGAGTCTGTATTTTCACCTTATACGTATGCTTAGTATCAGTCGAAAGTATCCTAGGATTTCTTACGGCAGCCGACGTTTCTTTTGCATATTCCGTCATGTTCACACCGAACATCAGTTGAAACACGCTCACTTACTATATGAAAGTGATTCCGATTGGCGAACACATATTGTATAACTATATTTGTGTAGAAAACGGTTACATCGTAAACGTTTTGAGGCTTTCTTCGTTTTTACATCTGTACTTCTACTTATTATACTCTGTAAATCTTTACCGTAAAATTTATTGTCTTTTATGGCTATTCCGTAACAGGTATTGGCCGTACCTATTTGTACGGTACATGACAGTTGGTACATAAAGATATAAAGTGTGTGGGTCAATAACTTGAAGGTCAATGTCACAGACAAGATACCACTTTAGGGATATTCGGCCCTTATATAATCCATGTATCAACTATTGATTTCATATTCCAGAGAAAGTAAAACGAAGTCCCAATGCCACTTTGTCAAATATTCGCAGCCGTTTCGTCTTGCATTGTAAAATCCGAGAGTCCTCCGTTAATATGTTGCTGAAACGGAACCGTTACGGGACTTTCCCAAATCGTGGAAGGCGGCCACTAACGTGCAATTAATCATTTTGTGACCTTCTTTCACGATATTTATGTCAAAAATAGCTGACGGTTGATTTTCGCTGTAAAATTCAGTTTATTATCTAGGGATATAGAGTAATGGTGTACATGAAATATGTCCTCACACTACTTGGTGAATCTATAGAATGTACTTGATATATAGATACAGTCCCTAAGAACCACACAATTAACGCAATAAATTGAATATAAACGGGAATTCAGAAGATTAAAACTAGTCCCTATCGTTTTCAGAAATGGTAAAATACTCGTATAAGGCCAATACATCTAAGGAGGAAATAAGAAATTTTCTTCTGAAAATTTTTGTTTGATATTGTGCTGACATGATAAACTGCATTTATAGTAACTTTTGATTATGTTCTGTTGGTTAGAAAATTCAAAATAGATTATATTATATTCGGTAAACATTTTATTTAGAGAACAAGTGTCCAAACAAGACATGATCCTGGACTACACTGAACTATCAGAAAATTAGAATGACCCTTTACCAACACCAATATATAAAACATATTTGAATTAAAGTAAGCCTTCGATTGTGCCTGTTTTAAACCAAATCCTATTCAACCATAAAATCACTCTTTAGAGTCCCAGGACCACAATTACAATGATATTGCAAAAAGTAAGAAAGGCTTTCTGGCAACTCTTTTTCGGGAAGAAACGGTTTGCGTACAAAAGAATGAATATGTCAACTTTGTTTTAGAGTGAATAGAACATGGTTCTATCATTATCCTATCAGTATAATTATTTTAATATTATTAAATTTCTGTTAAAATATAGATTTTCAAATCTATTACGCGTGTTTAGACAAAAATAACCATCAATCATCCGTAACAGCAATATTGAAGTGAACATCAAAAACAATATTTCATTTTGAATTCATAAATAATTTTTGATCAACAGAATAGTTACATGACGAAACTTGAGGGTGGCGGGACGGATAGGGAGAAACAAATAATACTAAAGCAGAGAGGACAATATTGGATACAAATCCAAACAAAATGTTCTGGAATCCGCCTAAATAAAATTCTGATGGCCGCAGGGAAAAGGACCGGGATTCTGACTGTTGATTGGCTGGTATAGATATATCAGGGAGATGCTGTATAAACGTATACACTAGCTGTATTAATTAGAATGTCCATTGCGGTATAAAGCGAAACTGTGATGTGATGCTACATGTATTAGACGGAAATAATTGTAGATATTATTCAAATATTATCTCATGTGAAAATGATTCTTACATGTATCTAGCAATAAACTGAAAACAGCTTTAAAGTCTGATACTGCAGCAATTAAACATAATGTAACATTTTTCGATTCAAGACAAATAGACCGTGTCCGTCTTATGTGCAGTGATTATGTAATTGTATGAAGTTGCTTTATGGTTTCCTTTCATGGTTTTTAAACGGATAATTCATTTGCATGAATATTGTTTTACGTCGGTTATTGAGTCGGCTACTTGCAGTCGTTCTTCTCGAAACCAGCTGTCAGTGAATGAATATTATAGTAGTTTGCGCAATCAATTTCTAACGTCATAAATATTAGAGAAGTAGGAATGACAGATAATATTTCAGGATTTGCATTTTATAAAGTATCATGCAATATTACAAAGCATATCCTTTTAATGTTGACTATAGATATTATGCAAGTTGTAAATTACTCTCTGTTGTATAGTTTGTCTTGATAACTTTGCATTTTTCTTTGTTCAATGTTTTGATTTGTAATCATGTGAGTCTTCGTTTACGTGAAGGAAATAAAGTTGTATATATACATGTACGATATATAGATGTTCCTCACTTCGCTACTTTTTGGAATAAATATGAAGCAATAACCGAGATAGAATGAAAGATAAATTTCTAAATAATTAAATAATAGTTATAGGTATTCGGATAAATTGCTCTTTCCTGTTACAGTTGAAATATGTGATTAAAATAGGAACACTCTACCGCCAACATTGAACAAGTCAATTTATTTTTTCAAATGTTACACTGTGTTAGCTGTTTTACTGACTGGGATTTTATTTCTGTTGACATGTTAGTTTCCGCTATATTCAAACACATTTAGTATAGTAATTTTTAACACCACCAAACCTTAAAAAATATTTGAATATGCATCACTCCAATTCATACACGGGCTCAGTTACCTGGAGTCATCTGTTAAAATGTTTAAGTTTGTTTAAAGTGTATTGCTATTAGTCCGTCCATTTTCCTGCCTTTTTCTCTTTTGAACTCGTTTGGAGAAAGCTGTATGGTTTACACTTTTTCAGTTTGGTGGTTTAAAAAAAGTTAATACGGGTAATTTCGGTTTGAATACGACATAAAATCGCAGAAGAAATATTAAAGATCTATAAATAATGATAAACTAACTACACATTCAGTTTTCTCTTTCCAACTTTTTCGTTTGGCCCGGAGCTTGGCTCTAAGAACTTGGCACTAGCTTGTTGAAGTTTGATGCTGTTTTCTTGAGAGTGATGTGTTTCGACCTCTCGCCTGGCTTCTGATAACTGATCCTGATGATCTTCCAAGGTCAGCACTCCAATATGACTTGTTTTGGCTCCTGTACCCTCGAGGACAGTACTTATGTGCAGCTTTAAGAATTGCCGCATTGAAATTGAAGCTCTTGGTGACTTTATTGAAGGCTCTGCCATCTGCATGTATATTTCTGCAGATGTCATCAGTAAGCTCCTTGTATGAGCTCCATTTAGCCTTCTTGTTGTTCCATCGAAGGAAGCTTGGCTCTTTTCCGGTTTTGTACTGCATGGTGAGGTAAACAGGGCGTTGGTCATAGCCTCCAATGTCACTGTTAACTAAAGTCACCTATGACAAGAAAGTTGGTGTCTTTAACATGGAAGGAATTCAAAGACAGTGGTATTGTCAGGTTGACAACATTCATCACCTTTCCCTCAGTCTAAGGCTCGAAACCTGGTACTCGGAGTCATCCATGTGTATATTGGTTTGCAGTGCATCGATATTGTTTCTTGCCAGTGTAAGGATTCCTCCTTTTGCTATAAGCTTCAAGTGACATTGATATGTGTTTAACTTTTTAATATGAAAAATAATTAACATCGAAGTATGACACACCACTTTCTTGCTGCTGAAGATCATTGTACGATGACGTCTTTACACCGTTATATCACCAACAGAAAGAAGGCAGCATAGTGCTATGTTTCTATGAAAACAGTTTTATTGACTGTGGATGCGATAACTCTACAGGGATTCAATTTGTTTATTAATTTCTCACCTATGAGATACATATTTCCGCGCATTTACCCATGTGAGATAAACTTTCCTTGCATACCAGATGGGGATACCTGCAGTTTTTACCAGTGCTGGAAAATCTCATCTTACACCCCCCGTGTAAGACGACTTACGTGAATTGCTTATGACGTAACGTTATAAACAATGTGACGTCACTTTCCCAAACACAGCATCTAAAGAACGTTTGTTTTTATATCAAAATTCATCATTTCGATAAGTTTGTTTTTAAATATATATTTTAAGATGCAAGACGGTATGCAAGAAAAAGTTTCTTCCATGAGATACTTGGTTCAGTCGCTTCGGGTAACTGTTTCGCGGGAACTTGGCAGAGTTCAGTGACGGATATTTCGATCTGAACCTCGTGCTCATATAAGAAACTAATATTCTTGCATATCGGATCGGCATTTCCGGTGATTTTGCCCATGCCGGAAAAACCGGTCTGGCACCCCTCCTATGCCAGACGACTCTCGTGAATTACTTATGACGTAACGTTATAAACAATGTGACGTCACTTTCCTAAACACAACGTCGGAATATCGTTTTTTTTATGATAATTCATCATTTTGATAAGTTTGCATTTAGAAATCTTCTTTAAAGTGCAAGACGGTATGCAAGAAAAAGTTTCCATCATGAAACACTTGGCTCAGATGGAAATATCCGTCACCTCGGGTAACTGTTTTACGGGAACTCGGCAGAGCCTCGTTCCCGCCAAAACAGTTACTCTCGGTGACGAATATTTCGATCTGAACCTCGTTCTCATGACAGAAACTATCTTGCAAACTATTCTTGCATATCGGATCGGCATTTCCGGTGATTTTGCCCATGCCGGAAAAACCGGTCTGGCACCCCTCCTATGCCAGACGACTCTCGTGAATTACTTATGACGTAACGTTATAAACATTGTGACGTCAATTTCCCAAACACAACGTCTGAAAATCGTTTGTTTTTCATGATAATTCATTATTTTTATAAGTTTGCATTTAGAAATCTACTTTAAAGTGCAGGACGGTATGCTAGAAAAAGTTTCCATCACGAGACACTTGGCTAAGATGAAAATATCCGTCACCTCGGGTAACTGTTTTACGGGAACTCGGCAGAGCCTCGTTCCCGCCAAAACATTTACCCTCGGTGACGGATATTTCGATCTGAACCTCGTGCTCATGACAGAAACTATTAATCTCACATCGTTTATCTCACACCGCTGCCGGACTATTTTTACATTAATTGTAAGCAGACATAAAAATCGAAAAATGACTGTAAAATTGTTATTTTTGAAATAAACATAGGGTTGTTGGTATTCATTTTCTTAGTTAGATCATTTTCTATCCATCTATAGCAGTTGAGAAAAAGTTGATTTTCATTTTTTCATCCCCATCCTGTACTTGCACTTATTTCTTCTTACTTGTGTAAAACTGCGATTTAAACGGTGAGAAAATAAATCTACCATGTCCATTGAGTTGTGGATAAGGAAATCCCACCCTCGGGTTGAGATACGTCCAAAAAAACTCGACAGAGCCTCGTTTTTGGACGTATCTCAACCCTCGGGTGGGATTTCCTTATCCACAACTCTTGAACATGTTAGATTCACTTTGTCCAGTAGGAAATATACATGTTTATATAATATAATATTTCCTTTGACTTTCCTTATTACATTGGAACAAAATAATGTATTTTCAGGATAAATCTGTCAAGCACTTGTTACCCATATAGGCCCTTATCCCTGGGGATTGCTACTAATGATATTCAGCATTTCATCGGGATGCGCTCTCGCACAATATTCAACGTAAATGTCCTAATTTTTTTAATACGATGTCAAAACTCAGAGATTTCCTTTTTACAATAAGTCGGTGTTGAAAAGTCAGTTAAATCTCACTATAGACTTTAAACATGTGATAGGATAACTTTATTGTCAATGTAATAAAGTTATTTATTTTATAAGCTACTGAAATATGTTTTAGGCATGGTAATAGCAACCCTCAGGCCTATTTCATGATACGAGGACTTGGTTGCAGTTGAATACTATGTACATATTTTGAACAAAGGATACACTTTCTAGCACAAATATATGAGCTTCAAGATTTTTTTGTGACTTTGTAAAAACATTGACTGTTTATTTGCTGCATTAAAATCATTTCTAACTGTACCAAATATATTTGCTACGGTATGTATTGTTTAAATGATTACAAATATGTTAATGGTGTCAGTGTTGTTAACACTGTTCGGCACTGTTTCAATCCGTATATACTGTCGCAAATATCAAACACACTAAATGGTTAACTCTTTTCTAACGAATAATGTTCTAAAATGCGAAATAAAACATTAAAATGCCTTCAATTTTTGTACTGTGTTTACGTTCGTAAACCGTCGCAAATTTAAATGAATTAACCTATCAGAGTTCGCAATACAACGGAAGTGCGTAAGAATATTAATTACACCGGCGTGTGACTTCCTGAATGTCTGGTTTTGCTTTTACAGTCTGGCCTTACATATCATAAAACTCCATTAAGACAAGTAAAATAAATTATTATATTGTGTGACACTTTCTGAATAAATATCTATTAGTACATACGACGTTACTTTAATGTATTTCCCAATGTTAAACATAAACATGAAAATAGTTACAAGTCGGCTAACTCCTACAGACGTCATCGCGATCCTAAATAACAAGTTCATAACTACTGGTGTTTCCTATGAAAGGAAACAGAAAGGTGACACGAGAACTATTTTATTGAAAATCCAATTCCGATAGCAACGTAACATCAATGCCGGATGGAAGAAGACAATAAAACCGTTGCATTTCTTGTATTTGAGAAAATACGGTATTATAATTATTGTTTGCATTGTGTTGCAAGCTGCTGAAGAACTCAAAGCAATTTTGAAGCAGCTCTTAAATGGTTGCACAGTTGTGTGAATCGACAAGCTTTATAGCTAACAGAAGATACAATATCAATATTAATTAAAGCGCTGTTGGTGCTGATGGCCTGTGGGTTATAGATTGCTTGTTGGAAATTAACTCCGCATCATCTTTTGAATGAATTGTATTTCAATGTCGGGAATGTACGTAAATGATATATTTTTAAAAAACATTTATTGGAGGTGAATATAGATGAAACCGTTCGTAAATAAGGTTTTTAGTGAAATTACATCGTAAATTTGAAATCAAACTCTTATATCAAGCTCTTTAAGTTTTGTAAATATCCGCACTTTTCGTGAATATCTTCCGTAATCAGCGTAGGTTGAGATTAAAGTAGTACACCCCGAATGGTCACTATTTCAAACCTTGATAAACTTAATATTTTCATAATCTACATCTGTCTACCGACTAGTGTGCAAAATTTGAAGACATTTCACCGTTTAACTAAAAAGCTATTTCGTTCCCTACTAGAAATACTGGCATTATTTAGAAATCCTAAAAGATTTGCAAGTTTTTATGTACATTCGTTCCAGAAATATTGCAGGCAAACGTGACATGTATTAGAAGTCTAGGAGTTTACCACGGGTAACAAAAATATGCAATTATGCGAAACAACAGGGGATACAATTTACCTAATTTTGCTTAGAGACATAGCACACATATAAAATTACAAGAGTATAGCAAAAGATTAGGGATAGGGTAGGGCCATTGTGCATCACTAAAGATTAATGTTACGGCAAAGTTAAAACATCGACTCGTCAATATTTATCCAGAAACTAACAAGCAATAATTTAGTCTCAATAAAGAATCTTGTTATACTGATTTTTACCAGTGGGCCGCCTTAAATTTATTTACCTTTCAAAATGCCCCTGTTGAGTTATTTGCCTAAGAAAGTTGCTTAGACATTATTATTTTACTAACAGATGGATAAAAATGACAATTTACCCGACAGAAAGGGGGGAATTTCAATAGTAAAAAGGGATATTTCTCAGATTGTCTGTATGTTTAACAGAAATTTAAATGTTACACAAAAATCAGATCCATTTGCTATACCCTTGGTAATATTTCTTTTTCTAGGAGTTTTAACCATTGACAAATGTGTATGATGGACGCTGAATTTACCTATTCATAGCATGTTTTGTTTTCTTCGTTTTTTTATCTATTCATTTACTTTGTTTCGGGAAATGTATTGTTTTGCTACTGGAAATATTTCGCAAAATTGTTTATTTCGTTCGTTCATAACATGAATTGTTTTTTTGGGACGTAAATATTTTGCAAAAGTCAAATTTGATCATATCTGTCCCTGACACGTACGGAAATAGATTTTTCCGACGGTTGGATTGATTCTTAAATAAACACTTTAAGTATCTCGGCATGAAATCTAAATTGTTTTTAAAGATTTAAGAAAGCCTGTCGGCAGCAGGAGCAAAGATGTTTAGAAGCAATAAAAGATGCAGACGAAGAGCTGATAAAACGTTGCTGAAATAGTGTAAACATTTGAGTTTTAGCACTTTGTATTTATCTCCACAAGACAGAATTATAAAAGAATGTTATGTTTTGCATTAACTAAAAGGACTTTGTTTATGGATTCTCACAAACAATTCGGTTTTATGTAAATTGCATAAAGTAGAGAATTCTACTTGAAATTTCTAGAATAAAAAAATAGTAAAGCTTCAACGTTATTATAATGTGTATTATATATAGTTTTTATTTTGCTTCTCTTATTACCTTTGTAATCTGCTATCGATCTGCTGCAAATTATACTCTACAATAGTCCATTCTTCGACCATTTTTATTTTGGTTGTATCAAAATCTTGTTACAGACAGACTCCTTTTATTTAAGAGTAGATATTCATTTTGAAATTATACTGAAATCTACAACAATGCACAGTGATTTATTTTGGTTTGACTTGGTTCTGCAATTTAACGTGTTTGCAGAAGATTCTAATACATTCTTTCGAAATAATATTTGAGCAATAACACAAAATATACCTGACCTAGCTGACAATTTGTTATGTTTGACACCGGTCAGTGTAGTATCTAGTAAAGATTGTGTTATGCTGTACATAATATATTTCCTAACAAATCCTGCTAAATATGTAGTATCAGTTTGATATATAATACTATTTTTGAAAAGCACGAATTAGTAAGCAACCGAGACTTCAGATGACTAATAGTAAGTTTTTTCATTTCAGGAAATTATGAAATACAAAGATTATACAGCAAAATAAAGCTCTGATGTTTTCATTTGAGGCTGTTTCCGTTTTGGAATATATCCAATTTCTGGAGGAAAATTGTTAACCTTAATCATAACGACTGTAACGTTTATATACTATTACATAGGCCATATTTTCACTTTTACAGCTAAACGGATACGCCCACCAACCAATTTTTAATGTCTTTGATGTCTATAATCGCGGCAAGAAAATACATGTAGATGATTACACAAATTGACTACATCACTTGTTCGAGAAAGAACTCGAAACGGGTAATTATACCGCAACGAGTAAGTACGATTTCTACGGAGATTTTGTTTATCTAGATCTTAATCCAGATTCAACACCTTCAATACATTTCTACTTACCCTTTTTATCTCATCATTGCTTTTTCTAGACACTAAATTCAGCATTTACATGTATATGCAAACAGAAACTAGTTCCTTTCCAAATCAAATTTGGCAATTTAGAAACACTGCATTGATTAACGTTGATAATATCCATTTTCCAAACTTACAGAAATATGACACCCCTTAAATTTGTGATGAGCCTATTATATAAGTACATTCACATCCTATTGAAGAACGCTGCATTATACATATAGGACGATTTTGTTTTATGAAAATATTTTTATGATCGTATGTGGAATTATCAGTCAGTTCAGAAGAGACATCGTAAGAAACTAGATTGCCTGACTTTGTTTCCACTTGTTAAATCATGATTTCTTAATGATCCATTGTGCTTATTCTGAGTTTATTATGACGTTAGGAGTCAGTTTATAGTAAACAAAGAAAAACAGTTATTTAATGTCTTCAAGTTTGTTTTTTCATTAAACTTAGGTATTATTACATATGGCAGCAATATATTGTTACGTCTGGTGTGCCGGACGGAACATGATTTGATTGAAATGTAGGCGAGATGTAGATAAAATTTATTTCATCCAGTGGGATAATACATATACATTGTTTACCAGGATTGATTGATTCGAACAAAATGAAAAAAACAAGCGAATTGTTATTTAAAAATATATATTACGAGGCATCATTATTTTCAAAAACACTCGCACAAAACGCTACATTTTCTTGACGAGATCCATTCATTAAGATATTATTAAGGGCCCCTGCATTTTTACATTGAATAAAATACAGTCAAAGGTTTGGACGCGTAGCTATTGAATCACGAGTGTGTAGCGATTTAGTTTTTTCGCATCCAAACGACTGTAGTTTATTCCAGGAGGCATTTATTATTTTTATTCTAACACGATATTGTCTTTGAAATTTTCATCGCTTAGCAATATTTCATTATAACTTTTAAACACGGAATGCGATCTGACGCGTTTGTCATTTACCACACGTTTTGCCCGTGGACAACGTGATGTCTTTTATCGTTAAATAATGTACATATTCTTTTACTATACAGTATATTTTATAGGTAAAGTTCCGGATCGTTCCTATATCTCCCAGTTTAACTTTAGTTTCAAAAATTAATAACTATATAACTGCTCATACCTTAATTCGACATGATTTACTCAGATCAGTTAAATGTTTTATCTGATTCCTCTGTTATACAGTAAAATGAAATAGCTGATTAGATGATGAAGATTTTAAAATACTATGTTACCTTTTATCTTTACCCTCATAAATACAAGGGATTCTGCCTATGCGACCAGTGTACATCATGATCCAACTGACTGTAGAGATCGTGTATTATTGTTATTTAGCAACTCACAGCTTAATCAGTTTTGCAGCCTTGCTGATATATTGATATAAAATCGATGATGAAAACCATTACTTTTTAGGGCCTGATGTTTTCATTATTATAAAGATGCTCCGCTCTTTATATTAAGCCGTTTCTTAATAAGATGTTAAATCTAAATATAACCTCAACTGTACAAATTTCAATAGTACGCCATGACCTGAAACCAAAAGCTTGTTATATATTATAACTTCATAACCAATTATTGACTCCATTTGGACCTACAAATCATATGTTAATATTGTCGTGCAGTTATTTCGGTTAATGTTGTTAACAATCAACTATGTGTTTATAAACCGAATTGTTTACATGTGCACAAATCCGGAGAACATAGTTAGTACGAGCGCGCACCACTACTGGCATTTCCTATATAAGAACATACAAAACAAGACTAGTATTATATTGAAATTCCAATACAAGTAGCTGGTTAGAATCGCATGACGGACGAAATATCATAAAACGTGCGCACTGTGAAAAAGGCGTCTTATGTGAAAGCAGACAGTTAGAAATACTTTGTTACAACACTTTGAATAGTTAGGAGAAAAAAATTGTAAAGCAAAAGTTCAAATGGACATTCGAAGAATTATTAGAATGCAGAACATGTTATTGAAAATGGAATAGACAGCTCATCGGCACAAACGGAAACGTGATACAATATTAGACCATTAGCATTTCATCGTGTAAATTGATATAAGCAAACATGGAATGTAACTTTAGAGTTGTGAATTACGGACAAAGACATCACTAAAATTAATGGTACAACTTGGATTATTATACTTGAAAAGACTGCAAGACTGAGGCTGTAATAGAAGTGATAACTATTTTTACAAAAGAATTGTTTTGTACAGAAACAGTGTTTTTATCAAATTATTTTTCCATCAATATAGTTTAATTGAAAAAGATTTGTAAGAAATCGAAAAGAAGAAATATGGGATGCACAAGTTCAATCTCTTTCACGAAAAAATCGTGCACACATTTTAACACGTACACTGGTCCTGTAAAATCACAGGTAATGTTTGCAGTGAAACATCCTGCAGAACTTACTCCTGCGGAAAGACATACCGTGCGAAGAACTTGGCCAACTCTGGCCAAAGACTTACAAGGTAACGGGTTGCAAGTGTTTCTTAGAATATTTGAACTATGCCCTGAAACTAAAGTTCTCTTTCATGTCGAAAATGTTCGACACTCACAGCTTGCTCGGAGTGTTGTCATCAAGGCGCATGGGGCTCGGTTCCTTAGTGCAATCAGTGCTGCAGTAGATAACTTGGACGAATTTGACCAAGAGGATAACAAATTAGTTAGACTTCTGTTTCTTCTTGGACAACAACACAAACATTACAAGGGATTCAAACCGGAGTATTTTGAAATTTTCTATGAAGCCCTCATGTGGCAGTGGAAACGCTGCATGGGGGAACAATTTACATCGGAAGTGTCAGATACGTGGAGCCACGTGTTTGTTTTTCTGATGGAAAAGCTCAAAGAAGGATACTTTTCAAAAGGCGAAACGTTGGAAACAAAAACATTGAACAGTAATGAGTATCATTAATACTTCATTTTGTTCTTAAAGTAAAACTTCACAAGTCCATCAAAGCTGGTGACAATTACGTGATATGATTCTTTAAGAACAGATTTATAGATAGCTTGCCAAGTGGGTTTACCGCTGAACACGAGTTCTGGGAGTACATTATGTGTGCAGCTTCACGACTTAAAGGTCCACTACTTAGCGAAAATTAAGTGACAGTTATTTCAATGGCATGTACATTACCTTATGCAAGACACTAAATAAAGAAGATTGGCAGGTTAAAATTTACAGAAAGTGTTTGGAACACGAAGAAAAGTATGTGTATTATGTTGAAATCTCAGTGAATCGACAAAATGACTACCCAGGTCTTTTTAACTTTCTTCATAATGCATAGAAAAATAAGTGTACATGTACTGTGATTTGTTTAGAATCTCTACATACCAACTTTCATTTTTTATTAAAAATAACTTATTTCTGTGCTTTTTAAAGTATATTTGAATTTTCGCTTTCAATAGTATTGGACCTTTAAGTATAAATGGAAATAGACAAAAACGTATGACAGTTGAAATTGCACATTTGACAAACAAACTTGCAGCGTGATATATATAACAAGAACTTGTTTGTACAACAGCGATGTCTGAATATTTTATGCAAAATACATAATACTTTGGTATGTATATTTGTACAAAAATTAAATCAGTTTTATCTTATTATTTATTTACAAATTTTGTATATACTTTCTCGAAACTGTTTTTATCATGACTTTTTATGATTTTTAAAAAAAAATAACACAAAACATCTTCATAATTACATTGAGGTTTCCAACAAATTTTATTGTCCAAACTCGTCAAAAATCATTTTAATTAGAATACAGATTTAGTATGTAACCCGTACATTTTTGTTAATGTTTATAAGCTATATATACTTCAGTAAGTACAAAAATGCCAATCCATTAACCAGTTACTTTTTCGACTATTCGAATAAGGAGGCTATTGCACTCTCCCCGGCGTTGGTTTAAGGTGTTTTTTTTTATAAATGCTAATATCTTCTATACCATTAAACATATTTACTTCAAACTTGGCATACTTGTTAAATACAACAAGTCACATAATTCTGTCAACCATATTTGCATAGTTATGCCCCTTTTTAAACTTAGATTTTGTCACAAAAACTTAACCGTAGCTATTACTTGCCATTTCTCAATATTTCTTCATCAAGCTTTAAACTCGTTTTGCTTATGGCAATAGGGTTGTAATGCAGGCAGAATCTTTTGGCCAAGGTCACATTTGACAAAGTATAGCCCCTTTTTGCACATAGATCAAACTTCCAAATTATATTGTTTATGACAACATGGTTATGATGTACACCCTCTACCTCTTGCCCGCCCCCTACTTCTACCCCATCCCCAACCTCCCCGAAAAAACAACTCGATTTTTGTTGATTAGTTTGACCTTTATTCTTACACAATTACAAAATATACCCCGCATTTACTACCCCCTTCACGTCTACCTCCCCACTCCCATTTATTTATTTTCTCTCTCGATTTTATGTTCTATATGTTTTACCTTAATTCTTACACAATATCACAATAAGCCTTTTGCATTTTCTACTTTTTATATTAAAAGAATGTTTCACAGGTTTTTTTTATAAGAATGTTGTTCTCATTTCATGATATTTTTTTGTTGAGCCCGCTTGCAGTGAGCTCGATGTAGTTGTCACAATGGAGGTTCGGTGTATGTGCCTGTGTGTATGCGTGCGTGCGTGCGTGCGTGCGCTTAAATAACTGTTCACCATCATGAGACAAAGTGTCATGCACAAGAACCAGGTCTCTAGGTCTAAGGTCAAGGTCACACTTAGAGGTTAAAGGTCAAATTCAAGAATGACTTTGTCCGGAGCATACCTACTTCATGCATGGAGGGATTTTGATTTAACTAGGTACAAATGTTCACCATCATGAGATAAAGTATCATGCACTAGAACCAGGTCCCTAGTTGCAAGGTCAATGTCACAATTCGAGGCCAAAGGTCAAATACAAGAATAATTCATGAATGACTTTGTCCGGAGTATTTCTTCTTCATGCATTGAGGGATTTTGATTTTACTTGATTTACTTTACTTTGATTATACACAAATGTTCACCACCATGAGACGGAGTGTCATGCGCCAGATACATAGCAACAATCTTTTCAGAGTTGTTATCGTCTAATAGACAACTCTGTGGTTAATTGCTGCCTGCCAGAACTCCAAATCATTGTTTATTAGACGGTGAACACTGCTTGAAGGGATATTATTTCATAATTATAGGTAAAAAGAAAACATCTAGCAAGTTTAATTCCTACACAAAACCACACAATCGCAATAATACAAATCAAAACTTAAGAAGAGTAGCAGATACGATTTATACCACAGTTAAAACAATGTTCAATTTTGCAATACATATTCTAAATCAGTGTGAACAAGCTATAATTCTGACTTACTGAATTTGTAATGCGTTTGAGTATTTTTGATCATGATCTGTCAGTTTTTACATAATAAGAGTACTGTTTAGTTTACAATAACTAATGTTTTAAATTCTCTCAAATATGTACAATTTACTAGAGTACATTTTGATAGATTCTTTTCTGATATATCTGCTGAGTGTAAATGCCTAGACTGAAATTTGAGGTGATGTTATTACCTGTCCTCAAAATGTATGAATATTTCAGTATCTACTATAATACACATGGGATAAATTGCATTTTCACGACGTAAATGTTCTAGTGCATTGATATCATAATATATGCTTGACACATATCTACAGAAGATCTAAATTGTTTGCATTTGTTTATTTAAATGCCAAAGGCTAAACTACAGAGCATCTAGCGTATAGAAATTGAAATGCTACAGGCAAAGAAAGGAATATATTATCCTGCTGACAGGTTTAATCGATGCATTTTATGCAATCATCAGACTTGTTACCAATATCACAGTGAACATGTATCACAGTCATGCGTTCTTAAGTGCTTTTCAAAAGAGAGGTAGCAACTGACCAAAAAATATCAGAAGTGTGTCTGGATTTGATAATCAATGTACATAATCAATATACAATTCAAAGTTTCACCAGTTCATACATATTTCAGACCATGTTTCAATTTATATAAAGCATTTCTCTCGTAGTCATGTTGCGTAATCGTAAATTTCTGACATTAGACCAAATTCTCACTAGGTGTATATCCTTACTAAAGTGATTCATATGTCGCCTTTTTAGGCTGTTGTTATTTTGCACTGCGATGTCGAGAATTATTTGTAAATAATTACATATCCGACCCCACAGGAACAATTCTATGATTAACTGGACAAACACTGATGCAAATATACTTCAAATTAATAACTATTTTTACAAGAAATAAATCATCTGTTTATCTGTAAAGGCCCATCTTTACAGTAAACCTTGATGTATAAACCTTAGGAGTACGTTTTTGAAGGGGGTAAATCATGACCGTATACACAGTAAATCATGGTCCATGCAGCATATTTAATTATTTTTATTAAAAAAGTACCGGTATTTCGCACAGTGGGAACTTTAAAATGTTCATAATATATGTTTGTTTTTTAAAAACTTATGTTGCTAGTAGGGATATTATTTATAGATAGACAATGTGGGTGATTCTGAACATCCAAGAAAGATAAATTTTATTTATATCATATACTTTTTATTTACAAAATGACATTATGCGCATCTTACTGCACATAGTGTATTTTGGTGACAGTTTTATAAAAGCAATTTTCGGTTGTTGTGCATTTAAATGTGTTAAACTAATGATAATGCTGCATTAGTATTTGAAGTTGGTGTTTCAAAAATAAAAAAATGGACTAATAAAAAAATAATTCCTTTCTTGGCAGTGATCTCCCTTGTGTTACTAGTGCTGTTGCCGGTAGAGATTTCGGCAGTGGAAGGGAAGTAACTCTTGCATGCAGTTGTTTATTTCTTAAATTGACTCTCCCAGTCAAAATACGAAAAGTAATATTTGGAAAGTTATAATTTCGTACTGGTAGCAGGAAGAGCTCGTTGTATTGGGTTAAAAGCTATTATTTCCTCTACCCTTTTTACACACACCTATTTCAGCTGGATTTTTACTTGAATATTTTTTGCATAATTCCACTTTAAATATCTAAATAATTATGTTGGAATACAGTCAAAATAGATTGAAATGAAATAAAACAATGCAGAAAAAACATTGCTTGTTTTTATATTGACTATGAAATTTGTTTGATGTTTAAATTATTTTGTTTATAACAAATAGTTCATGATATAAGTAAATTTCATCTCTCGTGGTTGTCCAGGATGGCACAAATTGTCTTTCTTTAAATAATATCCTTACAAACAACATAAGTTTTTACAAAACAAACATATATTATAAAGATTTTAAAGTTTCGACTTTGCGAAATACTTTTTTTTTAAATAATTAAATATGTTGTATGAACCATGATTTACTGTGTATACGGTCATGATTTAACCCCCTCAAAAACGTACTCCTAAGGTGTATACATCAATGTTTACTGTATAGATGGGCCTTAGATAAAACCTCTGTGTAGGATCGGTACACCAAGGTTTAGAGGATAGGACTTTCTCTATCCCAAAAATGGAGTAAACATTTCAGGAAAAACGTACATTTGACCAATCTACACAGTAAACTTTGATTTATAGATCAAAATTTATAAATCAAGGTTTACTGTGTAGATGGCCCTTTAACAAGTACAAACTTAAACCGTACCTCCCAAACCTCGGTCGGCAGCAATTACTGCTTGTATTACAATCCTGAGAATTATTATATCGGATATCCCAGGAACAATTTTAAATAAAAAAGACAAGTAAATTGCAACTCTTACAAAAGTAAATGATTCGTTAAACGATACATTAGTACCTGTAGGCCGCCATTTTTGTTTTGAATTGCAAAGCCGAGAGTTCTATAAAAAATATGATATAAATCAGAACTCATAGGGCAAAAAATAATCTAAATGTCAGAAGAAAACGATACTTCAGGAATGATTTGTAGTGCCAAGTCTGTATTTTAAGAGTTTGATCAACGACCATGAAGAGCTTCCCTGGCGATAGCTGAAATACGTCGTACAATGTAAGTAAAATATCGCACTTGCTGAATTCCCAACTAACACAATGACTTAGCATATAACATTATTGTTAAAATGTTAAAAATATAAAGCATGTACATTATGTTGTTTATCAAAATAATAACAGACTATCTGAATGACAAGATTTTCCTCCTTGATAATTACGTCGTCTGATTTTACACACTATGATTATGCATAGTTATTCAGGGCAAACATTAAAGGCTAAGAGCACAGTACAGTACGTCTAAATTCTTGCATTAATGTTCATTGTCTTTGCGTTTCTTGACATTATTATATACAAAGGCTTTTCCATACAGATTATTAAGTCGTCTGAGATAAGAAGTCTTCTTTGAAACATTCGTTACAGAAAAAAGGCAAATAAATGTTCCATTTTCTGTTCTGAAACCTTGTAACTGTCTGTATCATTTGTCATTTGAGGGACTTCATTTAACATGTTTTGTCATTATATTGTCATTCGGGAAATATGTTAAATTATTAAACTGAATTCCTACTCGTAGTTTGTATTGCGCTTCAGACATACTACGTAGTATACAGTATTAATCTATCATTAATTTATTACTCATTTAACCATGACTCTAATTTTGCTACATTTTTAAATACAACGAATGTTCTGACTGATCATGACTAGACTGGCCGAACAGGCAAAATAACGTACCAACAGAAGGATAAGGACCACTATTTTTATTACCTGTAAGTGGGAAGCCTACACATAAATCAGTCAGGGAGAAACAAGGGGTGTTCAAAAAGTTTCCAAAAACATTCTTTTTTTCTTTAATTAAACAATATGATTACATAGACAGTATATTCCATCTCCTTCAATGGTCTTATTAGTATATTAACTACAAGGCACTGGAAATATCAGTAACGTGTATCAGTGTTTCCCACCTATCTATAGATGCCCAGAGGTATATATTTATATATATAGTCTCTCGCGTATATCGGTGCTATATACACCGGGCACGTAGAAGAACCGATGAGTTTATTCGTAAAATGAGATAGGTTCTGTTACTCAGATTTTATCTGAACCTATCTTAAGGTTCACAATGGAAATAAGAGCTTGCTCTTTATTGAGTAATCCTTGGAACTTGGCTTCAAAATACATACATAGGTACGCACGTAACTTTCAAACATATTGGAAAACTTTGGTAAAACAAGAAACAATACTTTGCAAGATTTGTGTCCCGATTATGTCATCAACAAATTACAATTCATACACTACTTGCAGTCACAA
Source organism: Saxidomus purpurata (assembly GCA_022818135.1). Lineage (NCBI taxonomy): Eukaryota > Metazoa > Mollusca > Bivalvia > Venerida > Veneridae > Saxidomus > Saxidomus purpurata. The sequence continues at coordinate 35,065,819 of JAFMSR010000014.1, forward strand.
AGGAAACTGACTGTCACGCTTAAATTAACAACAAAGGATAAACAATACATAGTAATGGTAACCTTTAGTCAAATTCTAATACTCCAATGAATTGCACGTGTTTCTTAGAATATTTGAACTGTGACCGGCAGCGAAAGATTTTTTTTCCTGTAGAAAGTATTCCAATTTCTAAGCTTTCCCGGAATGAAGAAAACATCACGTGCAAAAGGAGCAGCAGAAGAAAGAAACAAAGAAGATATTTTTAGTATTTGCTTATTTTAATCGCAATGAAATGTTATTTCTTGTAGCTAATTGCCACTTTGAATAAAGTCAAGGTCGATCCAAAGATGTCAGGTCTCGCAATGTTCTCCTAAAACTGAGTTATTGCGGTTTGTGCAAACACGCAAACTTCGGAATTTAGAGAGTGGGATTCATTGCTAGGCAACCATGACACCCATATTAGCCTCAGTGGATACTATTGTAAATCGGATTCATCAATATTAAGCAGTTATTAGTTTAAGGTATAATCCGCTGCTATGTATCTTTGCAGATTTGGATATTTTTTTATCGTAGTAAAATATCTGCCTTTTAGTTGACCGGTCGTTCTATTGTAAACGCCAACCAAGAAGCACAAAAGGGCCAGTATCTTTTCGTTAGACTGACTGAACTGTTATGAGTATGTTTTGTGAAAATCGTTTGGAATGTTATCAAGGAAAAGCTAACAGACGCCACTGTAGCTCAGTAAGACCAATCACTCTAAGGTTTCAAGACTGTTGCTGAAAATTATATCTCTACATTTTTAGCGGAAATCATTTTTAAAGTTCGGATCACTGTGACCTTGACCTTTGACCTACTGAACAGAAAACAATAGGAAATATCTACATGTTCCATGCAACGTCCTGAACAAGTTGGATGAAAGTTGAATGGAAATTGTATAATGCAGAGGGTTATCAAGGAAACGTTGTCGGAGGTTACTGTGGTATTGACCTTTGACCAACTGACCCCAAAACAGTAGAGATCAAATGCAGGCTGCATGCAATCTTCGGAGCAAGTTTCATGAATGTCAAATAAAAAAGTTACTTGTAGCGTGTTATCAAAGAAAGGTAAACGGACAGACGGACGGACGGACAGACGATAGACAAATCACACTGGCATATCTCTACGGGAGCTTATGAAAAATTAAATTTCTATTTTGTTTACTTGTTGTTGCAGTAACGCTAATCGGTCGTCGATTTGCAAAAATTATACTTTTATGAAAAGTTTATCAGTGATTAATGACATGTATGTAAAGTTGCGGACATTGAGATGGTTTTTAAACTCTACCTCACAAAATATTATATAAAATTACCGCATAGTAGCATTGTTTACATCCATTTTGGCCCAATGGGTCCAAATAAAAAATTCAGTTTAAGTGGGCGACTCTTATAGAAATATGAAAGTTTTGCTCGTGAGGTATTTATTATGTAATGGTTTTATTGAAGTTTAAAATGTGTTGCAGTGCCATAAAACATTCAATGATCTATGTAAAGTTGTTTTGTACAATTAAAAGCGATTTATTACAGAATACCTTTTCTCTATGTTGATTATATATGCCAAAATGAGGCATTTGTTGATACCTGTACATGTTGTTCTTTAAAATTGTATTTCTTTATCACTTATGATCATTGAACACATTATTTTATGTTTGGAGAATATAATCTGCTAGATGTAGAGAGTGGCCCTTTTAAGAGTGTCCTGAAGATGGAGCTAATGCTAATAGGTAGGACATTTTAAATAGGGCTGGTAAATCGAATTAAATAAGTATGAGTATTAATTGGATGACACGGAAGAAGAGAACATATAGTGACTGAAATTGATCAGTTGCAGCAATGGGATATGTTAGATTGCCATCCCAGCTTGGCAACCATTCAGCTTCAACTACAAAACTGAATTACATGGATTAAAATTGCAAACTAATTTCTCAAAATAAAGGAATTTGGTCTGTACATTCCACCTGCCAAAATTCTGAGTAAGTTTCGTGTCAATATTTCAGTAATTTACAGGTCGTAACGTTTCAGTTTCATGTTGTAAATATCAATGAAAACTGAACATTGCCCTCGGCAAAATAAAAACACTGAAAAAAAGAAGCTTAAATGGCCCTTTTGTTAATACCGTTATGCCAAAATCACCAACAGGTCACGTCATCTTATTATTTTTATTATGTTTAGTAATATTGGACTGTAAGAACTTTATTAGGTGAAGTAGTATAAAAATTATTTAACTGACCTTTTCCAAAGTTCACCGAAGTTCTGCGGAATATGTTATATTTAAATCTCGAATTTCTTCTTCAGTTTTCCGGTGGTGCATTTATAAAAGGTAATTGGTTTCATGAAGTATTCAAACCAGGTTCAAAAAGGTCGTTTATGTTTTATGTCAGCTTGCAATTAAATGTCATCACTAGTAGTTTATGCCACCAGGAAAGCATTGCGTCAGCTGCTTTTGTGACATCTCAATTAATGTTTTGTCACACTTTAAATGAGAGTTCTAAAGAAAAGCATACATTGTAAGATACATTAAAGTTCCAGGATCACTTTGAATTTAACTGATGTAGGATAAGAATTGAAAATTCAACAACAATGTATTTATATCATCATTATCATACAATATTTCTGCGAATATTTCTGATATTGAATATAAATGTTTACAGATATGATTATTATATACCCATTTTCTACTCACTCTAAAGCAATGTTGGCATATGCCCTTTTTCGTATTCAAGACATTTTTTCACGAAAAAGAGTTACCAGAAAGCCTTTCATAATTAACGTTTCAACATGTACTTACCGATGTCAAAACAAAGTTAGGAACGTTTGGGTACAATAAAGGTCTTTCCACCGGCAATCATCTTTCTTGGAAAATAAGAAGTACATGTAATTGTAGAAGAAGCTTCATGTCAGTCGAGAAAATCGAATTCGAATTAGGTTACCAAAAGAATCAGTGAAAAGGACAAATACAAACCAGGTTTCCCATGAGAAAACCAAGCATCGGAAACACATCGTTATTTCAAGGAAGAAGCAAGAGTTAATAAGCAATTTTCTTTTTTCTAGGGACATAAGCAATGTTGTAAACAATCTAATTCATAAAAACACTACACGCCGTACAGAAAAGCGTCTTGTTTGTGGAGAAAATTGAACAAAAAGTGAATTGGGTTAACTACATCAATTCTAATTGTTGTCACTGATGAGTCGTTATCATTTTTATGGTATGTGTATTAATAGTACCAAGAGCAATATTATACATTTTAGACCTGTGTCTACTCCTATGTACATGAAGGGATAAATCATTGCAAATGGTTAGTAAATTAACTTACCTTGGCTTAGTTTTACAAGAACATTCAGATATGAATAACAGCTAAGACAGTTGCTTTCAGAGTACAAGCCGTGCATTGGGTCTCCTCATTGCTAAATCTAAATCTATAGGTGGTGTTTTACAGTGTTACATGACAAGTTGTTGCCTATGGTGATTCAGTCTGAGGAGATTTCCTGTTATAGAGCCGTGCGATATTGTTTGGGTGTTGGTAGATATAAACCAATGCAGCAGTTGTTGGTGAAATGGCTTAGCAATCCCCTATAGTACGCCAGTTGGAATGTATTTCAGTTTCATGGGCTCGCATTGCCAATATGACTGTATCTAGACTTGATAAACGTGTTGCACTCAAGGCCACTGGGTTAGCTAATACAACATGTAAAAATTGTTTGTTTTTTGCTGTTAAAAAGAAAATTTCTACCTTCAATCTTGATCAGTTTTGTACTGTTGAATTTCCAGTTCATAAGTGTAAAAATGTTGTTGTTTTTTTTGCTCTTAAAAAAGACATGTTCTGCCTTCGATCTTGATCAGTTTTGTACCGTTGAATTTCCAGTTCATAAGTCTTAGAATAGTTTGTTTGAATTTTATTTCTACCAAATTGGCGAGCAATTTTACAATCAAATAAAAAAGAAAGAAAAGTATTTACATGCAAATAAATACATAAAGAAAAACAACTGTAAACGAAACAATTCACTTTATATCACCGCAAGATCCCTCCTCCCCGACTAAAAAATGTAAAGAGAAGTTGCTGGTTTATCTCGCTTCTAGAAATCCGAATTAAATTTCATTAATTTCTCTCTGGATCTTTACAAATCTTTCACAATATAAAAGAATTAATGACAGGAAGAAATTACTTAAACTGAGTACTTTCAGATTATTTAAGCAGGAATTATGTGTTGAAAATTACTGTAAGACAATTATGTCAGCAAAACATAGAATTCTATAAGCACTTAGTAAATTTAGATGTTGAGTTGCTCCACTGAAGATTGAGGCAGGTATATACGAAAATTGAAGGTAGAAGATAGGAAGTGTTGTTTTTGCACTGTTTGAGAAGATGAAATGCATGTTTATTTATCCTATGCTAGTCCATGTGTGTGTTAAAACCTGCCAATTAATTAAGTATTATCGTCGGAACCCATGGTTCATTTCTTCCGCTTATCTCCAAATGTCTGGGTTGAGCGAAAATCGTTATACCAGCGTTAGCATTTTCGCTTGTAGAACGAAAACGGCTTGGAATTTTCCTTTGAAGTAAACTTTTTCTTAAAGCTCTATCTTTTCCCTCTTAAATTCATCCTAATTTGTTTGAAGTCAGTCAAATTTGAAAGAAATAGAAGTTTTTCGGGGAGAGACGTGGTTGTTTTCATATAGCGTGTGTTGGGAACCAATGTTCCGATGTCTATGAACATAAAAAAATATTTATTTCCAATTCATTTTGATATGTCAAAGGTATGTTCCTTCCACCTGTGCAGCAACAATGTAAATTTTTGAAATAATTCTAGTGTGAAAGTCTTTGTATTTTTCAGAATTTCCCTGGCACACTTTAACGCGCTGGTACTTTTGCTCCTCAAACAAAAATTCGGAACTCGCGTATTGCACTTATTATGATAAGTGAAAATGTTTTTATTCAGACCTGGCCAACTAGCTACATGTATATATTTCCCTTACAGGATGGGATGCCACAACAGTTATGTTTCAGGTCTACCGAGACTTGTATCTATTTTGTGGGCATGGAAATACATACAGGGACATTTACTAGTATACAACCCGATTAATTAAGTATTATCGCCGGAACCCACGGTTCATCTCTTCCGCTTCTCTCCAGTTATTCAATGAAGTGTAACAAGAATACCATTGATGCAAAGCATCAAAGGGCGCCGAAAATAGTTTTGTACATGTGTGGCGTTAAATAGCTAAAATTAGCTTTTTGATAAGCAATCATTATTAGTTTGATTTGAATGAAAAATTTTATGAATATTTGCAGAAAACATTTAAAATCATGGTGGTTTTAAAGCTGAAAAAAAAAACGGAAGAAAAGTTATTATAAAAAATTGGGTTAGACCAGGATTTCAACTCCACTCGTAAAATTAGGCGGTCATCAGCTTACCCACTACACCACGGAGACTGACTAAAGCACGTGGTAAAAAAAGCTGATATTATAATTTTGCAAAACTGATAAGGGAGAAGTTGTTTTACGTTTTCGTATTTTTTCTAAAAGATATGAAAAGGAACATTACAATTAAACAATTACGTTTTAATGAAGGAAATGTGTATAATCAATATTTTAATGTCTATTTCGTATTATTTTAGCATACAGTTAAAACCATTTTTCTTCGCATTCTAATAACCGCTCCTAGCATGTACTTCCGGAAAAACTATTCCATAATAGGCCGCCGCCGTCATCGGCGGCGCCAATAATATGCGTAATAAATAGTCTGGTTTGCCGACGATTAGTATCTGCTTATGATCTATACCAAGCCTAATGCGGTACTAAATTTTGCCTCAAATTTTAGTATTTACGTCATTGAAAATAGTTTCTGTACATGACTGTATATATTTTAGTCTTCAAAATATCGATCACCTGAAAATAGTTTCCCAGAAAAATGAGCCCATAAATTGTAACTTTGCTAGTTTTCCACATAATCACCCAGTATATCTAGTTTTATGTTTAGTTATTTCATCAAACATGAAGCTTCATCCTTATTGTTTATTATGCATTAAATCAATTGCAAAATTTTCTATGCCCCTAGAATAAGAAATCTAAATCCTGAATGATTCTTTATATTAACAACAAGATAATACTCAATATATCTGGAGTGCTTGGGTTTAGCTTTTCAAACGTGGAAACACTAGAATATCTTACAGTATCAATTTCTCAAATAATTACTCTAAAACGGTTAGTTATCCTAATATGCTACGAGTCCAATTTCTCGACATATATGACTTTTCTCCTTACTGTTGACAACGTGCGTATTTCAACGGAAATAATATAAGTGGCTAGATCCAGTAACTACAAGGCTGCATATGTCTGAGAGGAAAACAGTGATGAAATTATGAGTCTCCATCATTTCACATTTGGTTTATAAGTTTAGGTACAACATGTACTAGTGTTTTCTTAAGTGCTGCTTGGTTTAATGTCAGGAAAAAGTAACAGTGCATTATGCGAATCTCTGTAATTGAAATTAGCTTTGAATTTCTTATTTCAAACTGGAACAAGTCATTTTCTTTTCCTTTTAAAGTATTGATATATGGTAATATATGTAGATTTAGATGTAATAGTTAATTTGAGTCTCATTCATTTGTATCATACAAATTTATTAAATTCATTTATAAAAATCACAGATAATATATGAAGTAAATGACCGTCATAGAATAGAATTATTATAAGAGACTATAAGCATGATGAATTACAAATAATAACAGTTGCTATACTTTATTTACAACTAAAAGAAATGGGATCTAGGTTAAAGAAAACAAATAAAACCATACATTAACGTGTATGGAAATCATTCATAATATACAGATAAGACTATGCACCTTTTACTTAAAAGTATCACTAGATAAAACACTAATGCAAAACAATAAACACTATTGTGCAATTACAAAATGTTTCAAAGTAACTATTATGCAGAAACGAGCTGATTATCAGAAACTGCATACTAGGATAAAAATGGTCAAGAAAATCTAGTTAACATTATTTACACAAATAAAATTGACGTTTGAGTAAAATATCATGGTAGGTTTTTAACACACAAACGGACTAGCATAGGATAATTAAACATGCACTTCATCTTCTAAAACATTGCAAAAACAACACTTCCTGCCCTCTACCTTCAATTTCTTAAAACAGAAATTATATACCTGCCTCAAAAGTTTAAGTAATTTCTTCCTGTCATTAATTCTTTAATAATGTGAAAGATTTTTAAAGATTCAGAAAGAAATTAATGAAATTACTTCGTTTTACATACCACAGGTATGTTCCGTCCTCCTGTGTGTTGCTGGTGATGAAACCATTTGTTATAGTGCCTTGCCCATCGGGTCCGTGCAGTCACTCAACACTTCTTTAAAAAACTGTATTCTGAAGAAAGTGAAAATATGCGTCTAAGCAAAGGATGGTCAGGTGAACATGTTATTCTTGACTCTTGAACATTCTAATGTTATCGTACTATTAGAGTCTGAATAATTGCGCATTGTAAATCACCCTTTGTTGTCCTCAGATCAAAGCTCATGCGGCTTCTTTTATTTCCTAATTTAAAGTGAATACCGTCTGGAAAGAAAATAAGTCCAGAGTTCTCTTGGCAGGCAACGCTATATATCAAGTGTCTCTTACAAATACCAGCGTGAAAACAACATACGAGCAGGATTTCACGACTTGCTTACATATAACACGGGGATTACTTTGTAGGATTACAGTAAAATGTTATGATTTAAACACTTCTTGTCGGACCCTCATTTTGCTGTTTCTCCTCATTACAAATCCAAACAACACGTTAATCATTTACGGTAATACATTTTTGCCAGACGGAATTGACTGCTCTTTTTAGAAACAGAAGAAATTAGTTCACTATCACATACTTGATTTGGAATATTCTCCGTGTAAGTCTAGAAAATACTACGTTTAGACATGATCTACTGCTTGATGTACGCCATTTAAACTTTCGTTTGCTTTTGAAGATGATTTTCAGTTTGTGGTTTTTGCTTTTCTTTAGTTGATGAGTAAAACTCTAAAGTGAGTAATTTGGGCCGACTATGTTAACAAACTGGACTCGTAAAACGAGTTGCTTACGTATTATATTTTCTAACTAAGTCAATAATACAGTTTCGTGCTAATGACGATGCTTTGACGTCAGCCTTCGTGACATTCTATCGGTTTGCATAATTTCTGTTGTGACTTAAGTACACTAAATAGACTAAATCAACCTTTACCCAGCTTTTTGTCAGTTATCATGTTTGGCCAACCTATTAAGTAGGCATTTATGGCCGTGAATAAAGCATGTAAGTGAGCACTAAATAGAAAAAAACCAGATCTCTATCCAAACCAATCCAATCAGTTTAACTATATTTAACCTGCTTCATTCTTAAGACTTTATTTTTATTAAAGCCATTAATTCGGGTTCTTTCTATACAAAATCTTAAACAATTTCACTACTGAGCAGTATCTTTTAAAATTAATATACAACAACAAGTATCAAAAAGGGATAAAAGGTTAAGTTTCTAAATACGAGAATATTTGTATAATTTTATTATTCTATTAGCGGGCCAAATAGCTTATAATTATATAAGAAGCAGCGCCCACTACCTTACTTAAGTAACAACCCTTCTTTTGCTGACAACTGCAGCCGTTGCTAATTACCACACGTATATATTTTATGTAAGAAGGGAACGCTGCTTCATAAATTTACTAACTTGGCATATACAACAAAACAGTTTGTTTAGGAAAAGGCCGTGACTTCATTTTTTTCTTTTGTTAATTACAATTATTAATAAAGTGTACATAATTTATAATGTGCTTAATGAGAACATTTAAATAAGATAAGCGTTCCAGCAAAGATGCATAAAACGAATTAGAAACTGCGAGTATGCAGAAGACTTATTTGATAGACAAAAGTACTCGCCGATCCTGGAATATACCAAGTACGACCGTCTTTTGTAGACAGGAGAACTATTCCGCACTGTACACAGACAGTCTCCGAACAAAGATTGTTTAAACAAACTAAACATCTTAACGTAGAGAGAGAGAGGCAAGCCCAATTCTGAACCAACATAAGTGTAAATTACATCTGTTCGTATTCAATCTTAAATATTAGTACATAACAGGCTTGCTCTATCTATCACAGCTCAAATAACTTTGATATGCTTATCAACAAGTTATTTGCCTTGTAAGTTCTCAAGAGTTGTTCATTCGCAGACGCAGCAAACTGGAAACGTAAATATGTTGCATTTACATATATAGTAGCGCGAAATTGCAGAAGACTGTATATGTAAATCCAAACATGTATATAATTATTATTATTGTAAAATTTGAAGCGCACATGAGTTGTTCATTCGCAGACACAGCAAAATGGGACGTATATGTTTTGCATTTACATATACAGTAGCGCGAAACTGCAGAAGACTGTATATGCAAATCCAAACATGTTCATAATTATTATTACTACAATATTTGCATCTGAGAAATAGACGTGTTAAGTCCGAATTCGTGATTCATTTGACAACAAGAAGCGAGGGTGCACAAATCGTCGAACAACCCGTACGAACCGTTTAAGAGAGGTGTTAGAAATTGACCCTTTATCTTACAGGCATGTAACAAAGTGGTACCCAAATGCCATTTAAAGCTGACAATAGGCAAAGCCTTCACTTAAACGGGGGTTGCTTCTCTCTTAATGTATAGAAGATCGACATTTTTTAGTACTAATTAAAACGTTAACACATATATATCTTTTTGAAAAACAAAGAAACAAACGAACAAAAGAAATATGTCACGACTATATGATTTAAACTTTCAACGTTTGCCAAGAATATATATATATATATATCCTTCACTGAGACACCAAAGCCGCCCAGGAAAAACTCCGCTGTTTTGAAAAGGAAGAAACTTGTACCCGTGGCGAGTGCAAAGCTTTCCTCAGGATATAGGATGACGGGGTAATCACATCCGATGCCTTTACATGTTTGTAATATCCCTTATAGGAATCTGAATTTCATAAATCTAAATCTGAACCTTTGATTATTATGACGCGCTTTCCTTACAACGTTCAATTGCAAGCATAGCTAACATGTGTCTATGTATTGTCGATAATACTTCGCTCACTTAAGGCTTTTACTATATAGCTTACATAGTGTATTACACATAAATCCAACATACAATTGGTTCAATTTTTAAAACAAGTTGTAATGTCCCATTGACTTAGTCGTTGAACTATAAATCTGAATGTTTCTTCTTGGTGCATCAGGATGATGGAATTGAAAACATCGGCAAAGGATATAGGTGCAACTCTGTTTGCGATGAAACAACTGAGCCTGAAAAAGTAAGCTGAAAGGAAGAAACAATGTTAACCGATATACAATAAAAGGGAAGGGGGGAGGGTTTTTTGTCCTTGATATGTTCGCTACGGCCTTCTACAAAGGTGTGGTGATTTATTGAAGGTTGAGTTCACACGGAAAAAGCGTGCAGTTTTGCAATTATAATAAAATGGACTGTGCCGAATAAAGACAATATAAGGTGTACCCGACGGTCTTCCCTTACTACGGTTACGAAGTTATCTGTGTTTAAAGGCCCACAAAAATAATAGAGATTTATATCCGAAAAGAACATAAATCTTCTTAACGAGTTATAAATTATAATAACAAAACGTGCAGTTCTAAACACTGTTTTATCTGACACAGGAGGTTTTACATTTTATATTTTCCTTTATTTGTTTTAAGTATGTCTGCAGAAATTACGAAACTTACAGATAACATAATATACATGTACGTGTATAAAGTCTGTAATCACTGTGGTTTTTGGCCTGACTAAGCATACCACATTTCAAACAGTGCTGACAATTTAACTGTGCTATGTGCGAATAACAACTGTAAACATGCGCTTTGGGAAAGTAGTGCAAGACAGACCAGATCAATCTTTTGTTTGAATGTCGCATACGATAAGAACATATTACAAATAAAAACAGTACATACAACTGCAGAAAGGTCTATAGCTTACGGGCTGCATTACACAATTTTTTCTGTTTTAGAAATTACTGCGCTGTTAGCTGATTACGGAAGATAATCATATGCATATCACGGAAAAGTACGGATATTTACGGAAACGTACGGAATTCGATATAAGAGTTTGTAGTTTGATTTTCAAATTTCTGATGTTATTTCATTGACAACTTTCTTATTTACGAACGATTACATATATATTTACCTAAAAAAAAACTTAAAAAAAAAAGATACAATTAACGTACATTCCCGAGAAGGAACTCACGTGATCAAAATCACCTGCCATTTACCGAGGACGCTGTATGTCAAGGCCCAGTGAACGGTTTCACCGATTACAACTACAAGGTAACCAAGAATCATTTTTGGTTGTCCCTGTTATACACATTATACAGTACTGTATTTATATTTCATTGTTGGTATTGCTTTGTTTATTTCTGTTTCAAGGTCTTGTCCTTGGTACACAATAATTTTCGATCCACATCATCAGATATCGCTTGAAGTTGAACAAAGCGCAGATTGAATTATTTTTATTGTTCTCTCAAACAATTGATATTGTTGACCATGTGATTATTTTTCATTTAACGTACGTTTTATAATAAAACAAACTTCCCTGCCACCCATATATTTGTGAATCATTCATTCTGTGTCATATACTAAATTTCGCCCTATGCACATTTCGACCCGCGCTTTAGGTAAGGTTCAGCGTAAATCACGAAGGTCGAAAGCTGTTTTTAGGGGAGTTAATCTATAGCCCCCTGGCCTTCAGCGCTCACAGCGCTTTGATTCATTTACCGCCTGAGTCAGCTTGTTCGTGTGAGTTTTATATGTAGTTCTAAGTTCACAAAGGTAAGACAAGTGAAAATATATAATTATGTAGTCAGGAAATGAAGTTGGAGGTGATAATAATACATATGTAGTCAGAATAGGGAGGTCCGAAAGTGATGATGTTCATGTGTAGTCAGGAAAGGGAGGTATGAAAGTGATGATAATATATGTGTAGTCGGGAAAATGAGGTATGAAAGTGATGATAATATCTGTGTTAGGATGGTATGAAAGTGATGATAATATATGTGTAGTCAGGAAAGGGAGGTATGAAAGTGATGATAATACATGTGTAGGCACGAAAGGGAGTAATGAAAGTGATGATAATATATGTATAGTCAGGAAAGGGAGGTATGAAAGTGATATATATATACAATGTATATCTGTGTAGTCAGGAAAGGATGGTATGAAAGTGATGATAATATCTGTGTAGTCAGGAAAGGGAGGTATGAAAGTGATGATAATACATGTGTGTAGTCAGGAAAGGGAGGTATGAAAGTGATGATAATACATGTGTAGTCAGAAAATGGAGGTATGAAAGTGATGATAATACGTGTGTAGTCAGGAAAGAGAGGTATGAAAGTGATGATAATGTATCTGTTGTCAGGAAATGGAGGTGTGAAAGTGATGATAATCCATGTGTAGTCAGGAAAGGGAGGTATGAAAGTGATGATAATACATGTGTAGTCAGGAAAGGGAGGTATGAAAGTGATGATAATGTATCTGTTGTCAGGAAATGGAGCTACAATATACAGTAAAAGAGATCAAAGACGACCTTAAAAACATTTATAACAGATTTAAAATGATCTTTCAATCAAAAGACAAAAAAAGTAAAATGGCAATGGTAACTAATTCTTTTACAAACAGATGATGACTTCTGCAATCCTTTACATTATATTTCACCTGTCATTTTGTGTATATGTTCTTAAATAATAGCTATTGCAAACAATGATCATCATTTATAATGCTTTGAAAGCTGAGAACATGTAATTTGTTCTTTATCCAGTAAAGAAGGACAACTATTTTAAGTAGTATGTTTATAAAAGAACATTTATCTTACAATAAGTTCATATTATCTCTAAAATTGCTTTATTTCTTGTATGTTTGCTCTTAAGGCTTCATGCGCTCCTTTCACCAAAGTTTTCCGAATCAGCATAAATCTTGCATCTTCAACTTCAATAAGTTTGCTGAAATTCTTGATTCCTATTTGTACATTCATGTATTCATGTTTTTCAGGTCTTCACCTTTACGAAATTAAGAGCAAATTCTTTCTTTTTGTCTGGCAACAGGGCCAACATTGCTTTTTGAGTGTAGAGGTACATATGAACCCAAGCAGGTGTTAATGACTGAATATTGACTTCTTACAAGTCATTATATCTACTTTTGAATAATTGCTCCGCTATTTGTTAAGTAAACGCACGGAAATGAATTTAAGAGGCAATCAAACATTATGAGGACAAACATGCGAGCTCTGAAATGAGCTGCCTCATTTGCAGGAAAATAAATATCTAACGTAATGAATGCCCCGAATGGTGATTGACCTTATAAGACATTGTTCTAAATAATAGACGCTTAGATTGTTTAGTTGGTACAGTCTAGTACTTAGAATCCTCGAGTCGCTGTTTCGATTTCGAGCACGATTTCTGATAGCAATGCGTACTAAAAAGATTATGCAGTTATCGATTGTGCTCAATATTTTTCTAATAAGGAAGTTGATAGTTATTTCTCAAGACTTTGCTTGTAAAATATATATGTATTGGTAACACAACACTTTTAATAAAAACTATTTAATTACCAACTAAATAAAATCTTGTTTTTTAAATTTATATTTTGAAATTTTGGAGTGTTTCGTTTTCTTTTTGCTTTTTATATACTGATCAGTATACATGTTGTTAATAACAGAATAGTAACATAAGTAATTTTGTTGATGCTTCTAATGTTACAATATTGGCATTAAATCACGAATATATTGAATACTTATTATAATCAGTCTACCTTATAAGCATATGTCCGAATACATACATGGCCTTCATACACCATACAATAAAGGTCGTGGTGATTACAGTAATCCTACTGTATCTATGCGTATAATAGAAATGAGTTATAGAAATAGTTAGAACACTAACTAGGTGTACATATTTGAAGAAAAATATTACCAAAACTATTGTTGGAAACTTTACATTTAAACAGAAGTGATGTGACTTCTTCCAAGAAATATAAATAGTACGCAAATCAAATATAAAACTTAACATAAATCAATTATTGGACAAAACCATTACTACCGTATCTATTCATTTGTTACGCAAATGCAATTATTATATACACTATTCTTTAATTATCACACAAAGCCCACAATAAATCAATTCAATTAATTTAATTAATGTTCTTTATCACAAGTCAATCTTCCTTAAGGGACAACGTCGTATCTACAGTTACTATAAGATGAGAGAGATTTTATTGCATCCATGTAGGCTAAAAAGCCCGTGATGGCATACACAATACATAATACAAGACATGCAGCAAACAGTGGTCCACATCAAAAATACAAACACAATTTTAACTGAAAATTAATTAATTAATTCGGAGAAGGTCCGAAATAAACATAAGATTTATCCTGACCTAGGGTATTGACAATCAATATTTTTCATATGTTTGATAGTACTTAGTACTCATTTTGATAGTACTTAGTACTCACTTTGATAGTACATAGAGCAAACTATCATATATATATATTTTTTTTAAATTGATTTGGTGTTTTACGAATGCATTGAAAAATAGAAACACCGCTTAACTGCAACAATTAAGTGAACGAGTATTTAAAACTCATTTAAATCTATAAGTATACCCACATGACACATATACATACATACACATATACGTGAATAACCCATATCATGGAAATAGTATAACCAACAGTTAACCTTACCGAAAGAGGACAAAATCTAAGGTCAACTGTATGGATATTCATTCCATGAAGTTACTACAAGAAAAATAAAAAATCATTGGAAAATTTAAAATTTATTTTTTTTACCCTTTCCGAAAGCGAAAGCGTAAGAGTAAAACCTAATGCAAGTATAAACAATATATACTTAATAGAAAAATGGTCAAAATTATAAGTATTAAAAGTATAAGTGGAAGTATTGAGGTATGAAAATGCATATCGCATTACGAAACTGTTGTTCTGATTTCAAATGCCTTATATATAAATATTCCCAAACTTTGTACTATAGTTTGATTTTCTGAATTTAAAAAGTTCCACAAATTTGAACATATTTGGTCTGACCCAGTATTTCTTTGGTATATATTGTTTTCTTAAATCTTTGTATATTTGACATTCTATTACAAAATGATATTCATCCTCTAGTTTTGGCCCACATTACACTTTCTTTCATCTCTAGGTATACTAACTGGTCTTATCCATCTTCCGGCCTCAACTTGTAATCTATGAGGAGGATACTCGTAAACGTGACAATGACTGACAAAATTTATTTGCATTGAAAAATTCAAGATATGGTTGAAATCTAAATGACGAGATTTGTCTGTAAAATAGAGGTACTGGAATTATTTAATCTTGAATTCCAGTTTTGATAAACTGGTCACTTAGTCTTTGTTTAGCTAAATGTAAAAAACAAATTAACATGTCCCACCCTTGAAATATCCAAGCATCTACAAAACCCAAGGAACATAGTAAGTCTTTAATCAACGAACACCAATTACGTCTGCCATGATGTTGTTCAAAATCATTTTTAACAATGTATACGTAATATAAACGTACTTATTGTGACTAAGTTGTAGTATTTTCAACCAATATTTTATTATGTTAAGCATATGAATTGTTCTAAAAGAAAGTCGTCCCAATTCACCATATATAAAGTCATTTGCAGTGGTAATGAAAATTAGATTTATGAAACAATTAGAAGATTAGTGGTTAATGAATTTCCCCTGGGATCCCGTGTTCGCCTCAACGTGTTTTTTTATAACTGCTCAAAATATGTTATTCGGTTGTTCTTAATCGAACGCTCAGAAGTTGTTGCTTTAACCTTTCTGCAACAAAGTTTTTATAACGAATAAATAAAATCCTAATCCAAAATCTTAACACTAAACGGAATCGAGCATATATAGTTTTAATATTACAGGGACACCAGAATATCTCGGAAGTTTGACTCGATTAATTTATCATATGCTATATACATATATTTCCGATTTATTTATATTGAATGGACTTGTCCTTAATGGTTAATTTGATAGTTAGTCATAGACCAACGCATCTGACGGATGGACAACAAATTATAAGAGGATCGAGAACTTACCAATCTACACTGACCACATCTACAATTCTGATTTCAATGTTTGGCAGCACTACAAATGATTCAGTCCACTATGACTTCAGTTTTTTCGGTCAGCTACGCGGACTAGTCATTCCTTATTAAACATTTAATATTCCGAATCGTTTGATAGGGCAACTTCTATAGATTTATGTTTACTTTCATACATGTAAGAGATAACTGAACTACATGCGATAAAGAAGATCTAAACGGAACTTTTTAAGTAAAGGTATCTGTTGAGCAGAGTTTTGCAGATGTGTGCTTTTTCCATCAGTAGAATTGCTACACACGCGTAGGTTTGCTAATAAATTCGGTATCTCATACACTTGAAGTGTAACTTAACATAAAACTCATTTACACACATTGAATATGGTCAATATTCAATATCTTCCCTATTGACGACATACATGTAAATGAGATTTTAATATTTTGTATGATTACACAGTCATGTAGATATGAATGCAACGACATAAATTGTTGATGACCAATCACGTGGCAGCTTTCAAAACACATCTTCCAGAGGTCATACTGCCGATAGTTTGATTGTACAGTTAGAACGACGTAAGAAAACATAAACTTTTGATTTAAGCATGTTTGTAAATTATCTGCCGATATTAGTAAAGAAAATGTAGCCTTGGGGTACGTGTTAGTGGCAAAATAGACCCATATTAATAGTTCGTAAAATCGTACCTTTGCCATAGTCTAAGACGCACTGTTTCCGACAGATGGGATTGTGCGACAGACTCTTGATCAATGACCTCCTACGTAAATTGTTATATATAAGATAAAGGTACTGAAAAAACAGCATTTTATCGTGATTAAGTTTTATGTTTTGCTCTATTTATACATTGTATTTGTACATATTTCACTATCATAGCCAACATACAAAGTGGAAAATGAAAAGTAAAAATAAAAAGAGTTTAAACAGTGCATTGTAAAAGAAAGTTATGAATTTGCATAATAATTCAGGCAATGTCTGTTCTTAGACTTAAATCTTCTAGTTTGTATGTGACTAATTATAATGTTGAATTACATTTAAAGAAAATGTTAATTAATTGTTTCATATCAAGTATAGAATCAACATGTATGTACATACTTTTAAATGTTAAAATTTGATATATCCTGTATATAAAAAAACTGTGCCAGAATGGCGAACTGTACTAATAAACTTAACAGTTTCCAAATAAAGTATTAAGCCCTGAGTGTTTGGCAAATTTGAAACGTTTTGAATTGACTTGCTTTGTACGTTTCTATTTTTTTAATTGATTTTTTTAAGTCTGTTTTATCTGCATACATATAAATTCTATTGACAAATACATTTAATCATGCAAATGGTCATTCTTATATTCAGAATTAAAAGATACTTTCCATCTTATCAATATTGCACAAAAATAATAATAGTAATAATAATAATGATAATGATAGAATTTTTATATCAAGAAGGTAACACAAATAGACATTTATGCGAAATCGTACATTTATCACAATCTCATTGTGGCCTTCCATAAATACACACAAACGACAGATATAAACGGCTAAAAATGCACATATACAGATGCACACATTCACATACATTCTTGTTTCACACTTGGTAATATACAAGTCAAAAACTGCTGCAAAACAAACAAAGTTTATCTTTAATTAAAACTTGAATTATCACGGATGTCTACGATTTATTCATGACAAACACTCAGATATAAATAATTGTCACAAAAGAAGAAGAAAATATATGATTATCACAAAAGAAGAAGAAAATACATAATTTCAAAATTGTTTTAATATTATTTTGAGTGTGTTACAGTTTGATTCCGGACAAAATAAGATTTAAATTTCTTTTTAAACTCTGTTATAAATAACCATGGTATGTTCACACTATAAAACATGTAGAGCCACTGTTGGTCAGACAGACGAGATTTGTACAAGACTATATCTGCTTGTACAAGTTAAATCTGTTAAAATCTGCCATGAAATAATGCTTTGATTTGACATGTTATCTACATGCAAATGCTGAAGTTTAAAAGTATTTCCAAAACACATAGTACCTCACATAAAGATGTGAAATACACTGGTTAACAGTAAAGCTGCAATAGTCGGGTGCTGAGAAAACCAAACCCCAATGACAATACATCCGAAATAAATCTGAATATGAATGATGCAAAAGTTCATCAGTTGACGTTAATGCCACATTCTTGTTATTTACTTAGCAAATACATATAAACACCTTACAACATTTCAGAACATAAAAATTATGTAGGCAATATCTGTCATTAAGGTTGGCCCTCTCACAACATGGCTCATATATTAAAGCTATATCTCACACTTTAGTGACACATCTACACAAAACTAATAGATTGTATATATGGCACAACACATTCATTTATTTACAAGTGACATACTTTGAAACATGCATCAATTATCTTATTTTCATAAAAATGTTTGCCCTAATGAATTATTTTGCAGATAACAAATACAAAAAACTCAATTGACTTGTTTCAGTTTGATATAAATATTTATCACACCTGAGGCTTGTTATGAAACGCCTTTGTGATTCTGTGAGATATAAATCGTTTGTGAAATATTAATTTCTGCCGTCAGCCCGGATAGATCAATAGGTAGAGCACGAGACTTGTAATCTCGGGGTTGTGGGTTCGATTCCCAGGGCTGACCAATTAAAATTACTAACAGTCTTTCGGATGAGACTTTAAAACCGAGGTCCCATGTATGGGTGAAAACCTGGCATGATAAAGAACCAGGGGTGTCTCTGGAATTGGGACGCTTTCTGTATCTTGCACTATCCCCGAAAACCTAAAATAACTAAACTCTTCTGGGGGCGTTGGTCATATGGGAAACCGGTACCAACGATAAAACCCTAATATACCATGCCAATTTCTGCCATAAGCATGCAATTCAAATGAAAATTTCTTGCATATCGGATTGACATTTCCGGTGATTTTACTTTACCTATGCCGGAACTCAGTCTGACACCCCTCCTATGTCAGACAACGATTTATTGCATATCGGACCGGCATTTCTGGTGATTTTACCCATGCCGGAAAACTCGGGCTGGCACAGGAAGGATTATGCATTCTGTTCAAGAAGGTAATAGTTTGGTACCAGTACTGATATACTAAGATAACAAGTAGTCAAAAGTACTTGACCGACTCTGCTTCCCCAGCATATACTTTACGTCAAAACAGATGTGAAAATTCTATAAAAAGAGACTAGCTTCGGATTTGTTTAAATTTGTGCACACAAAAAAAACTCGACGTTAAACACAAGGCATATTAATCGTAATTACTGGTATTATAAAAGAGATGTAAGTCATTAGCATCGATGAAAAAATGTTGCTGTTTCATTATATTTGTTGACGGACTCGTGAGAAAAAAGTTTTGCAAACAATTTGCTTAATGCCAAACATGACTTAAAAGAAGTAGATCATGTTTGTAAACAAGCTGTGCTGATTATTATATCGGTAATCTTACAAATAAAATGTTTTTTGCGAGACAATGACATAATTGGAAAATTTAGTTATCTACGTGAGAAAATCTCATAAATGAACGCAAAAAATCGTAGAATCTAATTAATCAAAACGTTTTAATACAGACATTTAGCATTAGTTACTCGTTATAGCTTTTGAATTGATTTTTGCTCTGTTGATCCAAGCACAATGATGGAACAACGCCAGGCAATTCTCCGTACATAAACTCGATTTTTTTTTCAAAATAAAAGGTAGTTAAAACAAGAAATATGCAACAGCATTCCAAATGCAAGAAGAAAGATGTCAGTCATACTAATTCAAGACCTGATCTTGTATAAAGAACCTAAAGTACACTCTTAAATTACTTTGACTTCTTTTACAGATACTGGTCGTATTTGTATTTCGACGCAGATAAATAGGGTCTATGACAATACATCGACAGACAACTCACCGACACGACAATACACCGACACGACAATACATCGACAGACAACTCACCGACACGACAATACATCGACAGACAACTCACCGACACGACAATACACTGACACGACAATACATCGACAGACAACTCATCGACACGACAAATCACCGACACGACAATACATCGACACGACAACTAATCGAAAATTACATCGACAACTCATCAACAAACTTCGACAATACTTATTATCCAATATAAACATATATGCATCAGATATGCATGCAGATCGCGTGACACCTGCGGCTTTATGTGTATGACTTAAAGAGTTTGAAGTACAAATAAATATTTCGGCAAAGGTTATTCATTCAAATAAATAGTAGAACATTGTTACTGGAAAAACGTTGGCTTTGACAGTTGATAAAACAAGCATTGACAAAAAATAACGGACACGCTGGAACGCTAATTGACAAATACTTTTAGATACTTTTTGCATTCACAACTCAGTCAGTGATGTCATTTACAGCGGACTTTTAACAGAAATAAATATTTTAAAATCAACATGAAGATGATTAATATTTTAGGTTGTGACAAAAAAATAACTAAATACTTTTCGATCTTTGTGATTCAACATAACCAATAAAATAACCGCAGTGCGACAATAGACCGACGCGATATTTCAAAGAGTTATCTTTCGGTTAGTTGTCTTGTCGATGTATTGTCGTGTCGATGATTTGTCGTGTCGATGAGTTGTCTGTTGATGTATTGTCGTATACCGGATTAATTCAATATTGTGCAATAAATGTCTACTATAATTACAGAGGGAACTTTTCTAACATGCTACTGACAAGCTCGTGAAAATGTCCTTTATTGGCCAAACATTTTTTCTTATCCTGTAATCAAGTTAAACTGTCTGGAGTAAAGTCTCATGTTTTGATGATGTTATGGTGCTATACGTCGTGGCAGTTAAATTCTATTACGACTTTAGTACACTAAATAAACAACTTTATTTTGTAGTGAAATACTGAAATATATCGGTGAAATAAAACTGCTATTTCACTGTTTCAAAGCAGTGAAAATATCATTTTTATTTTTACTGCTTTTGTCGAACTACTTTTTAACTACAAGAAATGAAACACAGCATTTATAAAAAAAGTCCCATAATTTCACACCCAGGATCTCCAGCTCGTCCTCCATACAAAAGTATTATACACATGATTGACAGTGAGTTATTAATCACGCTAAAATACTTAGCTATATCCAATTTCTGACCAATGAGATACATATTTTCCCTTATTTACCGGTGATAGAGCATTACAAAAAATCGAAAAACAGCTGTAAAATTGTTAAATATAGTATTTTGGGTATTCATTTTCTTAATGAGATCATTTTCTATCGATCTATGGCAATTTTGAATCAAAATTTGAGAAAAACTGATTTTCATTTTTTTCATCACCATCCAATTTTCACAGTATGTTGTTTATACTTGTATGGTCATGGTCTGAAACATATACAATACAATATGTTTTATTGCTTTAAACATTTTACAATGCTTCTGGCAAATATAAGATACCTATAGAAAGTGGAAAACTACCTCTACAATCGCTCATTATTCAAAAATGCAGTTAGTTTGGACAAGTTTTGCTCTTAGGTCAGCCCTGGACCGAGCATTATTTTTAAAATGAATGAACAGCTGATTGAGTATTACTCCGCGATTCACGGTTTAACGATGTGCAGACTTATTTAACTAAAAAGGCCTATATTTAATGAAATGATGTTTCAGTTTCGCTTTATGATAAATATATTATCTGAAGTAATCAAAACATTTTAAACTATTTTTGTTGCAATTTCAGTTATGATGGTAGTAATCATTATGTGGTTGTTCATGGGGAAAAAGAAATACTATAATTTCAAGTTTCCCTGAATATTTTGCAAAAAACATGAAATAAAATAAAGTCAATATTTCACTGAAGCAAACAAATATCCTCTATGTGCATCACATTCATAAGCGCATGTTGATAATTAGTTACTGAGGACATTTAAGTTGAGATTTAGCTCAATGAGAGGTTTAATTTGACAATCGCTTTCTATATCATGCAGCAGTTACTTCTTTCAAACTGTAGTATAATCAAAGCGCTGTGAGCGCTGAAGGCCTGGGGGCTATAGATTAACTCCCCTAAAAACAACTTTTGACCTTCGTGATTTACGCTGAACCTTACCTAAAGCGCGGGTCGAAATGTGCATAGGGCGAAATTTAGTATATGACACAGAATTAATGATTCACAAATATATGGGTGACAGGGAAGTTTGTTTTATTATAAGACGTACGTGAAATGAAAAATAATCACATGGTCAACAATATCAATTGTTTGAGAGAACAATAAAAATAATTCAATCTGCGCTTTGTACAACTTCAAGCGATATCTGATGATGTGGATCGAAAATTATTGTGTACCAAGGACAAGACCTTGAAACAGAAATAAACAAAGCAATACCAACAATGAAATATAAAAACAGTACTGTACAATGTGTATAACAGGGAAAACCAAAAAGTTTTGGTCCTTGTAGTTGTAATCGGTTGTTGTTCACTGGGCCTTGACATGCAGCGTCCTCGATAAATGGCGGGTGTTTTGTCACGTGAGTTCCTTCTCGGGATGTACGTAAATTGTATCTTTTTTAAAGAAATTTATTTTTAGGTAAATATTTGCATCGTTCGAAATAAGAAAGTGTCAAGAAAAACATCGAAATTGAAAATCAAACTACAAACTCTTAATCGATTCGTACGTTTCCGTAAATTTCCGTAAATATCCGTACTTTTCCTATATGCATATGATATCTTCCTAATCACTAACAGCGCAGTAATTTCTAAAACAGAAAAAATTGTGTAATGCAGTCCGTTAGCTATAGACCTTTCTGCAATCGTTTGAAGTTGTATGTACTTTTTTTATTTTTAATATGTTCTTATCGTATGCGACATTCAAACAAAAGATTGATCTGGTCTGTCTTGCACTACTTTCCCAAAGCGCATGTTTACAGTTGTTATTCGCACATAACACAGTTAAATTGTCTGCAGTGTTTGAAATGTGGTATGCTAACTTAGGCCTAGGGGACTTTCAGTCCCCTGCCCAAAAATCAATGACAATGCATCCGAAGTAAATCTGAATATAAATGATGCAAAAGTTCTTCAGTTGACGTTATGGTTAATAGCATATTCTTGATATTCACTTATAGCAATACATATAAAACAACTTTAAAAATTTCAGAATTGTAAACATTCTATCGGCAAATATCTGTCATTAGGTTGGCCCTCTCACAACATGGCTAATATATTTTAGTTTTCGATATTCTTTAGAAACAAACTAAATAAAAGTAGAGTTTTAGCCATAAAATAAACAGAAAAATTGTTATTATCGGTGTAATATTACGTAAAT
Organism: Saxidomus purpurata; assembly: GCA_022818135.1. Taxonomy (NCBI): domain Eukaryota; kingdom Metazoa; phylum Mollusca; class Bivalvia; order Venerida; family Veneridae; genus Saxidomus; species Saxidomus purpurata. Next base: position 35,089,321 of record JAFMSR010000014.1, read on the forward strand.
TTCACTCGTGAATACCAAAAGTTGTTATTTTCACTCGTGGCTGCGCCACTCATGAAAATATCACTTTTGGTGCCCACTCGGTGAAATTATAACGTGATGTTACAACGAAACCAACAATTTTCCTCTACATCTCACACTTTAGTCACTGCAGCACGGACCACATGAAAGTCGGTAGCAAATTGAGGAATGACCGACTCAAGAGTTTCCCATTTTTTTCGTTATACTTTAGAGTTGGTTAAAGAGACCTAGCGCAAAAAGAATACTTAAAATGTCTCTCGCCGAGTATTGATCACCATACACATATGTAGGGTTTTCGAGAACACTTGAAAACAATTTTATACAGAGATGCAAACATACGTAGCTAACTCATAAAAGTAAGTGATCGAGATCAAAAGCCATCAGTTTTTCACATTTATGTATTTCGATTGTTCATCAATGTTTCTAATGTGTTATAGGGCCATTGTTTGCGATTTATTTTATATAAAAAAGTGGATTTCATTAAGAATTACATATTTGGCAAACGCCTGTTGGCGTTTTTATGATGCAAACGTACGTAGGCTTACTAAAATGACGAACGCACTTAGGCCACGAATGTATCGTTTATAAAAAAAAACTGAAATATGCTTAATTGACGAAGTAAACTATAAGTCATCGACATTAAGATTGCCCTTGTCTTTTTCAGATGTCACTTGTTTGCGTTAGGATCGATTTTCCCCTTGACGGCAAATCCACACATGTGAAATTTGCCACTGGAGGTGTATATGAAAAGATTTGCATGAAATAAAACTTTAAAAACCCTGAACATACATTACATACGCATTATCATCGAATCATCCTGGGAAAGCATTTGGCAATTAATTTGATATATGATTATATTTGATTGGTTCATAATATGTTAATAGTGTTTCATATATGATATCAGGGAATTTTAATTTGAAGACCCTGACGTATAACAACAAATAATTTGCAAAAACACTGGCAGATTTTAGATTTAATTGTTTATTTCAGTCTCATCATTGTACATTACAGAGATAATATCACATTGCATGTAAAATCATATACAAAGTATCACAGTTATTTTTCATTAGCACATGTCCAAGTCACTCGTATTTGAGTTATAAGAGACTATGAGAAACATTTCAAAATCATTATTCTATTTTACATGGGCCGCGTTATGCTCTCTTTTGAAAAAGAATTGCTTCTCGCAGAAAGTATATATTCCTACACCTTCATGTCGCCGCTTAGAATTTTCAAGCCTCATGCCCTTTTGAACACATTTCCACAAACGCGGCAAACAAGTGACATCTGAAAAAGACAAGGGCAATCTTAATGTCGATGACTTATAGTTTACTTCGTCAATTAAGCATATTTCAGTTTTTTTTTCCCACCCGTGTTATTGACAAATCTACACAAAACTAATAGATTGCATCTTTATTTACATGTGAAATGCTTTGAAACATGCATCAATTATCTTATTTTCATAAAAATGTTTGCACTAATGAATTATTTTGCAGATAACAAATACAAGAAAAAACTAGTTCAGTTTGATAGGAATTCAAGCTACATGATTCGATTTTATGTCTTCGTCAGAAAATATACAACATACAGTATACAAAACAAAATACGTCACCAACTGAAAACACAGGAAAACATATATGTCTTGAATTTTCATTTCTATAATTTTCAAGACAAGCCACTTCTGGCTTTAAATAGATTCTTTAAAGGAATACGCTTTTTGAAGTATCGGAAGTCTTCCCACGTATTAAGCCATCTAACCAATCACAAATAAGTATCTGTCTTAAGGTGTTGAATGTCTGTAAAGAAGCTTTGTTATTGCCACATGCCTCCACGCTTCAAAATATATTCATTGCTGTGTCAAACAGTGAGTTGTTGGGGTTGACGGTTGTCCGTCGGACGTGTGTATCTCTCGTCGCCAATAATGTGATAATTAGAACATAAAAATCTTAACGTGGTTGTCTCAATGTCCGATTTTTACCAATTTCTAGTACTTTTATAGATAAAATGTGTAAACAGAATTGGTTTTGTCTTTGCTGCCTTTAATATTTGACTTGAATAAAATCTATGATATACAATGACAATTTTGATTTAATCTAAAAATAATAATGATCTACATGTACCATTATATGATAGGACATCAGACAGAATTCATGAACATCTATTCAATAAATTAAATCCCAATAATTACCTAATCAATATTGTTCGCAATTCTACTATATCTTGCACGAATAAAATCGATAATCTACAATGGTAGCCAAACACTTCAACGAATTCTAATATCAGAATTAAAAGATTAATATTTCAATGAGAGTCTAATGGGAATCCTCAAATTTTGAATTAAATACACACAACTAAAATATATTCTATTAAAAAATGAAGATTCAATTATGGCATTGCATATAGGCTGAAGTAATAAATGTAAATGTTGATACTTTTAATATCTGCAAAATGCCACAAAAGCAGACATGCAGTTTTACCAAATGTCATGACAAATGTTTTCAAATAATTAACAAAGGGTTCGTATATTAGTGTATTATATTGTATATTTAAATCAATATTATGTAAACCAAGGTTCACCTGGAAGCAATCCGAAGCAGACAACACAGGATTGATATAGTCTAACAAATACCAGTTTACGTTTTATCAACGTGTATATCTTTAAAATTTAATGCCACCTGTCTTCCTTAATGACAGCTATTACTTCTATAGATCCCTGTTTTCACCATCAGTTTGATAGGGTTTTAGATTAAAATTTAGTTTTTAGATTGATTGGTTCTTTTAAAAACTTCGGTGCTCAACTACTGTTTTTTTAATGGCATTTCACACATCTAATCGGCGTGTGTTTTTTTAAATTTGGCTTTAACTGGAATCTATTTGCATCTTGGGAAAAGATATCAAAATATCTATACATATATAGATACATACACAATGTTCTTTGAACATTATGCTATTTAAATGTTAAGGATTATCCTGTAAACCAAGTGCCCGGTCGGTCAGCCGTTTAACTGAGGACTCATCGGTCAGCCGGTTAACCGAGTGCTCGATCGGTTATAAGATTACACAAAACAAATTAATTTTTCATGGCAGAAAATAATTATTTCTAATAAATCAATGTCATCTTCATCCAATTACCAACACACAAACATGCGTGTTCCCTATAGTTACTACAAATAAACAGTGGTGCAAAACAATATTTTTCTTGATAAACGTGCTATTTCAGAGGTAACATCTACTGCTAATGAAATCGGTTAACTAATAAATAAAATATTTTCATGCGAGACAACCAGACCAACACAAATTCTGGTTGATTGGAATTGCCTTACGTGTGAAAATTTCACGACTGAACGCAAACGTGTCTGTAGAATCAAATTTACCTATATCTTATGGAACACATAGCACTTCTAATGGGACTTTTGCTTTTGTGAGTCAGGCAACGTAATCGAACAACATCAGGCAATCAACGGTCTATAAAATGATTTTGTTATAATTATTACTGAATTAATATGATTCATCGGAAATAAGTAAATAAAGAATCAATAGCATTTCAAAATGCAAGGCACAATATTACAAGCCGCTGGAAACAAATCGGATGAAAGCAAGTTTTCAAGGGATTGCTGGATACGTGCATAACATTTGAAATCATTTCAATATTTTATAAAACAAGATGAGCAAGTACTTTACAACTTCGCAATAATATGTAAATGTGCTTCTGACTCACCTGCATCTACCAAGAACATTAATGAGACTGCTATTTGTTACATAAATGAAAATAATGGAAAGACGAATATTATAACAGACGATTGCTATGCGTGGTCGTTTCTTTTCGATGTGGCTATGTAACGCAAAATCAAAACAAAGCCATAGTTGTTTCGTATTACTTTAGATATATACCGCTCTCGTATGTCTCTTTCAATTGTATGTAGAATGTTCAGTCAGCACGACGTGCTGTTTTGAATTATAAATCAAATACTTGGTCGTCGTTTTATATAAGAAATTTAAACTGTGCGACTTTTTACAAAAACTTCTCTTCCATCTTCAAAAATGTTTTAAAACACCAGATCATGGACTAAATTGGAGTATTGGCAAGTCCTCCAGAAATCCCAGGGTCGGCTAGGACTATAGACAATCTGATTGAAAGACCTTGTAAACCAGGTATTTAAAGGCAAGCGCCGGAAAAAACGTTGCTTAGCAAATAAAGTAAAACAGAAAATTTAATAATCTCTTTAAAAATTCGTTAAATTATACATATTGTTTGAATAAATATTTTTCTCTGACCTGATTATTTCCAGATACTTAGTATTTTTTTTATTTGTACCTTTGCCGGTTTGTCGGTGATGCGCTGGATTTCACCAATCAAACTAGCCTGTTTTCGGCGTATACCGACAGACAATGAAGGAACATCATGAATTAAAATAAAGTATTCAATGATACGGAATGAGCGTGTGGTTTGTATTTTTTCTATATAAAACATATGAAAAACATAGTTATACATATATCAGTTGATCAGGGACCAGCTGTTTCTATTATGTTATATTTAAGTTACAACCATTTCTCATATCATCACATACTTCACGAACGTTTTCCACATAAGTAAGGGTCTAGTGAAACTTTGTACACATCTTTTGTGGTACATTGTCTTATAATAGCAGATGGAGAACTCTGGATTGCCTTATTTTGATGAATAATCTCCCTTTGTAACTTTCTCGCTTAAAAGTACAGATACCAACTTTTTATTGTATATTTTGACAGGAGCTGAAACATCATAGGGTCATTTGATGAAATATTCACATTTGCTACTTTTTGTTTGGACGTTATCTTTAAATCGTCGAATTTGCGTATAGTAATTAGGGCACACGGCACATTGCTATATTTTCTTACCAAAAAATCACGAACTTTATATGTAAAAAAAGGTCCGTGCACACTTTCTAGTTTTTTTTTTTTTAAACTATCCTTGTATATTTGTTTTGAGGAACACTTAGATTCGTACAGATAAACTTGACTGAGCGATGCTTCTCGGAAACTGTTTACGGTGTATTTCCGCTTTAATTAAACGTTGTCATATAGAAAATACGTTCTGCTGAGGGTTTGAAATTAACTAATAATCAATAGCCGTTCTTTTCTGCACAAACTATATCCTTACGTTACTGCGGTTACTTCCCTTTATGTGAAGGTATTTCTGAAGAGCGATTAAAAGGAGAATGACATTGCAGCACGTCGAAATTGCACAAATCGCTCTGCAATGCGTTAGATTTTGCATTGCAAGTTTGACAGATAGCTAAAATGAACATGCATATCTTACTGTTAACTTACACTTGCATACCGTAGAAATGGGCTTATATTGTTGTTGGAAGTATTTGCGCGAACTAATCACGTGACTATTTTAAAGCAGCCTCCTACGCATTGATCTCCCCTTACATGACGTATTCTAACGCACTAACGATGTAACGTCGTGATATCAAAATTACAAAATAGTTAACCCTATAGTAACCGGTGCGTGGAGTATCCAAACCCTTTTTGACATTACAAATTAATTGCTTAGACTGTTTTATTGTGTACATCAATAATATATCGACATATGTGCCATACAAAGAGTTTTGAATTCTTTAACTTGTTAAAGATCGTACTGTAACAAAGTTCTGCCACAGTTGAAAACCAGTGAGGGTTCTGAACGTCTTATCTGATTTGATTATTAGGATATTTTCAAAACAATTGCCAAGGGGACTAACCCACATATTTAAATAAATAATATTATAATCTTAAAAGTTGATAAGTTTTAGAATATCAGTTAGTTAGTTATTCAAGTTTATTCATAACATTCTACTCTTAACTTTCAGCAAATGTACCAAGACTTGAATTTGATTTTCTTTTGCACTTCCTGCTCGTCGAAAAATTAAGTGTTGGTTAAGTCTGTATTGTGTAATAAATGTCGAAAATGATTAAGGCAGAAACTTTTCGTACGGGGTACTAACAAGCGAACGAGAATGTTTTTATTGTTGAACATCTTCTACCGTTTTGTAATCAAGTTATAGAGACAAGGATAGTCTCGTGCTTTCGACGATATTTCGTGTTAGTCTTCGGGACATTACACCGCTCTAACACATTTCTCCAAACGCTTGATTGAAAATTATGTACTGAAGTTTCTTTTAATATATATGTTTTCGTTATTCAATTAGTACATGTCTTGAAACTTTTCAGAAATAATACAGGTAGTCTGTACTTTAGTTATAAAAGAAGGAGATGTGTTTATACTAAGATTTCGTCAGAGCGTCCTAAAATTTTACTAAAAATGTCCATTACTTTTCAATTGTGTATTTGACAAAAGAGCTGAGTCAATTCATTTCTTTGCTTCGTTACGCAATTTGTCTACATGAGTGTTGACAATTCTTGAAAATAGTACCACTGGTACATGTACCTCCAATGATAGAAGACGCACAGAGCAATGAGTGAACTAGGTTTTGTGTGGGAAAAACTTTCGTGTATTTCTTATTGCTTAGTTAAACGTAATAAGCCTTAAAAATAATTTAAGGGTAGTTTTGAACAACTTGCAAATTGCCATTAAATGGTACATATAATTATGTGAGAGCGTATGGTGTGTTGAACTCTTGATTATTACGTTACATAACGTCCATAATGATGGACTGCTGTGGGTTTTAATGAAGTCATTTCGGTTCGTGTGAGTTGATAGTACTTTCTTAGTTCAGTTCATAGAAATAAATTATTATCTTAAAAAGGTAAAATACCTTTTTAAATAACGGTACAGATGCATCAATGTAATAGTGTTAAAACTTCAATTAGATTTATTGGAGTAAATAATTATGACACTAAAATACTATTAACACAGTCGAATATGCTAACCTTTGGATCAAAATTAGCAAGAAGGCAGATTTCATGTGATATATTGAGCAAATGTAAGAACAGAAAAATATCCGTTTTTCATTATAATTCATTAATTTCTATTTTAAAAATAATATGTACATGAACGACTAGTGTAAGTAAATTTCAATATTATGACATCCCAATCAAGAGAAAAAAGTTTAGTATTAAAAGTGAAAATTGAGAAATGGAAAAACAGGTACTAAGAATAATGGTGCTCTACCTTAATTGTGTGTCGACATTCGTTAAAGTGAGTTTGCTTATATGTTGAATCTTGAGCAACTTCTAATTCGGACAAGGAATGGACATGTCTGTGAAACCTTTACAAAATTCATGTTTCAAACAGATATATGTCCATTGTATTTTTCTATTCGACTTTCCGACAACAAAGACAATCTATCGATTGAGATTGAAACAAATGGAATCTCATAAGGTCGATATTGATGACTAAATCAGGCTTGGTACAAATCACTGTAGTTCTATTTTTGTTTTGCTATATATCAAGCAGTCACACGGAAATAATTTCGCAGGAAATTATTAAGGCAAACACGCTAAACGAGCTACATGCATGAGAAATATGTTTGTTCTTCATAATACAAACGGCTATAAGTTTATCACGTGTTCTGCATTCTACAAACTATAGTTTACTTCTGTATTAAAAGTATTGGACACAGAATCCGACAGATGTTGGTTTTAAGCTCGGTTGACAAACTAGAAAAAATGATAACAATATCGTTTGCCTTCCATCTAATTCACGGACTGGACAGTCTACTTGCAGAGACCTCGTTCGTTTTAACGCGAACGCTGTGTATACATACCAAAATACTGTTGTTAAATGAGCCGCCGTATGTCTGAAGAAAACACCAAAAAAAATCGATTTAGAATTGATATATTCAGAAGTTCTTTCGATTCTTCTTATTACTATTTCAATTTCTTTTCTCAGTATATAGAGAGTACAGTTTAGAGGTGATGTTCTTCGGATAATTACTGAATGCATGCATTTTATCTCTACCTTTGTGGATTTCGGGAGACAGCGTTCTGGCTAAGTACCCTAGTAATAATAACAGTTTTCTCCGGAATTAAAGGCCAGTCAATAACACAAATAGGCCAGTCAATAACACAAATATCAATAACACAAATAGGCCAGTCAATAACACAAATAGGCCAGTCAATAACACAAATAGGCCAGTCAATAACACAAATAGGCAACATCAGTGGACATATCACTTTCGCCCACTCATACCTTTAAAACGAAATGTAAATGCTGTTTATAACGTTTGAAATTTCCAATTAAGTTAAGGATGTCAATAATGCAGTATGAATATTTTTTAGAAAACATTAGGCAAACTATCTATTTAAGATGGATATCAATATTCAGTCATTAATCTATCACAATTCTACTTCCCTTCAGGAAAGTCTTTTGAGTGCAATCAGCTAGAACGATAACCAAAATTTTCTATATGGGTAAACAACCGCAATTAGAAGATTAATATTTTGATGTGCCTCCGATGGGAATCCTCAAACTTTATATTAAATACTACACTAAAACATGTTGTAATGATAGAAGAAATACAATAATTGTGTTGCAACATTTTTGAAATTTCATACAAGTGACTTGAAGAGGTTTAACTTTTGAAATATATTCGATGGGTTAAATACACAATTTTACTTTAAGTGCCTACATAACTAGTTATTTAATACAAATATTTTGAGTATTTGGAACAAAGACAAAGAAGACTTCGCTCAGTAAATTTTCGACAATATCTGCAACTATCTGTACTTGGTTGTGTGACATTTCGTGGCCAACCAGAGAGGAAATAACGTTATTTTAAAATAGATCTAAGGCTCGATGCAGAATAATTCAGTCTAGGAGTTTCCTTTTGCAACTGATCTTCTACATTTTAGATTCTGACGGATAGGATATTTTGTAGAGATATTGTGGAAGATAAATTCTATTGTAATCTTGCATATACATAACGAGTTCGAGGTGCTTCAACATATTGAATGAACATCTTTATATGTAGTTTATATCCTTGGCAAAGATAAATATTTTGTATGTTCCTTATTTTATCCTTAGCAAAACACTTAAGATACAAAGGTAAGGCAGAAAGGTAAACCATGCAACACTTTATTCAAACACAATACAACTATATACACTAATCCTGATGAACCCTCTTAATTTATTTATACTTTTGAATACTTTGAATAATTGGTTAGCAACACGGACAACCTGTTTACATCTTACTAGTAGTCTAGGAGAGAGTGGAAACAAATTTCATGAATATTTTGTAATAGTATCTATTACATTTAACAAAATACGAAAGGTTGAAAAGGACCCATAAGGTGACTGTCCAAAGAAAAGAAGTCCAATTACTAACTAGTAGATTAGATCTTGTAAACGTCGACGTAGCAAACTTCGTTATTTAAGATCTGCTAAATCCTGTGAGTAGACAGCTGAGCATATTTACAGCGGTTTGAGTGGTAAGAGAAAGGGAAGGTTGAATTTAAGTCATTCACTCATTGAGGAAAACACGTTGTTTTCACAAAGAGTTAACAACCGTTGTCTGTTAAGTTATATCGAGGTTAATTTGAATGAACTTGGTTCCAGCACGTGTTCATTTCCTAAAGGTTTCTAGAAAAACCCATTACTGAATGTATGAAAACGTCAAAACTACAGTACAGCTCAACATATTAGAATTGATTATAAACATGTCAAAATCAGTAACAGGTAGGTGCTTTAGCTTTACTTTCTTACTGTCCACATCAACAGCTGCAAAGATGTTTCATTATTCAAGTAATAAAAGTCATTGCACCATCAGTAAAATGTGTTGACATTTGTACTAAACACCTAGTAATTAAATCTGAGTATCTGCTGTTAAAGATCTTCTGTGAAGACAAAAAGGCTTTGAACTAGCCACGTCTATACACACACATATTTCTTTTTTTTTCAAACAAATAAATTCACCCTTAAAATATCAAATATTTTCATTCTGTCAGTATGTCAACAGATTTTGAATCCACTGTGTAACTATATGTGTTCCTATCTTATTACTCCTATTTTTTCCCCAAGCTTTTTAAGTTCTACTTAACTACAGTCATTTTCGCCAGAGTGTGTAAAAGATTGTAGACAGTTACGCTGAGATATTACTTAAGACATTGAATATAATGTAAAAGCAGTCAGAAGTTAGAAAATGTCATAGAAATTGGTACAGCAGGAAGCCACAATACGCCTTGTTCATTACATAGAACTAGATTCATGTTATAAACCGTCATTTGTGCGTGACTAGCTATCTTTGATGATAATATTAGACGAAGGGTCTGAAAATGATTAAAGATGGCTACTTTTAAGGAAATGTACGGGTTCGAGTTGCATTTGAAAGCAGCATATTTGATTACCTATCACTAGCAATCCAGGGAATGGCGATGTTTTATTACAACGTTAAAACACAAAAGAAAATATAACTGGAAGTTAGATCTGATTTTAAGTAGATTCAAGATGTTGAAGAAATTTCAGTTTAATGGTAGTAACAGTTCGTTCGCCAGTCCGTTAACGACAAATTCTGAAACGTACATTAGTATGTTTTACTTATGTACATTCATTGTGCTGTAATTTTCTGTTATTCTTTCATATTATACACTCAATAAAAAATTTAATGGGGCATCTTAGATTTTTGTTCATATATACATATATAGTAGTGCCGTCTTTGACAGCTTAATTATCACTGTTTTCCATTATCGTCCAAAACTGTTCATGATGTGTGAAATGCTTGTCAAGACATCAAAATGAAGTTCCGAAAATGTTTTGAAAATGTTGTTGTTTTGCCATAGTCCATGGCATTAATATGGTTAAAGTCGGAGTTTCCATAAAATGCATGTTTACCTCCAGAACTAATGGATTCTTATTTTGTTGTTGGTAGAAAAGTCATGTTAGGTGAATTAAAAGGGAATATGTTTCTTATTGGCTGGAAAGAAAAAGTATATTTGCAACTTGAATTTATGTGTCTGCAAATTTGTGTGTCTGCAAATTCAAGGGTAAAAGCATACATTGTCTAGAAAAACAGGGTTTCGCAAGTTTAATGACATGGCCTTTAGCACAACAATGAACATTTTCAAACATTTCAGGAACTTCACTTGGATGTCTTGACAAGCACTTCAAACAACATTTACAGTTCTGGACAGTGATTGAAGACAGTGATAAACTGTCAAAGACGGCAGCTATTATATGTTATTATGTATAAAAATGTAGGATTACCCTTTAAATTTTTTGTCGAGTGTATAAACTCGCACGTAACATAAAGGTTTAAAAGGGGATCAGGTTCAGAGAGATCATTCGTTTTCTTCTGCTAATTAGACTGAAATTTATGTTTTAACGTATTTAATATGTCTTCTAAAACTTTTCATGCTTAATTGAAGCATTTTATACGAAATTTTCTTTGTTCCCTAATTATTGTTGTTTATTGCTGGTTTAACACGAGCGTTTATCCAACTAATGAGGTGCTTTTATTTTTCATTTTACTTGTTTTGAACAACATGTAGTCGTTATTGGGAGTTCTAAGCTATATAATGCTAAGTGGTGCTATTAGCTAATTTAATACACACAACACTAAGTCATGCGTAACACTTACAGTCATACTGCTTTTTTGTCTGCTTAAGTACCTAAACAAAATATGAAACGAGGAGAGAGTTTACAAATAAGCTCTATATGCTTCCTACTCAATGCTTTATGCTATTGTTGGTAACTTCATGTTAATAATTTCAAGTATGTGAATAAAATATTGTTTTGTAAATGCATTCGTTCTTAGACTATATGTGCATATTTAATTTTATATCTAAACAAGTACTAGTCTTTACTCAGCGTTGCACAGTGTGGAGGGAGAATATGGTTTTTATGACAAGAGTGAGAGAGATTAAAGAGCTAAATCTTCTTAAAACTCCTGTTCTAACCCGTGATTTCGATCTGTTACTTGAATTTTTATATGTAGTTTTAGTTTAAAATAACAAACTTATGCTAAGTACAATGCCAATTTACTGCAAATCATGTTGAGTTTCCGGCATATCTAGTTTAACAGTGTGAGTATTGGATTGGGAAATGGTGGCTGTTCTTTCAGTTTTGTTAAGTTTTAACCAATCAGAATTCAGTTTATGGATTCTATTTGTCTGACAGTGCTCAGCGAACACAACGAACCTGAATCTGAGTTGTTAAACTACTCAACGAAAACAAAATCATTAAGCAACTATTTACATTCGACATTTTTTCCTATGTATACAATACCCGACGCTAAATGGCCAGTCAAATGCGCCTTTTTTACCTATAAAACATAAGTAAAATAGACCTTATTATGCTGTAATTATCGCTCAATTATCTTATAAAATCATAAGTAAAATAGACCTTATTATGCTATAATTATTTCTCAGTTATCTTCTCTTTAAAGAGGAATAGAATTGGTTATTAAGCATTGCCTTATACAAAAAGTTAAAGTAAAGTGTTTGTTTATTATAGTGTCACCCCTTCCCTCACCTGTAACCTCCCGAATCCTATCCTTTAATGCTAGGCACCAGGCAGGTAGGCATACGGTAACCATTATTTAACTAGCTGGCGGCTCACCAACCGGCCATATCAGAACGGACCCCTGCTGGGATTCGAACCTTCGACCTCCCGCTCCCAAGGTGGATGCCTAAACCACTAGACCAAGGGAGACGGTTATCCATGTGTATAAAGTGAATGCACACGAATTCGCCTTGATGCCACAAAATAAATGTATGATTGTAACAATTTTGAAAAATTCATGTGGCCATATCTACTTGGCACTTTTTCTGCATTCTGTTTGATACCAATAGTGGCTTGATATCGGGAGCATTCTAAAAGCCCACCAGGGACTGGAACTTAAAATATAACAATCAAGATTTTCGAAATTGCTTTGCACAAGAGACAATCAGCTATTACATTCTCCCAAGAATTTTAAAGATAAACTGAAGGCATTAATCAAGAATATAAACTCCATCTGAGGTCGATTTACCTTTTTCGAATATAATGATCAGCTAAATGAACACGAAGATGGAACGAATCAGAAAACTACAGAAAACACCTGCACTTTCTTGCGAAAACTTTCATGTGAACTGAAAGGGAAACATACCCCGTCTTCTTAAAGTCATTGCCACTACTTGTTCTTAAGGACCGTCTATTTAATACAAAATGCACACAATTTTGATATAATCATATGTTTATTTTTGCAAATGAATACACCAAGAAATGGAAGTAGTGTCAAATTGAACGTAACTATAAATTCAGTTTTGAAAAAGGACCAGTAACATCTAAAATTCTAAAACATATACAGTAATTAAAGCAACTTTTAAATCTAGAATATAAACTCGCCATCTAACGAGAACAAGAGCAACTTATTGGCACTGATCAAATCTTCAACTTTTTAAAACGCATAGGAGACAAGCAAGTAATATGATTTATTCAAGAAATTACACAAGAACTGCATCTATATAACCTATGAAATCACCGTACCATTTGTTATGAGTAAATCTTATTATCTTCGACTAAGAAATGCAAAATATAGCGTCAAAATAATAGTATTAGTGTTTTATCTGCTCATGCACTTCCAGCGTACGAATATCACTTTGAAATATCTTAAATATATATCTAGGTAAATTTAAATTATTCAGTTTCCTGTGAGTAGTATCCTTCTTTGAGTTTTTCCATCATGTACACAAACACGTGACTCCAAGTATCTGACACTTCCGGTGTAAACTCCTGCTGCATACACTGTTGCCATTGCCACATGAGGGCTTCATAGAATATTTCAAAGTATTCTGGTCTGAAGCCAGAATAGTGTTTATGTTGTTGTCCAAGAGCAAATAAGACGTCCCGGAGCTTTTGTTTTGTGTCATCGTCCTTATTTAAAGTGTCAACAGCAACTCCAATAGCACTCATAAATCGAGTCCCATGTCCCCTGATTGTCTGATTTCTGGCTAGTTCAGAGTGACGAACGTTCTCTACATGAAAAAGGTGCTTAACATCTGGACAAAATTCAAAGATCTTGAGAAAAACTTGAAGACCATTTCCGGTCAAATCTTTTCCGATGAAATGCCATGTTGATTTTACTATTTTCTTTTCATGTTCGGTCAAATCTGTCTTCGGAGCAAGTGTCACTTTGATGTTAGGTTTAGAAGGACCACCTATTGTTGTGAATCTTTTGCACGATGCTTTCGTGTATGAGACAGAATTTGTACAACCCATTCTATTCTTGAACTAAAGCAAGGCTTATTAGACCTCGCCTAATTATCTTTAAGTACCTTTGAAATGAACATTTAAATGGCAAATGCTTTAAAGCTATAAATACTTTCAAACAAAGGTCATTTGGATTGAGAGCTCAATATGTATAAAAAATATCACTCAAGAATCTTATTTTGTTCACGTTCGTAAGTTTATCGTTTTATATTCCCTTCAGAAACAACATCCAAATACGTTATTGTTTACTGCAAAGGCACGGTAAAACACAAAACTTTTAATTCCTGTACTTTTAAAGAATTTACAAAATTTGCACTTCGCAGAATTACAGAATCTGTTTTTAGAATTATTGTTTCCTTATTCATAATTCCAGCGTCAAACTGTCTGAAACAATGGTATAAAAGATCTGATACAGTACATTGAATAAATCGGTTATTCCTCTATCGCTTTTTTGTATCACGTTTATTAGCGTCAGATATGGCATTATCGGTTTGTTCGGTGCTTTACTTTAGATGGACTTGATTCGAATGCTTATGTAACGAATGTTAATTTAACGAATTACTTCACGAAGGAAACAACTAAAATGTTGTTGTGCTTTTTAAGTTCAAGCTGCGCGTGGGGGTTACTTATGTCTGGTATTAATTCAAAAGTGCATCAAAAGGTATCATACAGAACATATATGTATAATAATCAAGGTGTTCTTATAAAAGGAAGAAATGTCCTTAAAATATGCTTATCGCATTAACATTGTAAAGTTAGTAGTACTTTTTCTAGTACCTGACTTATTTTACGGGTAAGAGTTTAAAACACCGGAACCACTGACCATGTTTTAAAATGTCCATCATTGCTTTATAGGTTTTCAACTATTTGCAGTTGTGCGTGTCAGATTTGTTTGTCAGGTCTTCCACATGACCGGTTTTCGACAATGTTCATGAATGCTTGTTCAGTTTTATAAAATAAATATTAATGTTAACAATTTTAAGATGACACAACTTGGGTCGTATTTCTTGTGTATTATTACATCATCATAACTTACATGTTACTACACTACACGAACTGAATCAAAAGTTGCATCATTTGAAACAATAAATCAACGTTCTAGCCGTCCGTGTTGTCAAATACAAGGTAAAGCAATATAGCTACATATACGTGTAGTACGTTTTATTACTCTCGGTTTCTGTGGTTATCTGATAAAGTTATGATAGAAGGGACAGGTGATCTGTTCTTGTATGTATAAGATATACTTTTAACGACATTCATCTTAATAAAGTGGTAAAGTGCTTGCAGTATGAAACTATTCTGTGTACACTCGAGCCCTGCTGAAGGAGTAACAACTCTTTTGAGTCAAGTTCAGTTCGTTTTTAATCGTTTTGTTCATACTCTTGCTAGGTGTTGTTTTTCTTCGTGTTTTTTATGCTCTTTTGGTTAAAAATGCTTGATTTCAAAGTTTTTGAAAAGGTATCAAGATATAAAAATAAACTCAATTATTTTCTAAATCTGTGCCATTAAAGTCACAGTGTTTGCGCGTGAATAACGTGAATAAGGTAAGTTACGACCAGGTCCTTTTCCTCCACCTCAATCAATATTCATAGATAGTAAGACAAGCTACAGAGAGGTATAGAAACTGAAACGAGTTGTAAGAGATTAAGCATTTCATGCTATCTGATATCTACAACGTCATTAATTGGCCATGAGGACGTCATAATGCGTTATTATGGAAGACATTTATGCAAAAGTAAAAGTGATACATTTAACTTCAGACAGTTGTATAAAAATTGGGTACATATACATTGTATCTATAAAATTTGACAATTTCAATGTAACAGTTCTAGTACAACTAAACAGCTACGATACTTTCCCGTCAGTTTTATCACCAATCGTATATAAGCACCACTTGTGCAGTTCTATTTGCTCAATACCTAGCTCCCGTTATTCTTCTGTGCTTTGTGCGGTTTAAATATCTTATTCAGATACACGTATCCGGTTGCACAATATATTCTTTCCATCTTTTTATTTAATAGTAAAGAACTAACCTTCCGTAGTAAGAATATTCCTTAGATGATAAAAAGAACTCACATGAACCGGAATGACTTTGGTGGTTCATTAAAAACCACGGCAGTCCATATTTACCGACGAATATAACGCAATCAACACAAGGCATGCTCTGTAATTGGACGTTACTATTGGGTGTTAAACAAGTAAATTAAAACTTCTTGTGTAAGTATATCACAAATGCATGTTTCACTTTCAGCAAGTTGTAAACATATACTTCAAGACTACTCACAAGTACAACAAAATTATGTTCAGATCACTGCCCTACTTTCGAGTACTGGAGGCACAGTTATCAGTTAGCAGACAAATCCTAACACAAATCAAAACAAATGCATCTCTAATACCAAACAGCATTAAAACGCAACACTTTTAATAAGTCATAGATTTTTAGCAGTGTCTAAAATTTCTTTATTTGCAAATTCGCTGACATTTACACATTGGATTATGCTAGAATTGTGTAATGAACTTATTGAAATGAATAAAACCAATGAATGGCAAAAAGTAGGATGTTCTTGAATAATACTTGCAATTTAAAGTTGTTAAAGATAGTTGACAGAAATGTACTGATGCAATTATCAAGTGTAAAACGTTGCGACATTCTGACCTGATAAAAGTAGTATTACAATTCAAGATCCTGTTTACAAATCGTTTTGCTATAATCATCAGTAAACTTGCATTAAAAATCGAATTGTTTCACGACATACAAAATTTGACAAACAATTATAGTGACAACTACCTAATAATAGTTTGACAATATCAAAGCAACTTCAAGAAACTGTGTAGCAGTCGCTGTATAAACGAAGAGTTTAGGAAAACACAACAACTGAAATTCTGTTAGCTTGCTAGTGACGTCTTTGACAGTTCATTCTGTCATTACAGTCAAAATTTATTTCTCAAAATAGAGTATGCTTACATAAAAAAGCGCTGTCCCTCACAAGTGACGAATGCCCCCGAAAGAGGTGCCTCACAGTCTGTGTCCTCTCCATGTGCTCAATAAAGTGCTATTAATTTTAAAATCCTTCCATGCATGACAGAGTAATCATGCATACAGTATTCCATTACTTTAAACACTAAGTGGACCTTGACCTTTGAGGTAGGGACTTGGGTCTTGCACACGACACATCCGCTTATGGCTAGACATTTGTGCCAAGTTATTTTAAAATCCTTCAAAGCATAATAAAGTTATAGTCCGGACACAAATGTATGCATATATACAGGATTCCATTACCTATAAACTCTAAGGTGACCTTGACCTTTGTGGTAGGGATGTGGGTCTTGCACGCGACACGTCGTCTTGATGTGCTAGACATTTGTGCCAAATTATTTGAAAATCCTTCAAGGCATGACAAAATTACAGTCAGGACATGAATGTGTGCATATAGCTTTATAGAGGAATCCATACCTTCAAACTCTAAGTATGACCTTGACCTTTGAGCTAGGGACGTGGGTCTTGCACGCGACACGTCGTCATGATGTGCTAGACATTTGTGCTAAGTTATTTTAAAACCTTCAATGCAGACAAAGTTACAGTCCGGACACGAATGTGTGCATATATGCTTATATAGAGGAATCCATTACCTTCAAACTCTAAGATGACCTTGACCTTTGAGCTAGGGACGTGGGTCTTGCACGCGACACGTCGTCTTGATGTGCTAGACATGTGTGCCTAGTTATTTTAAAATCCTTCAATGCATGACAAAGTTACAGTCCGGACACGAATGTGTGCATATATAGAGGATTCCATAACCTTCATACTCCAAGTGTGACCTTCACCTTTGAGGTAGGGATGTGGGTCTTGCACGCGACACGTCGTCTTGATGTGCTAGACATGTGTGCCAAGTTATTTTAAAATCCTACAATGCATGACAAAGTTACAGTCCGGACACGAATTTGTAAGTGGGGACGCACGGACGGACGGACAGACGGACGGACGGACAGACGGACAGACGGTCAGACGGACAGACGGTGCGATTTTAATATGCCACCCTTCGGGGGCATAAAAAACAGAAATAACATTAATTTACAGAAGAAGTCCAAATGTTCTAATGATTTACTTCAAACACATCTGGACTCGGAACGTTCGTTGCAACTTAAACATGTAATTTTTATTAAGCGAATACTAGTATGCTTACATATGATATAAAGTAATATTTTAAAACGTTCGATCTATCCCATCTGCAATGTCATTTATCACGCACAATGTATCTTTTGTCTCGAACATTAGCTATGTATTTTTAAAGTGATATTTCCGTTCAAAGTGACAATCATAATTTTAAATCAAACATTAATCAGTGATCTTAAAATGATAAACATTCCCATAATTATAACCAAAAAATAACGATCTGTATAACAATATTTTTCACATTAAATATAGTGGAAATTAATAAAAAATCGTTTTTGACTATCCTAGTTAAAAATAAAAAACACCTTAGCGGCTATGTATATCTTTATTATTATCTGTCAGTAAAATAAATAACTTGGTAAAACTAATTTCTGATATGTTTATAAAGCATCCACTGGGTTTTCAGCATCATTATTTACTAAAACTCAATTTGGATATTTTGAAGGGTAATACAACATTAAGCTTTTGCCGTTGTTCCTGTTAGCAACATATGTTAAAGTTTGATAAAAGGTTCTGGCTCAAAGATGGTACTTTATAGTCATTCAGTAGTACATTTTGTATATAAGTAAAAGTTGTTATTGTAAGTTCGTTTTCGATATTTCAATACCTACAAAGTCCCTGATAAAAGGCACAAGGTGCGACATCGAAATTATTTCAGTTTTTATGAAGACATCTTTAATAGTCAAACCATCCATTCTTCGGGATGTGTCTTGCATTTTGGAATACTGCTGTATATTCGATTTATGTTATTTACTCATTTTCAAAGAATTGTAAAATTTGGTGATAATGATAATTGTAATAATATTTTATAGGTCTTGAATTGCCAGATGTGTTGCAATCACATTGCCTAAATTACTCGTGCATTTTGATATAAAGAAGCGCCTGTAAATGCATTAAAATCTCTGGAATAATTAAATTATATGGACATTTCTACGTTTATACGTGACAAACCATCTAGTTAACCCAGATTACTTAATGGCCTTTTTCACACGAAAACATTTTATTTGTTACTTAACCGACTTTGTCGGCAGTACAAAATGAGAAATATTTCTAAACGTCACGTTTCTCAAGAAACAAATTGGTCGATAAACGGTATGTCACTAGAATCAGTGTAATGCTCGGAACATTTAAAATATCTCAACGACCTTTATATATACTAAATACTATAATAAGGGTCTTTGAAGTTTATTATTGTCAGCGTTACATGCCTTTTTTGTGATCCCCAGTTCTTGTTTTGTTTGTATTTCTTTTGTAATTTTACTTCCGTAAGCAATCACTTTTTTGTCCCTAACTATCCAAACAGCTTTGATAGACACGGTCGAGTCCTCTTACATACATTATTCACGAGCAGCAATTCTCATTCCAACTATAACTAACGAGTCCAATGTTCTGACAAGGACAAGGACAGACTTCTAGAATACAGTATGACAACTTGTCACATAAATAACAAACATCTTTCTCTTGCATGTAGCTCATTTATGACCACGCAAGGTCTGCGTGTTTTGACGGCCTCTTAAAATCATTTCCTGAGGTACATAATTTGTGACAATACGTTAATCGTTAAAACAGCTTTAGTAAATTAATAATTTGTTTCTTCTAAACTGTTCGAATGTTGTCTCGTCTTTTTGTATATTATCAACATTTACATACTTCTTATTGCTCATTCCTTCATATGACATACATCCAATTATGTTCGTTGATATGACTTCCTCAGCTAAAATATTTCATTCTGATAAATAGGTTCACATATCCGGTTTCTTCTTTATTTCTCATGCCATATCAATATGTCCCGTTTATAATGTTTGCAGTTTCAACATTTCTAAATCGGCAAAAGTAGTGTTTCACACATCTTCAATAGATACTGTTTTCTGTGAACTGAACATAGAATGTTTCCTCATGTCTACATCGGCAATAGTAGTGTTTCCGTGTTGGAAACATTGTTTTCATGGAACTTAACATAGAAAGTGTCCACATGTCTACATCGGTATCATAGTAGTGTTTCAAACACCTACAATAGATATTGTTTTCTGTGAACTTAACATAGAAAGACATCGGCAAAAGTAGTGTTTCCAACACCTACAATAGATATTGTTTTCTGTGAACTTAACATAGAAAGACATCGGCAAAAGTAGTGTTTCCAACACCTACAATAGATATTGTTTTCTGTGAACTTAACATAGAAAGTTTCCACATGTCTTTATCGGCATCATAGTAGTGTTTCAAACACCTACAATAGATATTGTTTTCTGTGAACTTAACATAGAAAGTAGTATAAACTTGATCGAACCGAATAAATGAGTGTGTTTATTAAATACCACCTCAGTTCATAATTGTGGATATTATAATGTAATCAAGACACTGCACTGTATTTTTCTTTCATTTTATGGCAAATTGCAAGTACACACATATTAGTTAAAAACTCCCGTGAAAAATGGGCTTAGTGTTTAGTTATAACCCGGCGAGAAAGATATCACACGTGAATATTTAATTCACTGAAAGCAGTGCATATCCTGTAGCAATCACTATCGGAACTTTTATCACAGAGTTTCTAACTTCTGCTGACAAAGGACAAATACAAAGCAAAAGGAACAAAATGCCTCAGCTCTTATATCAAATGCACACTATTTACAAGCATTTCTTTTTGTTATAAATAAGATTTACGTGAATTTTAAGACTTTAACGTCATGTGAATACACATTGAACTAGACTTTAACAATAATAAAAAAAAAATTATACAAATAAAAACTACATCTTTAAGTAATTACTTGTTAAGCCCTGCCTAAATTTGGAATCGATAAAAAGGGTAATTTTGGCCTTAGTCAGAACTAAATGTCAATTTATTGCTCATTTAGTTTTCATTAACATGCGTAAATCATGGACATGAATTATTGTAAATGAAGATGTATTGAAACACAGGTAGTTAAGAGTTTTGAGCCTATTGATGTACTTAAGTCGTAACAGAAATTAACCAGAGCTACGGAATATCACGAAGGCTGACGCCAAAGCATCGTCAAAATCATGAGATTGTATTACAGTTTTTCTAACTTGATTACAGCCTTGGCGAAGAGCTTAAGGCAAAAATCACAATCTTGTAACCTTGTTAGTCGCTGGGTTGAACAATGCATTCTGTAATTACAGTCAACTTTTATCATACAGGGCAAACTAACATCTTAAAGCAAAGCAACAGAGAAAATTTTGAAACTTTCAACGAAGAAGTAAAAAGGTTTTAATGATGTACTTCAAAAACTATGCAAAGTGCAAATTCAGTACATCGGTTAAATTGCGGAGCACAATAATAAACTAAATAATTGACCAATCAATTTACTGTGACAATAATGCCAAACTATTTACATGCACACATTTTCGGCAAAATGGGCTCTTCTTAGAATGTAAACATTTGCCAAAAGTTGACTTGGCTGGATAAGTCCATATAACTTATGACATTTTCTCAGTAGAATTGTGCCCCAGGATGAGACATGGATGCATAAGATTGAACCAGAGCAGAGTCATGAGTTTATAGCAAGCCATTGAAACAACAAGATTCAGTTTAACCAGACGACATTACTATGTTAGGTTATGGCATATAATGTGGTGTTATTATATTTTATATTCAGGGAGGTCAAACCATCGTACTACCCAGTGATGGTTTGACCTCCCTGAATATAATATATGATAACACCACATTACTGATGCCATAGCCTAACATAGTAATGTCGTACTAGAACTTAAGGAGGTTATTAAAGAAAAAACGGAGATGAAAGCTCAGAGCAGGTATCCTTTTGCTCAGTGTGGTGCTTCTGTGTACATCTCACAACTTGCAATAAATGCAATTGATGAATTTGACTTTGGACTCCTTCCACAACGGTTACCTCCGTATTCACCTGATTTAGCCCCTCGGATTTTGACTTCTTTCAAAAACTTCAGAAAAAAATCAGAACACTTTCTTGGGATAAAGACGTCATTGGTGCAATAAAACCTTTTTGGCGGATCATGAAGGAAACCTCCCCCAAACGGCAACCTTATATTGAAAAATTACATTGAAACCAGGTATGAATTTTTTGTAAAATGAAAGAATAATATTTTGAAAAGTTTTATTCAATATGTTAGGCCAGCATCTTTTCGGTGTACCTTCAAACATACATTTGAACACTTATCTACATAGTATCTATGTGCTTAAATAATGATATCAAAACAATGATAACGGTAACAAGATTTTATAGACTTTATTGTCTGATCAATTTCCATTACTAACTTAAGTAAATCTCATTTTGAGTATCTAAACTTAATATACGAGTCTAAGTAAATTAAAAAACTTTTTTGCGTTCATGCAAGAAATTTTTTCATACAGAAACAGTCTCCAGTTAACCAAATTTTAATGCTCTTCTTGAAAAACATTTTATTTGTTAGCTAACCGAATCCATCATAAGTACATCTTCCTCACAAACAGCTTTTAGAAAACAAATTGTTTGCAATCTGTCGCTCGCACGTGTGTTCTATCATGTTTCGGTTAAAGAAAGAAAATCATCATAATTTATTAAAAGTTCTTTCTAGTAAAATATAAATCTAGTCAAATAAGTTAAAACTGTATTAATTATATCACTACTTCTTATAATGTTAGCTTGTATATATCCATAAGAAACAATAAGGACTCACGCTGATATATGCGAAGAAAATTGAAATTGTTCCATTACAGGATTGCCGGCTTGTTGATCGGAATTAGCGTCACATTAACCGAATTATTGAAATGTAAGAGATACTGACGTCAGTGTTTCACTGAACTCCTGAAAGCCTAGCCTTATATGACATATGCAGTTACTTATTGTCTGTAATTCAAGAATTTGTTATTTAGGACTGTAACGAACTTTTGATACGTGATTGTTGGCAGAATCAGGCATTTACTGGTAGATGAAACTTTTCTACATAGTTTAATTTCAAATATGTATACTCATTATATCGTTACATATACATACGTTATTAAGATTGTTTCTTAAAGATTTTATTTTATACTGAGAAACGATTGCACTTTTTGTATGCTTAAGTTATTAAAGACCGCATTAAAAACATGTACATGAACAAAAGTAAAATATGAAAAATAATAAACTAGTACTTTCCTTGTTGAAACATCGTTTCAACGTAACTTTGTTCTTCAGGACATACGGACAAGTGCTTAAAGATACATTTCTTAAGAGAAGAGAAAGGAACAAACTGACACCATGTGAATGAAGGATGTTACAGTGTTAAGGTTAGATCTGTTTGAATCAGTCATATACTCAGCTGCATAGTTTAATCGTGTCGATAATATTATCCCTATATTAATCAAAAGAAAGAAAAAACTAGGATAGCTATAGAAATAAGTAAAGCAACATTCAATGATCTTGAAACCTAACTTCATACAGCAAAATTGAAATTCGGATTAGGCAGTGTATTTGAGGTTATTGAAATTTACCGTGATCAATACCACATTACAAGATTCTGCACTCTACCGTTGTTTGTTCTCAGACGCATATCCCGTATGAAGTTTTTTCTTTGGAGCACTGCATTAGTAAATATTTTAGAATAAATTGAATCAATCAAAAGCCATTGCGAAAACAAATATAATTTCCTGACTTGAAAGGAACACGATTAGGTTAAGTTAAAATGCCATTATGCGTTCTCGAGGCTACTGCGTAACACGTTGTTGACATGACAGTTCATTCCAATGACGCATTATGTTCGATTTGCAATTTGAAAATATTTCGTTTTTCTCTATTCGTAAATTATTGTCAAATCAGCCTTTCACGGGCACGTGCGTTCTCCTGTCATGTGATAATGCTAGATGCTTTCTTTGGGGCAATAAAATTAAAACGTAAAATGTGTGCACACACGAACTGTTCATGATTATAAATTTTCTTTTTGTGTGAATCAATTTAAGTTATACATACGGTTAAATAAAGAAGCAAAACATATATGCAAATATAAGTCAAGAAATCAATAAGTAGATACTCTACACAACAAAGAAGAAATGCCTCGAAATAATTGAAACCTTCTCCTTAATTATCAAAGCACTTAGCTTTTAGTATAAAATCAGTCGTGCCAGTGAGAAATTAGATGGGATAGGAATTATACTGCCTAATAAATAGTTATAACTACATCCTCGTGATGTGTCTTACCTTTATTGTCAAACATATGTCCTGATAGACGTCGCGATGATCATACTGGCTATCACTTTTTGGGACGGTTGTCGAAAGACAGAGGGATCAGAACAGAACATAATTGAACAGAACAATATACAAATGATTTTGCGTTACGAGGTTCCTTAAAACACAGGCAACTCCGATGAAAGAAATAGTTCTAAGCGGAGAAATATCTATAGTATATTTGCCTTTGAAATCCCTGATATTAAATTGCATGTTCGCAGAAATGCAATTAATTACTGATGCCACAAAAGTGTTCAATATTCTGCCTCAGAGTGCGTATATTTTACATAAATTAGCATACCGGCAGTTTACAGGCAAAATGTACGACACCGGTAAACTTTCGATCACCGTGTAGAACAATGTGCGCGAGCGACCATTTACTGCTGTTAAAATGCTACGTGCAGTAGCGTGCTTCGTGTTTGTCTGTTGTAGTGTTTGTTTTGTTTTGTTCGTGATTTTTTCCGAGAAATATTTACTGAAATGAACCAAAAACTTTGACTCTCGATACATTTCTTCGATAGCGTATTGTTTTCAAAACGTAATATGAATTTAATGTAGTTGTTATTGTTGACTTATACCTAAATAGCTTATAGCTTCATACATTTTGTACTTAAAGCTATCCGTATTTAGTTAAAATGTTTATATCGCAGCAGATGTTGCAAAAAAGATATGGCTAATCATAAAGGAGGACAAAATTATTATTGTCGGATTTTAGTGAATATACAAAGTCAAGAAAAAAAAGTGAAATACTTTAAAAGTACTCGTGAGTTGACTTAAATAAACTTAGTTGTATCACGGAAGTTAAACTACTACTGTATTGGTTGTATGTAACAAACCTCATACATCAGTGGTTTCCCGAGCTTTCAACAAACATGATATTATATAATGGATGCTCTGGATGACGAGAATGTATGAAATAAGTAGGTTGTGGGTTGCACGGCTGATTTGACTGAAGTTTTAAAATTACGACTGACAAAAGTTTCTTATAACTATAAACTATAGCTCTTAAGTACTATATATTTTGCGCTGTATTATTGCAAGTTCATTTATAGATTTGCAATCTGAAATACAAGTTTGCGAGAATTGTAAATCAGTTTTGATTTCCTTAACATTGACCTCCATCTCTAGTTTACATTTTAACGTCTTGGATTTGAGCAGTTAAGACTCTTTAAATTGAGAATTTCAAATCCTACGTAGTATATGAACAGAATTTCACAGGATAAATGAGTGATCACTTTCACGTTTTGGACTTTTGAGTGATCATTTTCACGTCTTGGAATAAAAATTTCGGTATTTCATCTGGATTTGAACAGTTCAGTATTGTTTGCCTAAACTTAATGTACACATGCTAACACAACCGCCCCAACAGTACTTTGCGTGCTTTGATATTTTTACAAAATTATCGCCCTGTTTCGACTAAGAAAATACAATAAATCTGAGTTAAAACCATTTATCAACCTAACCCTTTGAGATATAGCTGTGAAACTTGCATTGCATGTACCTGTTTGCATCATGCAATTATTTAGAAAATTTGATTTTAATTTGCATATAAGAATGATTTCTTGCTTACGAAGGTAACTAGATCTTACGTCAATAAAATCTAAATTCAATCACAGAACCTATCATTATCCACTTAACTATAAATTTTCTTCTCAATCATTTATCAAAACACATTGTTCTCACTCATTCAGCCATATACCTTCTTCTAACTGATTTAGCACTATACATAAGTCTCACTCATTTAGCAATATACATTCTTCTCACTTATTTAGCAATATACCTTCTTCTAACTCATTTAGCACTATACATAAGTCTCATCATTTAGCAATATACATTCTTCTCACTTATTTAGCAATATACCTTCTTCTAACTCATTTAGCACTATATATTATTCTCATTCATTAACCAATATACCTTCTTCTCACTCATTTAGTATTATACATTATTCTCACTCATTTAGCACTATACAGAAGTCTCTCTCATTTAGCAATAAACATTCTTCTCACTCATTTAGCAATAAACATTCTTCTCACTCATTTAGCAATATACATCATTCTCACTCATTTAGCAATATACATAATTCTCACTCATTTAGCAATATACATTCTTCTCTCATTAAGCACTATACATTATTGTCAGTCATTTAGCAATATACATCATTCTCACTCATATCGCAATATACCTTCTTCTCACTCATTTTGCCATATACCCTTTTTTCACTTATTTACAAAGGAATATCCAATAAAATTGAAATATGAAAACAAATCAGCTTAAACATCTATTTATCGAAAATGTTACTTCCATTTTTCTACAATTTTGACAAAATTGGTCGTTAGTGTTTATGTTTGGATTTTCCGCCGTTTTCTCCCACGTTTGGACCGCTCAGACCGCTTTAGTCGAGCTTATTTGAATGCATTTGGTACAAAAATGATGCGATCCATTGTTATGTAATGTGTGCACGTTTCCAATACGAACTATCGCCGATTTTTTAAACTTTAAACCGATTTCGATGTATCTCGGGTCGTTTTAAGACGATTTGATGTATCACCGGGTTCCAAAAGCAACTGTAAACGGTAAACATGTGTACATTGTGTCAAAAATGAATTTTTGAATCATACAACATTCAACTCTAAATTTCAGCTGCCACAATGCCTGTAACTAAGGGATTTCTGTTAATAAATGCACGAATAGATACAAAGATTAGCTACATTTTGTTTCATTAATTCAGCATTGCATGTTGACAGCAAATGTTTGTTGATTCAGTTTAATACCATTCGATTTTGTGTTATTTAATTCCATGGTCGATGAAACACTAGTGTGGGCAGCAGCCGCACTGGTTCGCAATTTATACATGGTACATCATCCATGTTGTCCGTTGGTTAACCGTTTACAGTTGCTTTTGGAACCCGGTGATACATCAAATCGTCTTAAAACGACCCGAGATACATCGAAATCGGTTTAAAGTTTAAAAAATCGGCGATAGTTCGTATTGGAAACGTGCACACATTACATAACAATGGATCGCATCATGTTTATACCAAATGCATTCAAATAAGCTCGATTTAAGCGGTCTGAACCGTCCAAACGTGGGAGAAAACGGCGGAAAATCCAGACATAAACGCTAACGACCAATTTATCCCTTCAATAACTTTTTTATTTTTAGGTCCACGATCCAAAACGGATGTGACAATTTCATATATTATATGTGGCTACACAAATGGCATGATAACCGTTCGATCAAAGTAAAAATAAACATTTCCTTACCAATTTTCTTATCCGTCTCCCCCCAAAAAACTTTAAATTTCCGCCATTTTGACCAGAACTAAATCAAATTCTCGCTTAAAGCCCCGAGATACATCGTTTACGTCCGACCCCCTGCCGTCTAAATTCTTTAAATTAATGTTCTAGTGTGTATAATTTCAACAATTGTCGTATTGTGTCAATTCATATATGTATTTGTCACGGGGTAGTCCTTTTAGCTAGGAAGTTTTTGTTTTCATTAAAACATGAATTGCAGCACTGAAAGATACGATAATTTACAAGAAAACGTTGATTATTCAGATTATTACATAAAACAGCACATTACAAGAACATTGCATTGTAGAACAGGGTCCGTAATATAGTAGAATAGGATTTAATCTGCATTTTCATAATACAGTGACAGGATATATTCAGCCTGCTGACGTTATGCATCTGTAACTAAACACCTACTCTACCGAATTATTTAATTCAACGAAAATTACCACAACTATAATTGTATTCAGCAATAATCTACTGACGCTATGGCATTTATTATCACTACGGCTAGGTCTTTGTATAGAAGTGGTCATGCCAGTGAGAAATTACAGTAAATGTCATAGCATCAATTCTTCCTAATGAATAATGATTGGTATGTCTATCTTCTGTGATTAAACTCAGTGTCATGTTGTTCTTTCGTGTCAGATATTTTATCTTTTCTGTCTTACGTTGTCACTTCTACTACTACGTTCCCTCCTTTATATATGCACCGGAAATTACTATTGTAAAATATAGAGTTAACTGTTTTGTAGTTTTGACATTTGCGACTGTATATACGGTTTTGAATGGTTGCAAATAGCTCCTAGTCACTTAAAGTGATATTATCCTTCGCAGTGACCGTCATAATTTTAAGACAGGCATCAATCACTGATTTATATTACTTGAAAAATAAACATTGCCAAAGTTATAACCAAACATAATGCATTTGTATCAAGGCTACTGCATATTTGTATAGGAAAACACTACTGTTTTACTGATAATTTGATCTTTGTGTGGAGGCGGAGCTTAGACTGTGCTCTATCTGTAATAGATAACAAAGTTTCAAAGTTTATTTGCTGATCTATCTAAAAAAGAGAACACTTTTCAGATCTGCATTGCCTAAATATAACTGCATTTTGGTTTACAAGAAACATTTGGAAAAGATTCAATCGGTCGGTCAAAAACAAAAAAGAAATTAAATACACTTGCTACGGTATATGATTTTGTAGGCTACAGAACTAAACACTTTAAAAAGCAAACAAGTAGAATCTACATGTGTTGATTTTCTTTCATTAAAAAAGATTGAGGTCGCTACCAAACACCTTTATTACGTCACACAATATGACGTCACACTATAAACTGAAAATCAGCGTACAATAATACAAATCAGATAGGGTAACTGTTGGCTCGAATAATTACGCCTCCTCGAAATAACATAATTATTCTCGCCAACAGTACTCTATCTAATGCAGATATCACCGTTTTGTTCCCATCTTATAAGGAGAAAATCAGTGGAAACCTTTTTTGTCTCTCCTAGTTGTATCGTAGGTGTATTTCAATTTCAATCTTTTAATAAGGGAGTTTACTTAGCAGATGTTTTTAAAGCATCTGCTGCGGATTCAGGATTGTTCTTAGCCATAACCTGATAAGAAATTTTGAAGGGTAATATAACTTTAAACGAAAAAGAATCAAAATCTTTCATTACATGTATCAATATAAAACTGGGTATAGATCTCCTGAAGCACGTCTGGAGTCGAAGAAAGTGACATGAGTGGGGAGTTTTGTAATTGTGCTTATTGGGTCCACCATCCTCGTTCGAGGTATAGTCGGTACGACCCGATGAGTGGGGAGTGATCCAAGGCCTGTCTTTTGAAATTTTCAACGTGTATCAACATTTTACATGGAAGACAATTGGACGCCGTGCGTCAGTTATCGCATATAATTCCCGTGGAAAACGTGATGTATTCTATCGGGGAAAAGTAACGGTCGAGTAAAAATCAGGAATCAGGAATATACTCAGTGATTTTACAATTTAGAATATATAGCGTTACGCCTTCTATTATATATACTTCAATTCTATTTTTTTTTCTCTAAAACTGAAGAAACACAGAAGTCATTTTGAATGCGAAGTACAGTTTAAACACAGGAATCTGAAATATTATAATTATTTTATGCGTTTTTAGCATCAATACGGTCAGAGCTAAATGTAAACAAAAACACCAGGAATGAATTAAGCTTCATTTTTCCCTTCGGAAATTCACTGCGGTCATTTCCGCTACAACAACAACAAATACGACATGGAGACTTGGACGTCGATAGGATCTGTAAACGTCCTTAAAATATAAATGAAACATATGGCAGGGATTAAATACTGACATTTCCATTCATTATAATCGTTCTAGAGCACATTTTGTTTCCAGTCTTGATCGTTTTGCCTCGAATAGTATTAGGCTTGACCTAGAAAAATTAAGTTCATTTCTGGTGTTTTTGTTTACATTTAGCTCTGACCGTACGGATGCCAAAACCTCATAAAATATTGATAATATATTTTAGATTTGGTCAAGTAAATTTAATAATACCTTTTTTAGCAGTAAAGGAAACACGGAGTGACTTTATGAAGTTGTTTAACCCAAAAATTTATAATGAAGGTAACATTTGACTAGGCATTGC
This sequence comes from Saxidomus purpurata, assembly GCA_022818135.1. Lineage (NCBI taxonomy): Eukaryota > Metazoa > Mollusca > Bivalvia > Venerida > Veneridae > Saxidomus > Saxidomus purpurata. The sequence continues at coordinate 35,119,745 of JAFMSR010000014.1, forward strand.
TACGAACTTAAATGTAATGACAATATCTAACCAATTACCGTGTGCTATTAAAAAGCTTATCGATCGTTGGCTCGCAATAAAACAGTTGATTAACGTTTCTGTTAATAACTTTTTATTTCATCTGCAGTGTTATTCACATAAAAGATTTATAGTTTTATGTCTGTCATCATGAATAATTCTTTTCTTTGTATACTTAATTGCAAATTGCTTTTATTTCATTGAAGCGGCAACAACGACCTATTTCACCGACGGTAAATGTTTAAGAGACCAGTTTATGGCAAAATATCAGATTACAGAACCGGATATGACTTGAAGAAAAATGTAATACATGTATGTCCGTAAATGAATAAACTATTTTTTAAAGCACTGCTTTTACAGAAAAGTCACTTTTCATCACTCACAAGATCATTGAAGCGAGATAAAAATTGTTTCATGCAAATTAATCTTTCTCACAACAAATGATTTCCTGATGTATCTGTTTTAGAGTTTTAACGTTGGTACAGGATATTTCATATGACCAACGTCCCAAGAAGAGTTTTGGGAGATAGTGCAAGATACAGAACGTGTTCCGTTCCAGAGACACCCCTGGCTCTTTAATATGCCCGGTGTACAGCACTGATACATGGGACCACGGTTTTTTGCCTTATCCGAAAGACCATTAGTCATATAAGTGGAGGATAGGGGGATCGAACCTGCGATCTCTGGATTATAAGTCCAACGCGTCAACCACTACATCACTGACCCACCCCTGATTTCCTCAGTAATATCAAACAGTTTAAATATCAACCCTCTTTTGTTTTCAGCTTAATGTTTTAAAAGTGTTGTCTGGCATAGCAAAAATTTCAAAAGTCTGACTTTTTTTAGATGAAACGGAAAACTGATTTTTTTAAAAATTATCTCGAATATGCAATATTTTATATCTTTTTTATTTGATTCAAACAAGTCTACAAGTATCCCTTTATGGAACTGTGCTCATTTAAAAAAAATAAAAATCAAGCTGAAATAGGTGTGTGTAAAAAAAGGAAAAGGAAACCAAATACACCAAACTCTTCCTGCTACATGTATCAGTACGAAATAATAACTTTCCAAATATTACTTTTCCTATTTTGACTGGAGCAGTCTTTTAAAAAACCAACTGCATGCAGGATACACAGCAACTGGAAATTGCTTTTATAAAACAATCATCAAAAATACACTGTGTGCAGTAAGATGCACATAATGCCACTTAAATAGACATTACATAACGGATTCGAAAATTGCAGAATGTTACTTCCAGGTTGCATACAAATGAACCTGTTCTACAGATAAAAGACATACAAATTAGCTTGTGATTGATCTCTGAGAACGTTGTGCGTTTCATGACAGCACGCTCAACTATTCGAAAGCTTGTCAGTAAAATGTTGTTTTTTTTGTCTAAGAACAGGACTGGTGTATTTTGTAATTGTCTATAAGAAATAAGGCCAAAGATATCAAACTTGTTCAAAGAAATCTAAGACATTGTCTATTTGATCATGAATAACTTTGTAAAATTTCAAAATTGATATACATAAATTAAAAAAACAACATAACCGCTGCATGCTGCATAATCATTGTATGACATTTCGAAAGTAGGCCATTTCCAGTATTTCCATATAGCAGTCTGGTAAAAACTGTGAAAAGTTTTAAGTTAAAAAGGGGCATAAATATGTCAAAACATTGACGAAGATGTGGATAGTACACATACATTTTAAGTGTCAAGTCAATACGTTCGATAGTTTTCAAGATATTAGACTTTATAAAAAAAATCTTTACCTTAAATTCTAAGTTGAAAAAATAAATCTGTCAAAAATCAAAACAGAGTTATGGAGATTATTTTCTCAGGTGTAGATGATATTTGTAAAAATACATTTTGAGTTTCATGTCAATACCTTTTATAGAATTCAAGATATTAAACTTTATATAAAAAACCTTTAACCAAAAATTCTAAGTTCTAAGTTTTAATTCTAAGAGGGCCATAAATATGTCAAAAACCAAAAACAGAGTTATTGGGATAGTTTCCTCATGTGTAGATGTTGATGGTTAACGTATATTTCGAGTTTCAAGTCAATACCTTTTGATGGTATTCAAAAAATTTGATTTTATCATTTAGCAAAACATCTAAGTTCAAAAAGAGCATAAATCTGTCAAAAATTTAAACAGAGTTATGGGGATTGTTTCCCCAGGTGTTGATGTTAATGGTTAAGATACATTTTGAGTTTCAATTCAATACATTTGATAATATTCAAGATATTTAACTTATTATAAGATCTTTAACCAACGCATACGCCGACACCGACGCCGACGTCGGGCGAGTGCAATAACCTCCTTAATCTTCGAATTGTCGAGCTAAAAAAGAATCAATTTTTAGTAACAGTGACCTTCACCATCTTCGCAGACCGCGCAGATTTTTTGCTGCTATTTTTGCTTTAAACAATTTAAAAACAAAATGGAAACATTAAAAAAACTATTGTAAGCAACAATGGCCTTGATCCTAGTGACCCTTAATGCAATTCCAAGCTTCCTTTCTATTCAAGCTACCTACACACCAAGATTCATTGCAATTGGTCACTCCTCACTTGAGTTATTGCGCGGAAACCATTTTTCTATTTTAAGTAACAGTGGCCTTGACCTTGAACCAAGGTGGTCGTACGTGCGCTCTGCACATCGTGTCAATATGATGAACACTTGCGCCGGCGCGGTTGGTTCACGGGTTCTGCATATAGCGTAGTTAAGGTGAACATCTGACCCAAGGTTCACGAAAATCCTTCGAGGAGTGGAAGAATACGATTTTGCAGCACAGACGGACGAGACGGAGGGACCGACTAACGGACAGATGAGCAGACATAGCAAAAACAATACTTCTGTCCAATTTTCTATGGGGGAGACATAAATATATACAAATATCACACATCCTTTTGAGGCAATGTGAAATACATTGTAAGTGTTATCACCTGTAAATGTGAACGTGAAACTTCTGCAAGTCAACAGGAAAATGTTTCACTGGTAAAGTAGCATTACTAGTCTGTACTGTGCACGCACAAGGTGCTTAGGCCGTTTCTGAGTTCAAACCTCGAAGTTGAATATATATAGATACAATAAATTAATTGTACGTTTATGCCTTTTATGAACAATTTAACATATTAAACTAACTAGATTAGACAACAATGCAATAAAAATAACACACAAACGCGCGCACACACACACGCAGACACACGCACCCCCCGCCCCCCCCCCCCCACCCCACACACACACGTATTTAACATTTTCTTTAAAAAATATTATGCGAATCAGAAGTGACGGACATTATATATATGACTACACACATGTATCAAAATTAACTGTAATGTCAGCATCATACAGATTGACAAATGCCTCAATCGCATCAACCAGTAACACTAACTTACCTAATCATATATATTACAAATTGTTAACGTGTCACAAACAAACAAAACCAGATTTTGTTTGTAAGTCTGTATCGAAATGGCTACACACAATTACAATTTTTTCATAACAAAATGTTCTTGCACAAGTGTACACATACAATAAACAACACGAAAACCAAAAATAAAAAAAAACATAACTCAACAGACATAAGTAAAGTTAAACGTTGTGATATTGAAAATTGGATGGAACCAACTAACAACCAATAGCCGTTCTTTTCCGTACACGCTACATGTTTACGTTACTGTGGTTATTTCCCTTTATGTGGTAACTTCACTGGGTAAGCTATAGTCTCACTATTTCCACTTCAAAGGCAAACCGATTTTACAGGTTGACGATTAATAGTTGTCCGCCTTCTACAAAATGATGTGACAGTTATAAAATATCAGATCAGTGAAAGGGGTCACACTGAAACGCCAAATTGATTAGGCTAGGTAAGCTATTGCACATATATACAAAATAAGCTATTGCACGTTGGACTTGCAGAAATCGCCCGACAATGCGTTTGCTTTTGCATTGTGAGTTTGACAAATAACTGAACTAATGTTAATTTACATATCATTTGCATAGCGTAGAAATATGCTAATATTGTTGCTGGAAGTATTGGCGCGAACTTATCATGTGACCATATCAAAGCAGATCTAGCGTGACGTGGAGTATTAAAATTGTCGACGTTATCAATCAAATACTTATGCCTGAATTTGCTTAGACTGTCGTAGTTTGTACTTCAATAATATATATAGACAGATGTGCCCTAGAAGGAACTTTTGGAATGCTATAACTTCCAAGTAATATTTCGCCATACAAGTTCAATAACCTTTTTATTATATACTTTCATATTGAATATGAACAAAATGACATTCTGTTAGCAAAAAACAATAAATGAATCTTGAAATTTCTCAGACAAATAGCGTACTATTTTACCATGGACATTTTCTTTATTGCGTATTAATAGATTCGATTTAATATTGATGTTTATTATATACTTTCATATTGCCCCATTGACTTTGCCTTAGAGAGTTCGTTCAGTATTCTACGGTACTGCACGCTGGCAAGGAATGTTACTGAATGTTGGCAAGTGGGGCGGTCATAGCGATCAGCTGTACGGACTATTTTATTTGTTTGCAAACATCGTTTTAAGGAGGCTTGACATTTTTTTACCATTGAATTAAATATGGTCTTAAAATGAAATAGGAACTTGCATCATTTTCAAGTAGATGTAAAAGAGTTTCATTTTTAAAATGGTTCGAATTTTTACCGGCACGCAATACCAGTTCTTGTTACGAAAGTTACTGGTACGCATATCAGCCAAGTATTGGCTGATATGCGTACCAGTAAGCTGATATGCGTATCAGTAAGCTTATGCGACCAGTAAGCTGATATGCGTACCAGTAAGCGATATGCGTACAAGCTCGCAAGCTTGTTCCCGTGAAATCAACTCGTTCCAAGTAATATTTCACCATACAAGTCCAATAACCTATATTATACATGACGTCATTATTTGGTGAAACGTTGACGTCAATTATACGGTAAGAAATTTAAATTGTCGTCCGCCATCTTGTTTTGAAAAACGCAAGACTTTTCCTACGGATGCAGGTTTGTACTTTGAAATGTGAATAAATCAACTTGATGTACGTTCCTAAAAATGTTTATCCCTTATTATGACTACATGCAAAACGCCATTCCTTTTCGTTATCAATACTTGGCTGAAATACGTAACAGTAACTTTCGTAACCAGAACTGGTATTGCGTGCCCTATAAAAGTCGAGCCTTTTTAAAAATGAAACTCTGTTTCGTCTACTTGAAAATGATTAAAATTTCTTTTTTTATTTTAAGACCATAGTTTATTTAATTGTAAAAACTATCAACCTTCGATATATAAACCTCCTTAAAACGATGTTTGCAAACATATAAAATAGTCCGTGCAGCTGATCGCTAGGACCTCCCTCCCTTGCCAACGTTCAGTAACATTCCTTGCCAACGTGCAGTACCGTAGAATACTGAACGAACTCTCTAAGGCAAAGTCAACGGGGCAATATGAAAGTATATTATAAAGAAGAGATACTTCATGCATTTCCAGTCTAGTGAATGTAGAAAGTTTAAGTATCATTCAGTTAATGATGACATGTTAACTATATCATACAATGAAGTCTACAGTCAATTGATTACAGTATTCTGTCTGTACCGAAATATAAAACGTCAATTTTTTCAAAACATTTTTTTTTTCACATCTGGAATAATATACAATACAAATATAAAACACATTCATATTTTCGTGAAGTTGGCAGATTGGCAGCGTAGCAGCGTGAACTTGGCAGACTGGCAGACTGGCAGTGTAGCAGCGTGAACTTGGCAGACTGGCAGCGTAGCAGCGTGAACTTGGCAGACTGGCAGCGTAGCAGCGTGAACTTGGCAGATTGGCAGACTGGCAGCGTAGCAGCGTGAACTTGGCAGACTGGCAGCGTAGCAGCGTGAACTTGGCAGACTGGCAGACTGGCAGCGTAGCAGCGTGAACTTGGCAGACTGGCAGCGTAGCAGCGTGAACTTGGCAGACTGGCAGCTTAGCAGCCTTGCAGCGAGAACTTGGCAGACTGGTAGCTCAGAAGCCTAGCAGCGTTAACTTGGCTATATTGAATGAAATGGATGTTTAAAATACGACAGAAGCATGAATAATGCGTAAATACAATTAATATACACGCCCTTTCATTTTCATATTTTATATCTTATACCGGTTTTCATTTGTTTCCGTTACTTGAAGAGTTTTCGCTGCAAGCAGACTTTTCGCTGCTAGCAGCCCAGCAACTCAGCAGCTCAGCAGACCAGCAGATCAGCAACTCAGCAGATCAGCATTTCAGCAGCCGAAACTTCAAAGTTTAATGTTGTGCGTAGAAACAATAAATACAAGCCGTTTCATTTTCATATTTTATATTTTATATTCATAAGTTTACGTTACTTGAAGAGTTTTCGTTGCCAGCAGACTTTTGGCTGCCAGCAGCCCAGCAACTCAGCAGACCAGCCGCTCAGCAGACGAGCAGCGCAGCAGACCAGCAGCTCAGCAGACCAGCAGCTCAGCAGACTAGCAGCTCAGCAGACCAGCAGCTCAGCAGCTCAGCAGCTCAGCAGACCAGCAGCTCAGCAGACCAGCAGCCGAAACTTCAAAGTTTAAGATTGTGCTATATTGAATGAAATGGATGTTTAAAATACGACAGAAGCACAAATTATGCGTAGATACAATAAATAAACATTTTGATATTTTATATCTTATACCGGTATTAATTTGTTTCCGTTACTTGAAGAGTTTTTGATGCAAGCAGACTTTTCGCTGCCAGCAGCCCAGCAACTCAGCAGCTCGGCAGCTCAGCAGACCAGCAGCTCAGCAGACCAGCAGCTCAGCAGACCAGCAGCTCAGCAGATCAGCAGACCAGCAGACCAGCAGCTTAGCAGAACAGCAGACCAGCAGTTCAGCAGCCGAAACTTCAAAGTTTAATATTGTGCTATATTAAATGAAATGGTTATTTTCTTCTTCAAAAATACGACAGAAGCACGGATTATGCGTAGATACAATTAATTTACACGCCCTTTCATTTTGATATTTTATATCTAATATTCATAAGTTTACGTTACTTGAAGAGTTTTCTTTGCAAGCAGACTTTTCGCTGCCAGCAACTCAGCAACTCAGCAGACCAGCCGCTCAGCCGACCAGCAGATCAACAGACCAACAGCTCAGCAGACTAGCAGCTCAGCAGACCAGCAGCTCAGCAGACCAGCAGATCAGCAGCCGAAACTTCAAAGTTTAAGATTGTGCTATATTGAATGAAATGGATGTTTAAGATACGACAGAAGCACAAATTATGCGTAGATACAATTAATATACATTTTGGTATTTTATATCTTATAACCGGTTTTCATTTGTTTCCGTTACTTGAAGAGTTTTTGATGCAAGCAGACTTTTCGCTGCCAGCAGCCCAGCAACTCAGCAGACCAGCAGCTCAGCAGACCAGCAGATCAGCAGCTCAGCAGACCAGCAGCGCAGCAGACTAGCAGCTCAGCAGCTTAGCAGCTCAGCAGACTAGCAGACCAGCAGCTCAGCAGACCAGCAGCCGAAACTTCAAAGTTTAATATTGTGCTATATTAAATGAAATGGTTTTTTTTCTCAAAAATACGTCAGAAGCACGGATGAACTGCTGGTCTGCTGAGCTGCTGAGTTGCTGGGCTGCTGGCAGCGAAAAGTCTGCTTGCATCAAAAACTTTTCAAGTTACGGAAACAAATTAATACCGGTATAAGATATAAAATATCAAAATGTATATTAATTGTATCTACGCATAATTTGTGCTTCTGTCGTATTTTAAACATCCATTTCATTCAATATAGCACAATCTTTAACTTTAAAGTTTCGGCTGCTGATCTGCTGATCTGCTGGTCTGCTAAGCTGCTGGTCTGCTGAGCTGCTGAGCTGCTGGTCTGCTGAGCTGCTGAGCTGCTAGTCTGCTGGTCTGCTGAGCTGGTGGTCTGCTGGTCTGCTGAGCGGCTGGTCTGCTGAGTTGCTGGGCTGCTCGCAGCGAAAAGTCTGCTTGCAACGAAAACTCTTCAAGTAACGTAAACAAATGAATACATGTACCGGTATAAGATATAAAATATCAAAATGTATATTAATTGTATTTACGCATAATTTGTGCTTCTGTCGTATTTTAAACATCCATTTCATTCAATATAGCACAATCTTACACTTTAAAGTTTCGGCTGCTGATCTGCTAAGTTGCTGGTCTGCTGAGCTGCTTGTCTGCTGAGCTGCTAGTCTGCTGAGCTGCTGAGCTGCTGAGCTGCTGAGCTGCTAGTCTGCAAATTAATACCGGTATAAGATATAAAATACCAAAATATTAATTGTATCTACGCATAATTTGTGCTTCTGTCGTATTTTAAACATCCATTTCATTCAATATAGCACAATCTTAAACTTTGAAGTTTCGGCTGCTGATCTGCTGAGCTGCTGAGCTGCTAGTCTGCTGAGCTGCTGGTCTGCTGAGCTGCTGGTCTGCTGGTCTGCTGAGCTGCTAGTCTGCTGAGCTGCTGGTCTGCTGGTCTGCTGAGCTGCTGGTCTGTTGAGCGGCTGGTCTGCTGAGTTGCTGGGCTGCTCGCAGCGGAAAGTCTGCTTGCAACGAAAACTCTTCAAGTAACGTAAACTTATGAATATAAAGTATAAAATATCAAAATGAAACGGCGTGTATTTATTGTTTCTACGCATAATTCGTGCTTCTGTCGTATTTTTGAAAAAAAAAACATTTCATTCAATATAGCACAATATTATAAAGCTGCTGAGTTGCTGGGCTGCTGGCAGCGAAAAGTCTGCTTGCATCAAAAACTCTTCAAGTAACGGAAACTAATGAAAACCGGTTATAAGATATAAAATACCAAAATGTATATTAATTGTATCTACGCATAATTTGTGCTTCTGTCGTATTTTAAACATCCATTTCATTCAATATAGCACAATCTTAAATTTTGAAGTTTCGGCTGCTGATCTGCTGAGCTGCTGAGCTGCTAGTCTGCTGAGCTGCTGGTCTGCTGAGCTGCTGGTCTGCTGAGCTGCTGGTCTGCTGAGCTGCTGGTCTGCTGAGCTGCTGGTCTGTTGAGCGGCTGGTCTGCTGAGTTGCTGGGCTGCTCGCAGCGGAAAGTCTGCTTGCAACGAAAACTCTTCAAGTAACGTAAACTTATGAATATAAAGTATAAAATATCAAAATGAAACGGCGTGTATTTATTGTTTCTACGCATAATTCGTGCTTCTGTCATATTTTTGAAAAAAAAACATTTCATTCAATATAGCACAATATTAAAGCTGCTGAGTTGCTGGGCTGCTGTCAGCGAAAAATCTGCTTGCATCAAAAACTCTTCAAGTAACGGAAACTAATGAAAACCGGTTATAAGATATAGAATATCAAAATGAAATGGCGTGTATATTAATTGTATCTACACATAATTCGTGCTTCTGTCGTATTTTAAACATCCATTTCATTCAATATAGCCAAGTTCACGCTGCTAGGCTGTTAAGCTGCCAGTCTGCCAAATTGTCGCTGCAAGGCTGCTAAGCTGCCAGTCTGCCAAGTTCACGCTGCTACGCTGCCAGTCTGCCAAGTTCACGCTGCTAGGCTGCTACGCTGCCAGTCTGCCAAGTTCACACTGCTACACTGCCAGTCTGCCAGTCTGCCAAGTTCACGCTGCTACGCTGTCAGTCTGCCAGTCTGCCAAGTTCACGCTGCTAGGCTGCTACGCTGCCAGTCTGCCAGGTTCACGCTGCTACACTGCCAGTCTGCCAGTCTGCCAACTTCACGCTGCTACACTGCTACGCTGCCAGTCTGCCAACTTCACGAAAATTTCCTTGGCCTTAAAACTCCTTAATCTTTGTAATTGGAAAGAATGATAGTGACAATTCCCTATAGCGACCAGCATATCTTCTGTTACTTATTCGGGTTTGCCGGCGGTATCACATTTGTTACTTATTCGGATTTGAATAAGGAATAAGTAACCAGTTCCTTATTCCTTATTCGACTTTGTTCATTTAAAAAAAGCTCTTTGAAATAGTTTAAATTAAGTTTGCTTGGCCTTAAAACAGTTAGATATTAGTAATGTGAAAGAATAACGACGACATTGTCCGTATCGCCGGCGGTATCACTTCTGTTACTTATTCGGATTTGAATAAGGAATAAGTAATCAGTTCCTTATTCCATATTCGACTTTTTTCATTTTTTTCAAAAATGCTCTTAGTAATAGCTTAACTGATCAAGCTTGCTTGGCCTTAAAACAGTTATATATAAGTAATATGAAAGAATAACAACGACATTGTCCGTGTCGCCGGCGATATCACTTCTGTTACTTATTCGGATTTGAATAAGGAATAAGTAACCAGTTCTCATTCCTTATTCGAAAAAGGAATAAGGAATAAGGAATAAGTAACCAACTTTGTAGTCATGTTTAATGAACGTAATATAAACAAGTTTTCCGCATGTCGGTTGTTGTATTATCCCGTTTTCTTTTTGCCCATGTTTTTGCACGTGTATTTTGCACTTGGTACAGGCGCTCCTTTCTCGTTTGACTCATTCGTGTCTTCCAAAGTTCAGTTTCAGGATTTCCTTATTTCAATCATAACTGATTCGTTTCTTCGAGACATGTTTTGTTTCTTTTTACCATCGTCGGAACCCACGGTTAATTCCTGCCGCTTCTCTCCGTCATATATTCAGTTGGGTAATGAATAGCCTGGGTTACCGAGGATGCTTTTTCACATACTTAGGTTCAAGTTCGTTTATCGGATATGTTTCGTTCGCTATTTATGCACACGTGTGTAGATCTAACACATTTTGAGTAAGAAAAATACGCGTATCGAAAATGAATAGGGTATTAATATATGGAAGGGTAATTAAGGAAATATTTTTTTCATGCTGAATGTACCATTTAGTCGTTTTGGCAAGCGCAGTCAGTAGTCACTAACGACCATTATCTTGCGATTGCCAGTTCGCAGTTCGTGATTCAGATTGGCTATTGTGAATTACGAACTAAAAACCTCCTTCCAGTTCGCAGTGCGGACTTTAGAGTAGTTTTAAGAATAGTTTCAACGAGTAATAAGCAGGATGTACAAGAAAGTCTTCCTCTCCATTGCTGAAATGTACAGAGCTTAGATATTATGTAATAAATGGCTTGTAGCATTGTTTAGCGGTTCTTCAATGACATTTCTGATGTTGCTTCTGGTGTGTATATTGGACCAGTCCATTGAATTTCTTGTTTCTTAAGCTACAGTTACTGTAATGAAATTTTACCATGTGTTAAGTTCAGCACTTACGTGGGACAACATTGACTGTGGTAGAGCGTGCTGTGTGTTTTATCGTAAAATAGTGCATAGGTTGTTATACTGTATACATGTACATGCACAATATGGTTTGAGAATAAGCCATTCCAAATAAAAATATATATTAACTGAAAACAACATCCCTTATTAAATAATTTTTTCAATTCAATTCGATTCAATTAATTTTACTCTCTCAGTAGTCAGTATGCACGTTAATACATAAACATGAGGCACGCACAAAAAATAATTTATTTGATGGAACAGGCACATATGGATATTCACATCTTCACACTCGGGCAGAGGACAACCCTCAAATTTTCAGTAAAAACATCATTTATTTCAAGCAAAAAAAGCTATTTGAATGAGACAATGTACATGTATTTGTATTTACATACATTTATCGGTCAAAACTGACAGGTGTTTATTATAGCACGTGCCGTTTAGATAGGTCATGTGTAAAGTTACGCTCCGTTATTCACTAAAGTGGTGAACCCTGCAATTTATTGTCACATGTTAGAATTTCAGTGATTTTGTCTTTTAAATAAAAAGAATAACGCTAAAGCCATGTGTTTCCTGGACGAGTTGTGCTATTTGTATTGTGTTTTCATTATTATTCATTATTTTTATTAATTCAGCAATGTTTGGAATTTAATCTTCTACAGTAGGAGCCTGATAAACAGGTAAAGGTAAGATATGTCCAGTTTATTTCCGTAGAAGAATGATTTGATAATGAAGTTTGATGCAAGTTGCCAATCCAAAATCAGAATTTTACATAAAAATCGAATTGGCATCGGGCTGCCAGTTGCCAGTTTACGTTTGACATACAAATCGTGACTCAAGTCGAACTGGCATCAGCCTGCCAGCTGGCAATTCGCGAAGTTGAACGAATTGGCAATTTGCTAGTGAAGTTGAATTGGTATCTATGAAGTTGGTTGCCAGTTGCCAATTAAATCGGCATTACATTGGCAACCAAAAACTGGCAACTGGCAGCTTACTTCACACACATTTGCCGTTACTCAGTTCGCAATTTAAAATTAAAATTTAGAATTACAGCTGTAGCAGACAGTAGCCAAACAAATTGTGCGCCAGGGCTTTTTGATATTTACGATGGCCGCCCTTCGCAGCCATCTATGTAATATCAGTTTGTAAAATCGGTCGGTCTTGCAGTCGAAATATTAAGGCTATAGCAGACAGCACAATTGTTATTGTTTTGACTTAATAAAATGCGATGAATTACACTAATAAACAAAACAATTGCAAAGCAAACCCACTATGATGTAAACCTGTATTGAATAGACATATTAGATATATTTGATCGACTTAAGAAATATTTGAAGGTTCAAGGTTGACTCTTTGGTGACTATCATGGCACAAATGCAAGTCTTAAATGCGAAGTCTTATAGCACACAGCTATTGTTCTTTTCCCACTGATGCAGTCACATTTAGCCTTAATAAACATGAAATAAAACAAATAACTTTCATTTTTTACCATGAATTACAATAAATAGTTTCCCGTTCGTACGCTATATACCTTGATTTTACAATACATAGTGCTGGCTTCCGATGCGAGCTTTGGCCATGCCTCACCAAACACAATTTACGTACATGTATAACTAGACTACCATGGGCTACAAACAATGATGGTCTTTGCAAGAATTATAAGTTAATATCTGTTCTTTGCAATTTTATTGATACTGGTATTTTCCCATTGAATATTACATGGAAACTGTAAAAACAATTCGTACGTTTTCTTTTAGCATATATTTAGATTGTACATTATGTTAACATATCGTAAAACATAACATGTAAACATATTTTCAAAATTGTTTAGTCAAGACTATTTCTTTTATTAATTCATGGTGTTTCTCGCAATAATCTAACTAGTAATAGCATTTCAAATTCAAATTTTAAATGCTAAGCACTCCGCCGTGAGCAGTTTTTAGTTTGGCAAAAGTCAGTGTTTTTGGTTTTGGTTGGTTTAGACTTGCAAATGGTGAGAAGCTCGGGCGTTTCCGTAGTAAAAGGCCGAGCAATATTACGAAAAGCAAATTGCTAAACGTTTGAGGTTTCCAAAAGGGGTTGATACGTTATTCAAAGAGTTTTGTTCATTTTAAGTTTTAACACATTTTTCTTTTCTTGCAATAAAGTGGTTATAGGATATCAAAGGATAAAAGTTTTTACACTTTGATTTTACTGACTTTACCTCTTTTTTTTCAAGCGTTACCCCTATTGTCGCCTCATAGCCTAGTACCAGCCGGTAAAATCCGTTAGGAGGTTCTGAGTAAATGTCACTACTATAGCCACTATGAATGGATCAGTTAACAGACTAAACCATACAAAGATATACCGTATAAGGATTAACAATGAGATCACACCTTGTGGCCATACTTGATCTTTTAGTCACTGCGAAAATCTCCGGAGGAAAAGGACAGTCAAAAGTAAGGTAAACATCTATAAGTTATTAATTAACTTAATATCTTAGCTTGTTAAAAGTTAACCACATTAGCAAGTTACGAAGTAGGCTTGTAAGCTAAAGCATGTTGATACTGAAAATGCGAGAAACAAAGGTAAAGGTCAATTTGAACAAGTCTTATTTGTATGGTTTAGTCTGTTAAATGCTCCATTCATAACAATTCCTACCCAAACAAACCGAAATGGTACATCGACGCTTGCCTTACAGCTTAAGGTGAGACATTTCTATTTGAACAATAATACAGACGAAAACAGAAGACATTTTGTCTAAATGCGAACAAAATGCAACAAGATTAAACGTAGAATTAAACTAAATATAAGTTACAAGAAGGACGAAAACTGGAAAGTATGTTAACTACCAAGCCACACAAAATTTGGAGATATTATAATTATACGGAAACGGACAAAAATAAAAAGAAGTAGAAATCGAAATTGAACAGTTGTATGAACATTTTAATACACTTTATGGTGAAGATAGTAATATTAGACTTACCTATATCTGAAACAGGGATACATAAAGCAGTATTCAAACAAAATAGATTTAAATCTGCAGGACCAGACGGAATCTCGGCAGAAATCTTTCAAACTACGCACACGTCTGGTTTCACTCTTTAACAAAATATTAAAACTGCAGTTGATCCTGAAATTTGGGGCTTGGATTACATTATCCCCGTCTTTAAAGGTGCCAGCTCCAAAGAAACAAATATCTACCGCGGTATTACCTTAGATATCATAATATATTATCAGATACATGTAATTTATTCATAGATTACATGTAACTGCCTGCCATTGGGCTGAAAAGAATTATAAAACTTGTTGACTCTCTTTGGGTTCATGAAAGGAAAATGTACGATTGATTGTATAGTTTTATTACATTCAGTTATATCAAAATATTTGCATTCAAGACGCAAAGTTTACTCTGTATTAATAGGTTACGAAATGTTTTTTGATGAAATAAACCGTTTGTTCCTATTGCAATCTCTTCTTGCTGGAAACGTTAGTACTAAAATGGTAAATGCCATCAGATCAATTTATTCTGTTGTCCGGCTTCAGTTATTTTAAGCATAATGGGCAAGTATATTCGAATGTAACCAATTCATTCCAGGGCGTGAAACAAAGTGACCCGAGTTCATCTGTTCGTGAATGACACAGCAAATTACATAAATTCAGATCTTGATGGAGTATTTTCTGTAAATGATCTCCGCCTATTTTTGATATTAATAAAGTATTATTTTCAACCAAATCAGAACGTAAAAAATATTGAAATGTATTTGGTCTTAGAAATGAACATAAACAAAACTTAAGTCATTATTTGCAAAGAGGGGATACCAACTAGTTATGGTGGTTTCCTTAATAATGAAAACATTGAAGTAGTTTCAACGTTTATATATTTAGGTGTACAACTCTTTTTAAAATGGAAGCTGGCATTGCACCGAAAAATATATTGCAGACCATTCATCAAAAGCCTTATTTAGTCTATTCTTTATTTCTCAACAGTTCGAATTCTAAACTTCAGAAAAATGTAAATTATTTGCGCTGCTTTTCATAATCACGGAAACGATATAGAATTGATTTACACAAAGTTTTGTAGAAATATTCTGAAGGTAAACACGTCCACAAATCTATCTATGCTGTATGGTGAACTTGGCAGAGTACCGATGAAAATCAGAAGACAACTAAATATAATCAGATACAGGATAAAAAAAAAAAAAATAAGCGACAGTTCTCTTGTTAAGCGGGTGTTTTAAATTAGTATTGATTAAAAGAAGACACAGTAAATGACATTAGAATCTACATGCAAAGGCTTGAATATTACACATCAATTAATATTAATTCTAGATATTTTGGATATGTCAGATATTTGGTATAATACTGAAAATTATAATCGTATTTATTGCGCAGATGGTACACCGTATTTTCGAATTTGTGTTGTGTTATACCATTGTTATACCATTGAATTTGGTATATTTTGATGATGGTACCTCTTTAAAGGTCCATTACTAACGCCAAATCGAATTTTCTTTTAAATCTGGAATTGTAACAGGGAAATATAGTTTGAAACTAGCTTCTAAAACTTTATAATAGCCGTGGGGTATTTCCCTGTTTGAAATACTGCTGCAAAAAAAACGAGCGAATGTTTGTATATTTCCGTAGATTGACCTGGGTGGTCTTTTTGTCCTACTTTCGCTGTATTGAATGTTGTTAACAGTCACACATACACTTTGCACATCATTGGAAGTAAAGTTCTTCAATTATAATTCAAAATAGGCATGCTTATTTATGTACAACCTATTTACAGCCTCTCTATGGAAAATTTCCGGAAAATTACAAAGATATTTGAATATGGGAAAACCTACTTTCGTTTTTGAAAAGGCAAAATATAATGTATTAATTATTTTGTTAAACTCACAATTTTCAACACAATAAGGTCACATTCAATACAGTATGTCATATTTTTCCTTTTGAGAAGACACCTGTTACGATCCCAGATTTAAAAGAATATTTAATTTGGTGTTAGTAATGGACCTTTTACAAGACCTTTTTTGTGACCTTTTTGCGCATTATATAAAAAAATTAAGTCTCGTTGAATCTTAACGGATGTTTAAATTATATAGAGACAGTGAATATTTCTATTTGTTCAGGCTAGTATGTAGTTTGCATCTTCACGGATGTTTGGTTATATGAATACAGTGATTTCTTTTAGTTCAGGCTATGTAGTGTTTAGCATCTACACGGGTGTTTAAATGATATAAAGACAGTGATTTCTATTTGATAAAACTATGTAGTTTTTGTGATAAGATGAGCCAAAAATGCACTTCTAAACTCGAAGGTATTTTTTTATCCCCCGCCTTGGCGGAGGGGATATAGTAGCGGGCTCCGTCCGTCCATCCGTCACACTTTTGTCCGGAGCATAACTCCAAAAGTACTGAAGGGAATTACTTGAAACTTTAAACACAAACAGAGAGGACTAGTGCTTAAGAACTATGACTCTACCTTGTATAATTTTTTTATTATTCTTCTTTGTTACATTTTCTTTATTTTTCTTGTCCGGAGCATAACTCCAAAAGTACTAAAGGGAATAACTTGAAACTAAATACAATGAGGGTAAGTGCAGTGCCTAAGAAGCATAAATTTATCTTGGAAATTTTTAATTACTCCCCTCTATTACATTTTTTTATTTTTCTTTTCCGGAGCATAATTCAAAAAGTACTGAAGGGAATTACTTGAAACTTAAAACGTGATAGAACACAATGATGGAAAGTGCAGTTCCATAGAACCATAACTTTTTTACCTACTTTCTGAATTACTTCCCTTTTAACATTTTCTTGATTTATCTTGTCCGGAGCATAACTCCTAAAGACCTGAAGGGTATAACTTGAAATTTTATACAGTTATAGAGCACAATGAGGAGAAGTGCGGTACCCAAGAATCTTGAGTGTCCTTAATTTTTGAATTATCCCCCTTTATTACATTTTATTTTCTTGAGCATAACTCGAAACGTACTGAAGGAAATTCCTTCAAATAGCAAATAGTGAGAGAGGACACACTGGGGAAGTGCAGTGCCCAAGAACAATAACTCTGTGTGTTTTTTTAATTGTATCCCTTTATTGATTTATCTTGGACATAGCATGATCTTCTATTTAGCATAACTTCAAAAGTACGGAAGGGAAGTACTTGAAACATGATAGAGCACAATTATGGTAGTAAATGCCAAAGAACCATAACTCTATCTTGCCTAATTATCCCCGCCAAGTATTAGTATTTTATTAAATTAAAAACTATACCATATCTATTCATCTCGCCTCGAATTTCTTGGTCATAGAAAGAGCACTTGGCGGGGGAGGGGGATGGGGATGGTCATGTCTAACATGACTCTTGTTAATCTTGATTTTTGTCGTCAAAGTACTTATTTGATAGTCATTGACATATATTTTATCAGACAAAAGTAGCACCGGCAACTTCAAATGTTCGTCATAACGTAATCAGTAATGAACTGAATCAAACGAAGTATTTATAACCATGAAACGAAAACAATGTAAAGGACATACCGTATTTTAAATTTAACATGTACAAAGTGTTTAAGAAATAAGAAATATGCTGTCCTTTATTATCTATTGAATATATTTATTTGTCTTTGAAAAATACCCCGAACTATACATGTATTCAACGCGTATATATCATCTCTCATAATGGACTAGTGCGTCACTTAGCGCACGTGATGTCCGTGGAAAACCTGAAAATAATGTACAAATTATTTTCCTTTATGTTTACACAGGAACTTTGAAGTGACCGGTTGTGTTAGCTCACGACAGACTGTCGGTGATGATTCGGCCATTTGCTATCTGACCACACGGATGTGCATTCTGACCCTGGTCTACACTGGTGGTAAAGGCAGATTCGCTTGACTCCGGCAGGTAAGTTTTATTTTTTAGCTCGACTATTCGAAGAATAAGGAGGCTATTGCACTCGCCCCGGCGTCGGCGTCGGCGTCGGCGTCGGCGTTAAAGTTTTTTAAATATAAATTCAAATATCTTGAATACTATCAAAGGTATTGACTTGAAACTCAAACTATATGTTTACCATCAACATCTACACCTGAGGAAACAATCTCCATAACTCTGTTTTGATTTTTGACAGATTTATGCCCCTTTTTAATTTAGAATTTTTGGTTAAAGTTTTTTATAAATTCAAATATCTTGAATACTATCAAAGGTATTGACTTGAAACTCAAACTATATGTTTACCATCAACATCTACACCTGGGGAAACAATCTCCAAAACTCTGTTTTGATTTTTGACAGATTTATGCCCCTTTTTAACTTAGAATTTTTGGTTAAAGTTTTTTATAAATTCAAATATCTTATCAAAGGTATTGACTTGAAACTCAAAGTATGTGTCTACCATCAACATATACACCTGAGGAAACAATTCCCATAACTCTGTTTTGATTTTTGACAGATTTATGCCCCTTTTTAACTTAGAATTTTTGGAATTTATTTTTTGTAAATTCAAATATCTTGAATACTATATAAGGTATTGACTTGAAACTCAAAATATATGTTAACCATCAACATCTACACCTGAGGAAACAATCCCCATAACTCTGTTTTGATTTTTGACAGATTTATATCCCTTTTTAACTTAGAATTTTTGGTAAAAGATTTTATAAAGTCAAATATCTTGAATACTATCAAAAGTATTGACTTGAAACTCAAAGTATGTGTCAACCATCAACATCTACACCTGAGGAAACAATCTCTATAACTCTGTTTTGATTTTTGATAGATTTGTGTCCCTTTGTAACTTTGAATTTTTTGTTAAAGATAGAATACTATCGAATGAATTGACTTGAAACTTAAAATGTATGTTTACTGTCACTATCTTCACCAATGTTTTTGATTTTTGACATATTTATGCCCTTTTTAACTTAGAATTTTGTCACAGTTTTTCCAGACTGAAATGGAAATACTCAAAATGGCTTTCTTTTGAAATGTCATAGAATAATTATGCAGCATGAAGCGGTCATGCTTTTTTAATTCTATACATATCAATTTTGAAAAGTTACAATATTATTCATGATCAAATATACAAGGTCATGTATTTCTTTGAAATTATCCCCCCCATCCTCCCTCCAGTTGGCTTGCAGAATCCAGAGTAAGGCTTTGAATGCAATGTACATTTACAAAGGTCTTTGAACAAGTTTCATATCTTTGACCTTAATTCTTATAGACAATTACACAATACTCCTGTTCTTAGACAAAAACCCCATTTTACCAACAAGCTTTCGAATAGTCGAGCGTGCTTTATTTTCAAATTGATTTTAAATGTTGATGAGCCACGCCAAATCGAAAATACCCAAACCACAAGTCGTGGGCAGGGTACAGTTAGCGTGGGATATTTCATCTCATATTTGTTGATTCTTATACGCATGGACATTTATGTTTCTGGATTTATTACATTTAATGGGTAATTCAGTGACTTCCGAATCGAGTGAGTGTGTTTTGGATCACTTGGTTTGTTATTGAATTAAAATAGATGTCTGAAAAGTTGGTCTGTTTGCATGTCAAAATATTTTCAGCTGTCTTTAGAACGAGTATGTGTATTGTAGTGAAGGTAAATGGAAATGATTTATTGATAATCTTGAGTAACCTTCTTGATCAATCGCAATAAAGTAAGTAAAACTATACCAATCGCAATAAGGTAAAACAACTATCAAACTCCACATTTTGTATGACTACTTCCCTTATATAAAACTTAGCTTCTAAAGCAACCTTTGTTCAAAGTAGCAACACTCACCTATTTTTAAAGTCATAAAAAAACCTATCAAAATTATACAGTTTCCGAAAGCCCTTGTTATATGGAAAAAGAAAATATATACTTTAGATATGTAGACAACAAATGAAAACTTTGTATGGTATTTGACATCTGCAAAGAACAGTAACTCTGTTAACACTATTTTATTTTTCTTAGAAATCTGACCTAACTCAGTTTTTCAGATATTTGAACTGGCGAAAAAGCAAGCATGCATTATTTCTGTCAAATCTGTTTGTACAAGTAGTTTTCAATATTCCTTGTATCTTCTGAAGGTCTTTATTTGTCATTATATAAGAATTTTACTGTTACTTTTAACTAAACATGTAAACAAAATATAAGAAAGTAATTTTGAAACTATCTCCCTTGATTGACAGGTGCTTGATTGTTGCTATTCAAAGACAACACTTCCCTGAAAAATAATAATTTCAAACCAATACCTATGGTATTTATTGGCAAATAAAAGGAAAACAGTACATTGTGGAGAAAAGAAAAAAATAAACAACAATTAATTTTAGCTTGACTTTTCGAAGAAAAGGGGAGCTATCCTACTCGCCTGGGCGTCCGCGTCCGCGTCCGCGTCCGCGTTGGTGTCACACGTTGGTTAAGTTTCTCGTACCACCCTACTTTATTTCAAAACCATAAGAGGTATTGCTTTGAAACTTACCATATTTGTTTACCACTATAACCTTCATCAGTAGACAAGAGTACACAACTCTATCAAGGTTTTTATTAGAATTATGGCCCTTTTTTACTAAAAAATGTGCATTGAGCTTGATTAAGTGTTTTGTACCACCCTACTTTATTTCAAAACCATTATAGATATTGCTTTGAAACTTACCATACTTATTTACCAACATTACTTTCATCCACGGGCAGTAGTACATAGCTCTTAAATGTTTTTGTCATAATTATGGTCCCTTTTTGGACTTAGAAAATACATCGAATAGGGGTAAAATCCACTATTGACAAAACCCTTTTGAGATATTGCTTTGAAAGTTGGAATAATTGTTTGCATCATTACTCCCATCTGTAGGCAAGAGAAGATAACCCTGTGAAACTGTTTCTTGATTTGTTCTTAGAAATTCCTCGTGTGTGCAACTGGCACTGTCATGCACATATACTAACCACTTGAAGTATTAATCTGCAATTTTTTTTTTGTAGTATTCAGGGATATCAAACCTGTAAAACTCTGAGATTTCTTCTTCTAACTTTCAAATTGCATTGCATTGAATTGGTTATTCTGACAGAGCGTAAGATGGCGACACAAATGTCCTTCTGAACACCCGTCTATTTGTATTTATTGCTAAATGACAATACCCTAAATGGGTATGTTCATATAGATTATGTATGTAAAAAGCTTAATACCAAAAAGCACTACTAAAACACATTTGATCCCTCTCACAGATGAGACAAAAATAATGTTTTATAACGCGTACATTTTGCCAATATTCGATTACTGTTGTACAATTTGGGGAAAAGATAGCAAAAACTATATTAAAGTGACATTATGCGCATCTTACTGCACATAGTGTATTTTTGGTGATAGTTTTATAAAAGCAATTTTCCGTTGCTGTACATTTAAATGTGTTAAACTAATGATAATGCCGCATTAGTATTCGAAGTTGGTGCTTTACAAATAAAAAATTGGACTAATCAAATAATAATTCCTTTCTTGGCAGTGACCTCCCTTGTGATATTAGTGTTTTTCGGCAGTGAAAGGGAAGCAATTCCTGCATGCAGTTGTTTGTTTCTTAAATTGACTCTCCCAGTCAAAATAGGAAAAGTGATATTTGGAAAGTTTTTATTTCGTACTGGTAGCAGGAAGAGTTTATTGTATTGGGTTAAAAGCTATTATTTTTTCTACCCTTTGTACACACACCTATTTCAGCTGGATTTTTACTTGAAAAAAATGTGCATAATTCCACTTTAACAAAATAAACATGCTACAAAAACGAGTTGCAAAACTTATCCTAATTAAGCCGATGAAGTCGTCAACATGAGGATTATACATGTACAAACAATTAAAATGGCTTTCTTTTACTGATAGGTGCAAAAACAACACTGCTGTTCTTGTGTATAAAGTTATGAATCATATGTCGCTATCATATATGTCAGAGATTTTGATTTGTTTTCTCTCCAAAAACGAAAAACATAATCTGCGATCTTCTGTGCACAACGATCTTGTTTTACATAGAATACCCCGAATTAATTATTATATAAAGATTCATTCTCGTAACATTTAAATTCAAATTCAAGAACTATCTTTAAGTTATAAGTTGCACTTAACAACTGCAGACTGAGTATATGTTTTGTTCTATACTAAATTTACTTCTACAAATATATTTCCTCACTAACCTTTGGACTAAATTTTTGAGTGTGTATGTCGTATCAAAAGAAAGTTTCAACAATTTAAACAATTTTTGCCTAACTTTTGTCATTTCTAACTTTGCCAAACAAATAAATGAAATGTGTACATGTAGCTATCAAGTCATATTTTGTTTCATAATTCTTTATCGACAGTACATGTATGTTGTTGTTGTTGTTGCATTTTAATTCTTCTTTTACAGTGTGGCCATATGGAAATAAGATGTATTTTGATTTACATGTAAATCCTTTTATGTCTGATATGTAACCTTCATGAAATAAAGATTTTATTATTATTATTATTATTATTATTATTATTATTATTATATCATAAATGCGAGGTTTTGCTTCAATTTTATATCATAGCACTTTCCGCCCCGATTTCATGGCGGAGTTTTTGGAAGCGGTCTACAAGCTATTTTAAGAACATCTTATGAAATTTTCCGTCAGAAAAATAGATTTATATGCATTTCTCAATCAAATTTAAACCGAAAAGTCTTGCTTGCGTCTAAGTCATTATTATATTAAAATTTAATACATTTAAACATACACGGGTAGAATTTTCTGGCTTAAGTCATGTAAACATTTTTATGTGCTGGAAACTTTGCAACGTAACGTCATCATGCACAACAAAAATGTAAAAAAATAAAATAAACAATGAGAAATTAGAAGCAACATGATGTCTAAATAGTTTTGCGGCAAATTTTGTTACACACTCGACAGACACGCATGTGTTTTTGTAAACACTGTACAACATGTTGTGCTACTTTGGGTTAACTGCGCGTGTTGATACGTTAGAAAACAGACTAAGCCTTAACATGAAAGTGCAATTTCTATTGGCCTATAAACAGAGGTTACGCGCAGGCGTGTCTACTCACATGCGCATGGACTTTAAATTTTTTATTTTTTTTGCTAATGAGAGGTCGATTTTTAGCGTTCTCATATGATGTTAATATACCTGGGGTTGAACACGACATGTCTGCTTTATGTCTATGAAAATATATTTGTACGCGTTCAAAACACAATCCCACAGTGGCCTGAACGCGAACGTTGGTGGTAAAATAAAAACATTTCAAACCTGGTAAAAATGTGTCCAAGCTCATTTTCAAAGATGTCTTAAAGTGTCAGCATTTGCCTCGGACGTTGAGTTTTCAACATTCAGGAGCTGTCGACATAGCCTTAAAATTCATATAGACAAAACATGTGCCATACGGTAGCTGTCGTTTCTATGGAAGGCCAAACCTGTCCCAACCCGCGTATACGGTTTATTACGATATGGACGTTCAAAGGATATTAGAAATATAGCGCAGTATTTTTTTTCTCAATAATATTGCAAAAATAAGAAAGGCTTTCTAGTATGTCAGCATTGTTTTAGAGTGAATACAGCATGATTATCAAACCATCTATGTGACTACATCAGTAAATTCTAAGTTATTCTTGGACTTAAATTTAAGTTACTGAACATAGTTATGATCCAAAGCACTCACTAGCCGCCGAGAGAGTAGTTTAGCATATACTTCAAGCTTCTTTAAACTGTCTGAAATTTACATATTTAATAACGAAGAAACAAATATAGAGGTTCCAGTATTATTTCGTGTAAAGTATATCGGTTTAATTTTTTAGCTCGACTATTCGGAGAATATGGAGAGCTATTACAGTCACTTGTGCGTCGGCGTCGGCGTCGGCGTTGCTTCTTTGGTTAAAGTTTTGCCTGCTAAGTACTATCATGCACATATCTCAGTAACCACTTATGATATTGACTTGAAACTTTGTTCATGTCTTTAGGGGTGTCATACAATCAAGGCAGATAACTCTTGAAAAAATTTAGTACAAATTATGGCCCTTGTTTGACTTTGAAAATTTGGTTAAAGTTTTGCCTGCTAGGTACTATCATGCACATATCTCAGTAACCACTTATGATATTGACTTGAAACTTTGTTCATGTCTTTAGGGGTGTCATACAATCAAGGCAGATAACTCTTGAAAAAATTTAGTACAAATTATGGCCCTTGTTTGACTTTGAATATTTGGTTAAAGTTTTGCCTGCTAGGTACTATCATGCACATATCTCAGTAACCACTTATGATATTGACTTGAATCTTCGTTAATGTCTCTAGGGGTGTCACCCAGTCAAGTCAGATAACTCTTCTATAAATTTAGTACAAATTATGGCCCTTGTTTGACTTTGAAAATTTGGTTAAAGTTTTGCCTGCTAGGTACTATCATGCACATATCTCAGTAACCACTTATGATATTGACTTGAAACGTTGTTCATGTCTTTAGGGGTGTCATACAATCAAGGCAGATAACTCTTGAAAAAATTTAGTACAAATTATGGCCCTTGTTTGACTTTGAAAATTTGGTTAAAGTTTTGCCTGCTAGGTACTATCATGCACATATCTCGGTAACCACTTATGATATTGACTTGAAACTTTTTTAATGTCTTAAGAGGTGTCACACAGTCAAGACAGATAACTCTTGTTTAAATTTAGTGTGAATATTGCCCTTGTTTGACTTGGAAATTTTGGTTTAAGTTTTGCCTGCTAGGTACTATCATGCACATATCTCAGTAACCACTTATGGTAGTTATATCAAACCTTGCAATAGTGTTCAGGGTAAATTTTGTATCAAACAATTAATTTACCAAAAATTTTGACTTTATGATTCAACTTTCCTAGTTTATACTTAATAGTTAGCAGAATTTTGTTTTGCTATTATACTGATAAAAGTTTGGTTTTATTAGCAAACACCCACAATAGTCGAGCGTGCTGTCTTATGGACAGCTCTTGTTTTAAAAAGCATTACAAGCACTTTTGAAATTCCAATTTATAGGCATATTGTGTAACGGTTTAAAAATGTCATTATTTCAATATTCCTAAGTTGTTCGCATAGCATTTCAATTTATACAGATAAAACGTTTTCCTTACGGTAACTGTCGCTTCTATGGAAAGCAAAACCTGTCTTATCCCGCGTATTAAGTTAATTGCGGTATTGGTGTCGAAATGAATTTTGTATGTAAGGCTGGTCTTCTCGGTTTATTTTATTTTTTGCATTTAGTGTATGTCAGTTGTTGAAAGTAGGACTGAACAAACATACGACTTCTGTAATTTAGAAACAATATTCCACAATTCATTATTTAAAGTGACATTATGCGCATTTTTTTCAAATAAAAATCCAGCTGAATATGGTGTGTGTACAAACGCGTAGAGGAAATAATAGCTTTTAACCCAATACACCAAACTTTTCACGCTACCAGTATGAAGTAATAACTTTCCAAATATTGATTTTCTTATTTGACTGGGAGAGTCAATTTAAGAAAAGAATAACTGCATGCAGGAGTTGCTTCCCTTCCACTGCCGAAATCTCTACAAACATCATTTTATGAGTCCGATTGTTTTATATCTAAAGCACCAACTTCAAATACTAATGCGGCATAATCATTAATTTAACACATTTAAATGAACAGCAACCAAAAATTGCTTTTATAAAACTGTCACCAAAATACACTATAATTATGCAGAAAGATGCGCAAAACGTCACTTTAATTAAAGGATATTCTCAAACATGTAGCTGTTAAATTGTACGTGAAACGTCCTCGCTTTGTATGTCCGCATTTGTCCGGTAACCGCATCAGCAGCGAAAAGGCAAGCTCCGTCAATGTCTTCGGACAGACCAGATCAGGTGGTGTAAGTGGTTGGCCACTTGCCTCTTGTTCCTTTTATTATGTTTACAATTGTATCCGTATTAACTTCTTTGCTCTAAATATTGTTTGTTTGTGGATTTCAGGTTGCTTTGCCGAAGAATAAAGATAAAGATACACCGGTATTCGCGTTTTATCCCGTCCTGTCCGGTATGTGTTGTTTTCTTTAATTAGTTAGTTTTCTTTTGTTTTTCATTTAACATGATGTGCTGCCGTTCCGTGAGTCTTATCGTAGAGCTGCAGTCTGAGCACCATACCTTGGCCTTGGCAGCTTGAACCGCCCTCGCTTTGCCTGCCCGCTTTTGTCCGGTCCGGTCCGATAACCGCATCAGCAGCGAAAAGTGGCAAGCTCCGTCCGTGTGTTTGGGCAGAGAGCAGAGGAGGGTGTGTTAGTGGTTGGCCACTTGCCTTTTGTTCCTTTTCTTATGTTTGCAGGTATATCCGTATTAACTTCATTGCTCTACTAACAGTGGTTTGTTTGTGAATTTCAGGTGGCTTTGCCGAAGAATACAGATGAAGATACACCGGTATTCGCGTCCGTTCCGCGCCGTTTTTTCCCGTCCTGTCCGGTATGTGTAGTTTTCTTTAATTAGTTTTCTTTTGTTTTTCATTTAACATGATGTGCTGCCGTTCCGTGAGTCTTACCGTAGCGCTGCAGTCTGAGCACCATACCTTGGCCTTGGCAGCTTGAACCGCCCTCGCTTTGCCTGCCCGCTTTTGTCCGGTCCGGTCCGATAACCGCATCAGCAGCGAAAAGTGGCAAGCTCCGTCCGTGTGTTTGGGCAGAGAGCAGAGGAGGGTGTGTAAGTGGTTGGCCACTTGCCGTTTGTTCCTTTTCTTATGTTTGCAGGTATATCTGTATTAACTTCATTGCTTTACTAACAGTGGTTTGTTTGTGAATTTCAGGTGGCTTTGCCGAAGAATACAGATGAAGATACACCGGTGTTCGCGTCCGTACCGCGCCGTCTTTTTCCCGTCCTGTCCGGTATGTGTAGTTTTCTTTAATTAGTTAGTTTTCTTTTGTTTTTCATTTAACATGATGTGCTGCCGTTCCGTGAGTCGTACCGTAGCGCTGCAGTCTGAGCACCATACCTTGGCCTTGGCAGCTTGAACCGCCCTCGCTTTGCCTGCCCGCTTTTGTCCGGTCCGGTCCGATAACCGCATCAGCAGCGAAAAGTGGCAAGCTCCGTCCGTGTGTTTGGGCAGAGAGCAGAGGAGGGTGTGTTAGTGGTTGGCCACTTGCCTTTTGTTCCTTTTCTTATGTTTGCAGGTATATCCGTATTAACTTCATTGCTCTACTAACAGTGGTTTGTTTGTGAATTTCAGGTGGCTTTGCCGAAGAATACAGATGAAGATACACCGGTATTCGCGTCCGTACCGCGCCGTTTTTTCCCGTCCTGTCCGGTATGTGTAGTTTTCTTTAATTAGTTTTCTTTTGTTTTTCATTTAACATGATGTGCTGCCGTTCCGTGAGTCGTACCGTAGCGCTGCAGTCTGAGCACCATACCTTGGCCTTGGCAGCTTGAACCGCCCTCGCTTTGCCTGCCCGCTTTTGTCCGGTCCGGTCCGATAACCGCATCAGCAGCGAAAAGTGGCAAGCTCCGTCCGTGTGTTTGGGCAGAGAGCAGAGGAGGGTGTGTTAGTGGTTGGCCACTTGCCGTTTGTTCCTTTTCTTATGTTTGCAGGTATATCCGTATTAACTTCATTGCTCTACTAACAGTGGTTTGTTTGTGAATTTCAGGTGGCTTTGCCGAAGAATACAGATGAAGATACACCGGTATTCGCGTCCGTACCGCGCCGTTTTTTTCCCGTCCTGTCCGGTATGTGTAGTTTTCTTTAATTAGTTACTTTTCTTTTGTTTTTCATTTAACATGATGTGCTGCCGTTCCGTGAGTCTTACCGTAGCGCTGCAGTCTGAGCACCATACCTTGGCCTTGGCAGCTTGAACCGCCCTCGCTTTGCCTGCCCGCTTTTGTCCGGTCCGGTCCGATAACCGCATCAGCAGCGAAAAGTGGCAAGCTCCGTCCGTGTGTTTGGGCAGAGAGCAGAGGAGGGTGTGTTAGTGGTTGGCCACTTGCCTTTTGTTCCTTTTCTTATGTTTGCAGGTATATCCGTATTAACTTCATTGCTCTACTAACAGTGGTTTGTTTGTGAATTTCAGGTGGCTTTGCCGAAGAATACAGATGAAGATACACCGGTATTCGCGTCCGTACCGCGCCGTTTTTTCCCGTCCTGTACGGTATGTGTAATTTTCTTTAATTAGTTTTTCTTTTGTTTTTCATTTAACATGATGTGCTGCCGTTCCGTGAGTCTTACCGTAGCGCTGCAGTCTGAGCACCATACCTTGGCCTTGGCAGCTTGAACCGCCCTCGCTTTGCCTGCCCGCTTTTGTCCGGTCCGGTCCGATAACCGCATCAGCAGCGAAAAGTGGCAAGCTCCGTCCGTGTGTTTGGGCAGAGAGCAGAGGAGGGTGTGTTAGTGGTTGGCCACTTGCCTTTTGTTCCTTTTCTTATGTTTGCAGGTATATCCGTATTAACTTCATTGCTCTACTAACAGTGGTTTGTTTGTGAATTTCAGGTGGCTTTGCCGAAGAATACAGATGAAGATACACCGGTATTCGCGTCCGTACCGCGCCGTTTTTTCCCGTCCTTACGGTATGTGTAGTTTTCTTTAATTAGTTAGTTTTCTTTTGTTTTTCATTTAACATGATGTGCTGCCGTTCCGTGAGTCTTACCGTAGCGCTGCAGTCTGAGCACCATACCTTGGCCTTGGCAGCTTGAACCGCCCTCGCTTTGCCTGCCCGCTTTTGTCCGGTCCGGTCCGATAACCGCATCAGCAGCGAAAAGTGGCAAGCTCCGTCCGTGTGTTTGGGCAGAGAGCAGAGGAGGGTGTGTTAGTGGTTGGCCACTTGCCTTTTGTTCCTTTTCTTATGTTTGCAGGTATATCCGTATTAACTTCATTGCTCTACTAACAGTGGTTTGTTTGTGAATTTCAGGTGGCTTTGCCGAAGAATACAGATGAAGATACACCGGTATTCGCGTCCGTACCGCGCCGTTTTTCCCGTCCTGTCCGGTATGTGTAGTTTATTCTTTAATTAGTTTTCTTTTGTTTTTCATTTAACATGATGTGCTGCCGTTCCGTGAGTCTTACCGTAGCGCTGCAGTCTGAGCACCATACCTTGGCCTTGGCAGCTTGAACCGCCCTCGCTTTGCCTGCCCGCTTTTGTCCGGTCCGGTCCGATAACCGCATCAGCAGCGAAAAGTGGCAAGCTCCGTCCGTGTGTTTGGGCAGAGAGCAGAGGAGGGTGTGTTAGTGGTTGGCCACTTGCCTTTTGTTCCTTTTCTTATGTTTGCAGGTATATCCGTATTAACTTCATTGCTCTACTAACAGTGGTTTGTTTGTGAATTTCAGGTGGCTTTGCCGAAGAATACAGATGAAGATACACCGGTATTCGCGTCCGTACCGCGCCGTTTTTTCCCGTCCTGTCCGGTATGTGTAGTTTTCTTTAATTAGTTCTCATTTGTTTTTCATTTAACATGATGTGCTGCCGTTCCGTGAGTCTTACCGTAGCGCTGCAGTCTGAGCACCATACCTTGGCCTTGGCAGCTTGAACCGCCCTCGCTTTGCCTGCCCGCTTTTGTCCGGTCCGGTCCGATAACCGCATCAGCAGCGAAAAGTGGCAAGCTCCGTCCGTGTGTTTGGGCAGAGAGCAGAGGAGGGTGTGTTAGTGGTTGGCCACTTGCCTTTTGTTCCTTTTCTTATGTTTGCAGGTATATCCGTATTAACTTCATTGCTCTACTAACAGTGGTTTGTTTGTGAATTTCAGGTGGCTTTGCCGAAGAATACAGATGAAGATACACCGGTATTCGCGTCCGTACCGCGCCGTTTTTTCCCGTCCTGTCCGGTATGTGTAGTTTAGTTTTCTTTAATTAGTTTTCTTTTGTTTTTCATTTAACATGATGTGCTGCCGTTCCGTGAGTCTTACCGTAGCGCTGCAGTCTGAGCACCATACCTTGGCCTTGGCAGCTTGAACCGCCCTCGCTTTGCCTGCCCGCTTTTGTCCGGTCCGGTCCGATAACCGCATCAGCAGCGAAAAGTGGCAAGCTCCGTCCGTGTGTTTGGGCAGAGAGCAGAGGAGGGTGCGTTAGTGGTTGGCCACTTGCCTTTTGTTCCTTTTCTTATGTTTGCAGGTATATCCGTATTAACTTCATTGCTTTACTAACAGTGGTTTGTTTGTGAATTTCAGGTGGCTTTGCCGAAGAATACAGATGAAGATACACCGGTATTCGCGTCCGTACCGCGCCGTTTTTTCCCGTCCTTCCGGTATGTGTAGTTTTCTTTAATTAGTTTTCATTTGTTTTTCATTTAACATGATGTGCTGCCATTCCGTGAGTCTTACCGAGGAGCTGCAGTCTGAGCACCATACCTTGGCCTTGGCAGCTTGAACCGCCCTCGCTTTGCCTGCCCGCTTTTGTCCGGTCCGGTCCGATAACCGCATCAGCAGCGAAAAGTGGCAAGCTCCGTCCGTGTGTTTGGGCAGAGAGCAGAGGAGGGTGTGTTAGTGGTTGGCCACTTGCCTTTTGTTCCTTTTCTTATGTTTGCAGGTATATCCGTATTAACTTCATTGCTTTACTAACAGTGGTTTGTTTGTGAATTTCAGGTGGCTTTGCCGAAGAATACAGATGAAGATACACCGGTATTCGCGTCCGTACCGCGCCGTTTTTTCCCGTCCTTCCGGTATGTGTAGTTTAGTTTTCTTTAATTAGTTTTCTTTTGTTTTTCATTTAACATGATGTGCTGCCATTCCGTGAGTCTTACCGTAGCGCTGCAGTCTGAGCACCATACCTTGGCCTTGGCAGCTTGAACCGCCCTCACTTTGCTTGCCCGCTTTTGTCCGGTCCGGTCCGATAACCGCATCAGCAGCGAAAAGTGGCAAGCTCCGTCCGTGTGTTTGGGCAGAGAGCAGAGGAGGGTGCGTTAGTGGTTGGCCACTTGCCTTTTGTTCCTTTTCTTATGTTTGCAGGTATATCCGTATTAACTTCATTGCTCTACTAACAGTGGTTTGTTTGTGAATTTCAGGTGGCTTTGCCGAAGAATACAGATGAAGATACACCGGTATTCGCGTCCGTACCGCGCCGTTTTTTCCCGTCCTTCCGGTATGTGTAGTTTTCTTTAATTAGTTTTCATTTTTTTTCATTTAACATGATGTGCTGCCATTCCGTGAGTCTTACCGTAGAGCTGCAGTCTGAGCACCATACCTTGGCCTTGGCAGCTTGAACCGCCCTCGCTTTGCCTGCCCGCTTTTGTCCGGTCCGGTCCGATAACCGCATCAGCAGCGAAAAGTGGCAAGCTCCGTCCGTGTGTTTGGGCAGAGAGCAGAGGAGGGTGTGTTAGTGGTTGGCCACTTGCCTTTTGTTCCTTTTCTTATGTTTGCAGGTATATCCGTATTAACTTCATTGCTTTACTAACAGTGGTTTGTTTGTGAATTTCAGGTGGCTTTGCCGAAGAATACAGATGAAGATACACCGGTATTCGCGTCCGTACCGCGCCGTTTTTTCCCGTCCTTCCGGTATGTGTAGTTTAGTTTTCTTTAATTAGTTTTCTTTTGTTTTTCATTTAACATGATGTGCTGCCATTCCGTGAGTCTTACCGTAGCGCTGCAGTCTGAGCACCATACCTTGGCCTTGGCAGCTTGAACCGCCCTCGCTTTGCCTGCCCGCTTTTGTCCGGTCCGGTCCGATAACCGCATCAGCAGCGAAAAGTGGCAAGCTCCGTCCGTGTGTTTGGGCAGAGAGCAGAGGAGGGTGCGTTAGTGGTTGGCCACTTGCCTTTTGTTCCTTTTCTTATGTTTGCAGGTATATCTGTATTAACTTCATTGCTCTACTAACAGTGGTTTGTTTGTGAATTTCAGGTGGCTTTGCCGAAGAATACAGATGAAGATACACCGGTATTCGCGTCCGTACCGCGCCGTTTTTTCCCGTCCTTCCGGTATGTGTAGTTTTCTTTAATTAGTTTTCTTTTGTTTTTCATTTAACATGATGTGCTGCCATTCCGTGAGTCTTACCGTAGCGCTGCAGTCTGAGCACCATACCTTGGCCTTGGCAGCTTGAACCGCCCTCGCTTTGCCTGCCCGCTTTTGTCCGGTCCGGTCCGATAACCGCATCAGCAGCGAAAAGTGGCAAGCTCCGTCCGTGTGTTTGGGCAGAGAGCAGAGGAGGGTGTGTTAGTGGTTGGCCACTTGCCTTTTGTTCCTTTTCTTATGTTTGCAGGTATATCCGTATTAACTTCATTGCTCTACTAACAGTGGTTTGTTTGTGAATTTCAGGTGGCTTTGCCGAAGAATACAGATGAAGATACACCGGTATTCGCGTCCGTACCGCGCCGTTTTTTCCCCGTCCTGTCCGGTATGTGTAGTTTAGTTTTCTTTAATTAGTTTTCTTTTTGTTTTTCATTTAACATGATGTGCTGCCATTCCGTGAGTCTTACCGTAGCGCTGCAGTCTGAGCACCATACCTTGGCCTTGGCAGCTTGAACCGCCCTCGCTTTGCCTGCCCGCTTTTGTCCGGTCCGGTCCGATAACCGCATCAGCAGCGAAAAGTGGCAAGCTCCGTCCGTGTGTTTGGGCAGAGAGCAGAGGAGGGTGTGTTAGTGGTTGGCCACTTGCCTTTTGTTCCTTTTCTTATGTTTGCAGGTATATCTGTATTAACTTCATTGCTCTACTAACAGTGGTTTGTTTGTGAATTTCAGGTGGCTTTGCCGAAGAATACAGATGAAGATACACCGGTATTCGCGTCCGTACCGCGCCGTTTTTCCCGTCCTTCCGGTATGTGTAGTTTTCTTTTAATTAGTTTTCTTTTGTTTTTCATTTAACATGATGTGCTGCCATTCCGTGAGTCTTACCGTAGCGCTGCAGTCTGAGCACCATACCTTGGCCTTGGCAGCTTGAACCGCCCTCGCTTTGCCTGCCCGCTTTTGTCCGGTCCGGTCCGATAACCGCATCAGCAGCGAAAAGTGGCAAGCTCCGTCCGTGTGTTTGGGCAGAGAGCAGAGGAGGGTGTGTTAGTGGTTGGCCACTTGCCTTTTGTTCCTTTTCTTATGTTTGCAGGTATATCCGTATTAACTTCATTGCTCTACTAACAGTGGTTTGTTTGTGAATTTCAGGTGGCTTTGCCGAAGAATACAGATGAAGATACACCGGTATTCGCGTCCGTACCGCGCCGTTTTTTCCCGTCCTTCCGGTATGTGTAGTTTTCTTTAATTAGTTTTCTTTTGTTTTTCATTTAACATGATGTGCTGCCATTCCGTGAGTCTTACCGTAGCGCTGCAGTCTGAGCACCATACCTTGGCCTTGGCAGCTTGAACCGCCCTCGCTTTGCCTGCCCGCTTTTGTCCGGTCCGGTCCGATAACCGCATCAGCAGCGAAAAGTGGCAAGCTCCGTCCGTGTGTTTGGGCAGAGAGCAGAGGAGGGTGTGTTAGTGGTTGGCCACTTGCCTTTTGTTCCTTTTCTTATGTTTGCAGGTATATCCGTATTAACTTCATTGCTCTACTAACAGTGGTTTGTTTGTGAATTTCAGGTGGCTTTGCCGAAGAATACAGATGAAGATACACCGGTATTCGCGTCCGTACCGCGCCGTTTTTTCCCGTCCTTCCGGTATGTGTAGTTTTCTTTAATTAGTTTTCTTTTGTTTTTCATTTAACATGATGTGCTGCCATTCCGTGAGTCTTACCGTAGCGCTGCAGTCTGAGCACCATACCTTGGCCTTGGCAGCTTGAACCGCCCTCGCTTTGCCTGCCCGCTTTTGTCCGGTCCGGTCCGATAACCGCATCAGCAGCGAAAAGTGGCAAGCTCCGTCCGTGTGTTTGGGCAGAGAGCAGAGGAGGGTGTGTTAGTGGTTGACCACTTGCCTTTTGTTCCTTTTCTTATGTTTGCAGGTATATCCGTATTAACTTCATTGCTCTACTAACAGTGGTTTGTTTGTGAATTTCAGGTGGCTTTGCCGAAGAATACAGAAGATGTCGATGTTCGCGGTACTTTTCTTCAATCACGTGCGTGTTTGTGGATTTCAGATGTGTTTGTCGAAAAAATACAGGAGATTACTTTGTTGATGTCCGTTGTTTGACTGTTGCCTTGGTTCTTACTGAAATGAGACCTTACGGAGATGTAGTTTCTTTCATTATTCTGTATAGAAATCTTAAAAATTCGGGTAGTCTGAAACTAGTAGTGCGGATTTAATTTAACTTGCAACATATAAGGTTTTTTGTCATTGTTAAGTAATAATTCTCTAGGAGATACATGTAAGCCCAAATAGGGGTGTAAAACTTTTAAAGATTCTTTTCTTCTGATATAGACAGACTTTTCCAGTTGTTCTTTTTCAGTTATTTGTTTCATTTTGTCGGGGATATAAATTCACTCGTTATTAAAGAATATTGTACATTGATGTTTTCTTGGATAAACCACGTACCTGTATAATTAATGTTTACACACATCCATATATTTACAGACAAGATACTATTTATGTTGACATGATTGCAAACTATATACATTTAGTTGTGTTTTTTTTTCAGGTAAAAAAGTTGCAAGAGAACAGTTACATTATTGATACTGCCTTTTAAGATTCGATTACAGATGTGGGTCACAAAAACACAGAACCGGAAATTTGCTGCTAACTTCCATCGTCAAAATTTATAGCCGACGAATCTAAAACCAGGCAATCTTGAAGTAAGATATAAACACTATCAGCTGTACAGCACTTTGTTTCTATTACGATTATTATAAGAATGAGACTGGGTACTTGTTGAATATAGTTGCTATATTACATCTGTATAGGGATTAAACAATAAATGATATCCTCGCGATCGCAAATTCTTATGCGTTTACATACTTATTGTAGATTTCCCGAGAACAGGCAGATTCCTGACTCCGATTCCTGACTCCGTGCTTATAGATATCTCAAATTCAGGTTTTTGAAAGCACCGATAGGCACTCGACATTTAGCACAAAACCGCCACTTGAACATGAAACCGTGCTCAAGGATTTTTATAAGCACGGGGTCTGGTCGATGGCCTTATGATCGGAGAGACACGGGTTCGATCACCTTAAGTGCCTAGTACACAATATATAAAATACTGTAAAATATGACTTCTATAAAAATGATGAAACATTTGCAATTAAAGCTACATTTACATTTCAGGTACCAAGACGTCTTACACATGCAGAACTGGAAGATACACTCGCGGAATAGTTGATGGCAAATAATGAATGGGGTAGAATGCACTATTTCTTGTTTTTGAACACAACGTAAATGTCAGTAGCTCACTAAAGCCTATGAAATGATCATGCATATTCATAATCTACAATGTACATGTATTTACACTCGTCTCGCAAAAATTTCAAATGCACTTGTTCATCTTTCAATATTTGAAAGTTGCATTAATAGTAGCTCATATGGTAGCTGTTTGAAACTTGTCTGTCTGAATAGCAAACTGCAGATATTGATCTCAGTGCGCAGACGTGAAGGATGATCATGATCTACACTGGTTGCAAAGAGAAAATTATTTGACGCCAGCAGCATATGAGTTGATTGTGACACTTCAAGTCAGCGACTCTAACCACTCGACCACGGAGGTACTTCCGTGAAGTTATTTGCTTGATTATTTATTTAGAAATTTGAATTAAAAAAATTAAAGTTTTGCATTATTTTCAATGGGTTTAATGTCAGCTGTATATATTTTTTTCATTTTTTCTGAAACTTACAATCGATTTGTCTGGGTTTTTTTCAGGATTTGATTTCTACATGGAAGGATATAAAGTTTCCACTCCAGCAAGCATGCCAGCTGATATGTATATGTAGCAACCAAAGACATAGTTCAGGCTTCCAAAACTTTCACTGCAGATGTATTTATATATACATGTATGTTTCATGCACTGCCAAAGCAAATGAACAAGGCACGGCGGAATTATTTAATTACTGTTGATTTTGAGTGATAGTGGTCGTCGAATTTTTACTGATATAGTGCTGAAGATGAGAATTGTTGTATGCACGTCTGCTGACTGTTTTAGTCTCAGTTAATATACAAACGTGCTTGATTTACTACAAAATTAACACGGGGTAAAACCAGAAACGACAGTTAACCAAAACAGACGACAACTAGATACCATTTTCCGCAAAACTCTTCACAGAGACACTTCAACTTGCTTTCAAATCTAATCACAGGACATACTGTGGATATAGAGTTTCATGTTTTAGAGCCAAATGTTAAATCTATAAATGTTGTTCAATTTTTATGTGCCAGGTCCGTTAATTTTGAGGACCATTGATCCAGTTTGGATGTTATACTTACTCTTGATATTTATATTATCATGAAAGATGACGGTAAACTGGCTGTCATTTGAACAAGAAAAACAAATTACAGTAAACACCGGTTATAACGAACTTCTTGGGGTCATTTAAATTTGTTCCTTATGTCCGGAGTTTGTTATATCCATATTTTTTCATGTAAAATAAAGAAGAAAAAAACTAGGGCGGAGAAAATCTGTTCCTTATATCCGGATTTTCGCTTTATCCGGAGTCGTTATATACGGAGTTTACTGTATTTCTAACCTTGCTGTAGAAATCGATAGTAGACTCAAAGGCAAAAGAAACGCATTTTTTTTTCAATTTTTTGTTATATATAGAAAATGTAAGCACGCATATTTTCGTGAAATCAAGCAGGTGGTGAAATGTCCCTATCATACTTCTTAAAGTCAAGATGAACTGACTTGTGCAAAAAACTGTTTTCATTATCACCATCACTCAGTAATTGAGTGCATAAAGTTTGAGCGCAGAGGTAAAGTTGCGTGTCTCTGGCCGGTGAGTATGTATGATATACTTATAAAGCAGTATTTTTTCAATGATAAGAAACGCTTTCTGACAATACTTAATATAAGTTCGAAAGAAGGCAATAAAACGTTCAAATTTATACAATTCTAATATATAATCTAGTCTGCGGTTTGACTTTACGTTACATAAAGTAGGGAAGGCATACGCATCTCTATAGATATTTCAAAATTAAATGTTTCAGATCTCCAATTTTATTCATAATTTTGTTATTTATATTTAAAGCTATAATACTGCTTAAAATGACCAGAAAAAGTACGGTCAAGAAAAGTTCTTAAAACATGAAAAATGTTTAGAAAATTTATTAAAAATAAGTTATGCTTAACCATTTCTTTCATTAGTACATGCAAACACAAATTTATCATATCTAATTGATGGAAAAATACTTTACGACCTGGCGAGTCAAAAACGATATTTGTCATTTTCAACTACATATATGTTCAATAGGAATAAAACTGTTGTATGTATTTTTGTTATTTAGCTATAACTTTCGCAATGCTTGTTTTTCAATGATACTAAACCATTGGTGAATGTATTGCATTAAATTGCGATTATGAGTTGAAGGGTATGATCACTTTAAATTTACTGCTACATTTATCTCAATTTGAAACGGTGTTAGGTCTCAATGTTTTATTTCGTCGAAATAGTATTTGAAAAAGAAGCTTTTTCTTTAACCGTTCTTCCTGTTCACACGTGTACGTCGACATCCTCTGTCGCGGCAGGTTGTAAGCTATGCAGTTTAAACTTAGAGTATGAATTAATAACAATGATAACAATAACACTGATAACAATAACAATGATAACAATAACAATGATAACAATAACAATGATAACAATAACAACCACAAATAACATAAGTCTACTGTAAACCATGTCAGTAATTTTCGCTCTTTTCATAGACTCCACATTCCACCGCACAATATAATATACAGAATCGTTGAACCTTGTTTTCAGAAATAAGAATTCACCTTCTTTTTGTTGTTTTGTTGTTTATTAAGATGAAGTCGCAAAATACCCGCCCATCAAATAACGGAACGAAAATTGATCTGAAAATTCACTGGTTTACAGTAACTTTAAATTATGTATCTTAAACTGCGTTAGCTACACCCTGTTGAATGTGCGGCACTGCGGCTGTGGGATGATGACATACACGAGAGCAACAAGAACGTAAGTAAATTATAAGAAATAAGTGAAAAAAACGTGACTATAACTGTTGAAAGCTTTACACAGTTCAAGTTCAATCAAAAGACATGTACTACATTAATTTAAAAGGTCTAGTAATTCAATGTTGAAAATACTTGTAATAAACAATTTAATTAAAGTGATCTCACCCTTCAAACTAACTATCATAATCAAAGTTTAAGAAAAGCATTAAGCAATGGTTTTCACTCTGAGAAAAACGAGTGTTGGAACCAAAATTTTACCTAAAGTAAACGGATCTGTTTAACAGTTATTTCCATTGAATACAGTTGAAATCCTTTTGGACTATTCTTGTGAATAATATTTACTTTGTCGCGTAATAGCGTTCCATTTACGGTTAGTTGAACCGCTCAAGTTAAGAATAAAATTGTGTGTAGAGGGTGACCAATAGTCAATTGTTGACAATGATATTAAAGTAAAGGTGGTAAGGTAAATGTACTAGACAGGTTTGTCAGTTCTAGCGTGCACACCTAATACTCGTGTGCAATCAAGTTAAAAAAATTTAATCAAATAATATGTATAAAATTGTTAATTTTCGTGTGAAGTCCACACACGCCATTGAGAAAAGCGCTGACTGTTTTTGGACACAGGTTTTCAGAGTTCATGCTCTGTTTTTTCCTGGACCTCGCGTCTTTTCGAGGATATGGGTTTTTTTCCGATATGAACATAGATAAAGGAAATAGAGAGTATCTTGTATTTTATACATTTGTGTACGCATTTAGACGATAAATAATGCATCTCTTGTATTATAAGTAAAGAAAATATTGTATCTTTCTGTTAACAGGGATTGTTTATGTAAATGCATTCAGAGAATTGTTTGGTATAAAGCCAATGTATAGTCTAAGGTTGATGTAATACATCTACATGATTATATAATATAGAGGTACATGTATAAAATAGTATGTATGTGGAAATAAACGGTCCCGTAGCCAGTTGTGCACGGCTACTGGGCGAAACATATTTATGTGTTACTTCATAATTCGTTTTAAGTGAAGACTGTAAATCTACATACAGTAAACACCGTATATAACGAATCCCTTGGTCCTATTTAATTTTATTCGCTATATCCGGAGTTTGTTATATCCGTATATCATTTTCATATTATAATTAAGAAAGAAAAAACATTGGGTCCAGAAAATATGTTCGTTATATTCAGAATTTCGTTATATCCAGAGTCGTTATATACGGAGTTTACTGTATTGTCACTTCTGCTAAGATCTGCTTAAATGATTAAAGTCTTGATCACGTTGGATGTATTATCGTTGTTGTAGGAGTTTAACGCCCATTCCAAACGTTATTTTGATAATTTTAACACGTGGACAGTTTATCTTACAATTCTTCCTGGGAAGAATCCGTACTAAACTCCTATCCTCCGTAAGAAACTGCCCAATTTTTCAAATTACGAAACATTGTTGGTACCAGGGCGCGAACCCATGACCCTAAGTCAAAGAAAGGAAACCGATTTCAAATCAACTACTCCAATCACTCGATCACGAGTTATGTCTTATCGGCAAAATAGACCCTTATTTATACTTTTTGCTTTTTAGAAAGAAGATATGTGTTATAAAAACAGTGCAAAAAATGCTTCCTGACACTATTTTTTCTTAAAGAAGTGATATTGATACGAAAGAATGGTATGTACATCATTGTTTAGGGTAAATAGAACGCAATTAAATTTCTATTGATAAATTCATATATTCTTATTGAGTAAGTCCAAAGTGATTATGGGACTTTAAAATTATTTAGTTCTGTTGAAATGGTACTCAGGATCAGGGAAAATACTCAGTACCGTTAAGTTCCAGCTTTTTAGGTGTCGTAAAAAGTCTTGATTGGTGGTTCGTTTTTTCAGACAAAATGTGAATAAACTGTTGAAAGATAATTACCAGGCACTCATTTATAAGTAAATAATTCAGGATAAACCCGTAAAGCTAATTTTCGGTTTCCGAACATTACGAATAAAATCATGCTGGGTTTGAAAACAAACATATATTTAAAACTAAATCGAAGACCCCGAATAGCTCTGTTGGTAGAGCCTTAAGATGTAAATGTCTGAGGTTCCCGGTTCGAATCTTTCATCAGGCCTGACGTTTCAGGTTTTAGTATCTTAACAAATAAGTTTGTGTATATTTGGCCATACAGCAACTTTTCAAGATTCGTGCAATTTCATTCTTTGTCCTTCTGCAGGTATATAGGAAAAACAGATCTCATGGAATATAAATAATCAAAATTGATGCATAAAAAAGTGTCACATAGCCATCCACTTTAAATTTTAAAAAAATGAAACCATTTGATCAGGATTCGGACTACTGAAACTATGCCTACAAGTTAGACATCTTACCTCTACGGAACTGTCTATATGGTGCTGAAACGTATGTGTTCGATATATAATCAACTGAAATAACGAAAACACACAACCGAACGTAACCGAAGAAATGAGTGCCATGTAATAATTGTCACACAATAGACTAATTATCAATGTTGTGCCATGCCAATATGCTGTATATGCATACGACCTATTAAATTATATGTTCTGTTCTGTTCTGTTTTGTTCCTTACTATTATATATCTACCCATCTCAATTGCTAGCCGACAAGAAGATAAACCACCAGAGCCCATAACGATTGTTTTAGTGTCATTAAACAAGACAGTGTATGCTTGATGGGCATTGGAATGGAAATGTCACCATTTTTTCAGTCTTAAAAATTGATATGTGTTATCCCGATTTGTTCATGGTACCGCGGTACTTAGTGTTTTCATAAAAACAAAAAGACAATATATACATGTATTTTGACAACTTTAGTAATGATTACCTTTATAGTGTTATTTCTTTCTTATGTTTGATTTGATAGTTTTTTCTTTATTATCCGTAATATCCTTCAAAGTTTGTTCAAATTATGCCCCTGGGGTCAAAATTGACCATGCCCGGGGGGGATCATTTGTTTTACAAAGGCGTATATAGGAAAACGTATTTGGTATATAACATTATCTAGTGATCTTCCACCAGGCAAGTGGACTTGTACCAAGGTGAGCGATATAGGGCCATCTTGGCCCTCTTGTTTAAAAGATGATACGGACATTAAACTTACAAAACCTCTTCCCTTGAAAATCCGACCGTTTCAGAAATCAGGCCAAATTTGCCTCGCCGAGGGCCGCCAGAGTTTTGAGGTTTTACTGTACCACCTGGTGGTCACTTGTTTTGCATTTAGTTATATAGCGAACTCTTCTTTTCTAAAACCTAAAGTCACAGAGCTTAGCAATTTAGTGTGTAGCATTGTCTATTTGTTCAAGTCACACCCCTGGGGTCTAAATGGGCCCCGCCATTGAGGTTACATATATCTAAATATTGGAATCTTTAAAAAAAATTTTGTCCAAAATCGCAATGTCTATCGCTTAGATATTTGGTTTGTAGCATTGCCTAGTGTTCCTGCACCAATTTTGTTTAACCCATGCACCCAGGGTCAAAACTGACCCGGTGGGGATCACTTGATTTTACATAGGCTTACATAGAAAAATCTGCTTCTCAAAGCCACAGGGCGTAGACCCTAGATAGTTGGTGTGCAACATGGTATAGTGGACCTTTACTAAATAAATGTCAAAACTGTGTGGCCCAAATGATAAAGCATTGTCTGGTGGGCTCCTGTGAAGTTTGTCCACATTTACCCCAAGAGTCAAAACTGACAAGGTCCATGGTTAAACATAATATGTTCGACGGCTCAAGAACCATTGGGACTTCAGTGACAAGTTGACTTTATCTACTAGGTGACCTCTCTATTAATCACCGGGTCAAAGGTCAATGTCAGATGTGTTATATTCAATAACTGAAAAACCTTTAGGTCTGTGATATTCAAACTAGATGGCGGGGTAGGTCTGGACCAGTAAATTACGCATAGAGCCAGGGTGAGTTATCGTGACTGCTGTTCGTGTTTTCAACAATTGCTTTAAACGACATCCCGGAGGTTGCGGGTTCGAGCTCCACCAGGGTCACGACCGTACTTCCTCATATGACACCAATACTGGTTCTTCCAGGAAGAGGTCTCGAGAGTGACTCGATAAGCTGCAAGTTTTCTTCACAATCTAGCTAAAATAAATTAGTATAAACTAAACTACATCTCCGACGAAACCCAATGTTAATGACAATTGGCAGGGATGTGCCTTGTATGAACCTCTATTAATATTCTCAAAGAATTCTGATCAATGCAGACCTCTGGTTGCTATGGTAACCAAAAGGAAAAGCTTCGAATATCTTCTCTGAAGCTACTGATCAGAATTTAATGTAGCGTTCCACAAATGATCACCAAAATTGATAAAATAAAGTTGATTCATAAAAGAAATAAGGGATCCAGTGGGTGGGATTGTTTTCTTTATAGAGTCTTTATAAAAACATAAACAATCTTCCTCTCTGAAACTGCTGTTTCTCATCTAGAGATGAACTGGTTAGAAACCCAGAGGTAGTATCGCAATGATGCCTTTTATGTGAAAACAAACGTTCTTCAGATGCTGAGTTTGGTAAAGTGACGTCACATTGTTTATAACGTTTCGTGACAAGTAATTCACGAATCTCATGTTACATTGGCAGATGTGATATAAGATTTTCCAGCACTGGTCAACAAAAGCAGAATGTGTTTCATCATGGTGGTCCTGGGATGTCGTTTGAAGGAATATGTAAGCGGACGGTTGACGCTGAGCAATTGGATCATAATTCGTGCTTCTGTCGTATTTTAAACATCCATTTTATTCAATATAGCACAATCTTAAACTTTGAAGTTTCGGCTGCTGATCTGCTGATTTGCTGAGCTGCTGGTCTGCTGAGCTGCTGGTCTGCGGAGCTGCTGAGCTGCTAGTCTGCTAGTCTGCTGAGCTGCTGGTCTGCTGAGTTGCTGGGCTACTGGCAGCGAAAAGTCTGCTTGCAACTTATGAATATAAGATATAAAATATCGAAATGAAAGGGCGTGTATTTATTGTCTCTACGCATGATTCGTGCTTCTGAAGTATCTTAAACATCCATTTCAGTCAATATAGCACAATCTTAAACTTTAAAGTTTCGACTGATGAACTGCTGGTC
Source organism: Saxidomus purpurata (assembly GCA_022818135.1). NCBI lineage: Eukaryota > Metazoa > Mollusca > Bivalvia > Venerida > Veneridae > Saxidomus > Saxidomus purpurata. The sequence continues at coordinate 35,163,030 of JAFMSR010000014.1, forward strand.
TGCTGAGCTGCTGATATGCTGAGCTACTGGTCTGCTGAGTTGCTGGGCTGCTCGCAGCGAAAAGTCTGCTTGCAGCGAAAGCTCTTTAGTAACGGAAACTAATGAATATAAAATATAAAATAACAAAATGAAAGTGCGTGTTTATTTATTGTGTCTACGCATAATTCGTGCTTCTGTCGAAATTTTGAGAAAAAAAAACATTTCATTCAAAATAGCACAATCTTACACTTTATAGTTTCGGCTGCTGAACTGCTGATCTGCTGATCTGCTGAGCTGCTGAGCTGCTGGTCTGCTGAGCTGCTAAATGCTGGGCTGCTGGCAGCGAAAAGTCTGCTTGCATCGAAAACTCTTCAAGTAACGGAAACAAATGAATACCGGTATAAGATATAAAATATCAAAATGTATGTTTATTGTATCTACGCATAATTTGTGCTTCTGTTGTATTTTAAACATCCATTTCATTCAATATAGCACAATTTTAAACTATACGTTTCGGCTACTGATCTGCTGAGCTGCTGAGCTGCTGAGCTGCTGGTCTGCTGGTCTGCTGAGCTGATGGTCTGCTGAGCTGCAGGTCTGCTGGTCTGTTGGTCTGTTGAGCGGCTGGTCTGCTGAGTTGCTCGGCTGCTGATCTGCTGGTCTGCTGATCTGCTGAGTTGCTGGGCTGCTGGCAGCGAAAAGTCTGCTTGCATCAAAAACTCTTCAAGTAACGGAAACAAATGAATACCGGTATAAGATATAAAATATCAAAATGTATATTAATTGTATCTATGCATACTTTGTGCTTCTGTCGTATTTTAAACATCCATTTCATTCAATATAGCACAATCTTAAACTTTGAAGATTCGGCTGCTGATCTGCTGAGCTGCCGGTCTGCTGAGCTGCTGAGCTGCTAGTCTGCTGAGCTGCTAGTCTGCTGAGCTGCTGATCTGCTGAGCTGCTGATCTGCTGGTCTGCTGAGCTCCTGAGTTGCTGGACTGCTGGCTGCGAAAAGTCTGCTTGCATCAAAAACTCTTCAAGAAACGGAAACAAATGAATATCGGTATAAGATATAAAATATCAAAATGTATATTAATTGTATCTACATGTACGCATAATTTGTGCTTCTGTCGTACTTTACACAACCATTTCATTCAATATAGCACATTCTTAAACTTTCAAGTTTCGGCTGCTGAGCTGCTGGTCTGTTGAGCTGCTAGTCTGCTGAGCTGCTGGTCTGCTGAGCTGATGGTCTGCTGAGCTGCTAGTCTGCTGAGCTGCTGGTCTGCTGAGCTGCTAGTCTGCTGAGCTGCTGGTCTGCTGAGCGGCTGGCCTGCTGAGTTGCTGGGCTTCTGGCAGCGAAAAGTCTGCTTGGCAACAAAAATTCTTCAAGTAACGTGAACTTATGAATATAAGATATAAAATATCAAAATAAAGGGCGTGTATATATTGTCTCTACGCGTCATTCGTGCTTCTGTCGTATTTTTCAGAGAAAAAAACCCACTTCATTCAATATAGCACAATCTTAAACTTTGAGGTTTCGACTGCTGAACAGCTGGTCTGCTGGTCTGTGAGCTGCTGGTCTGCTGAGCTGCTGGTCTACTGAGCTGCTGAGTTGCTGGGCTGCTGGCAGCGAAAAGTCTGCTGGCAGCGAAAACTCTTCAAGTAACGGAAACTAATGAAAACCGGTATAAGATATAAAATATCAAAATGAAAGGGCGTGCATATTAATTGTATCTACGCATAATTCGTGCTTCTGTCGTATTTTAAACATCCATTTCATTCAATATAGCCAAGTTCACGCTGCTAGGTTGCTAAGCTGCCAGTCTGCCAAGTTCACGCTGCTACGCTGCTAGTCTGCCAAGTTCACGCTGCTAGGCTGATACGCTACCAGTCTGCCAAGTTCACGCTGCTACACTGCCAGTCGCCAGTCGCCAAGTTCCGCTGCTGGCTAGCGCCAGTCGCCAAGTTCACGCTGCTACCGCAGTCTGCCAAGTTCACGCTGCTAGCGCCAGTCGCCAAGTTCACGCTGCTAGGCTGCTACGCTGCCAGTCTGCCAAGTTCACGCTGCTACACTGCCAGTCTGCCAGTCTGCCAACTTCACGCTGCTACACTGCTACGCTGCCAGTCTGCCAACTTCACGAAAATCACATTCATTATATCATAAAAATTTTGATTTGTAAATTTATCTTCTGTTGTGACACTTAATCATATACATGTACGAGTGTTTGTCATTTGTATATGGTAGACATCAGTTTTAAGTAAGATAAACTTTGTTCGTTTGCAACTTATATTTTTTTTTATTATTTATAAGAGCAGAGCCCACTACCTTACTTATAGAACATCACTTCTTTTGCTGATAACTGCAGCCGTTTTAAACCATCACACGTATATATTTTATGTAAGAAAGGAAAGGCTGCTTCATAAACTTACTATCTTGGCATATACAACAAAACTGATTGTTTGGGAAAATGTCGTGACTGTATTTTTTCTTTTGTTAATAACAATTCACTATGACATATAATGCGCTTAATGAGAAAATTCGAATAAGAGAAACGTTCCAGCAAAGATGCATGGAAACGATTTAGAACTGCGAGTATGCAGAAGACTTATTTAATAGACAAAAGTACTCGCCGATCCTGGAATATACCAAGTACGACATGATTTGAAATAGATCTCTTTTAATGAATATATTATTATTGAAGGCTATAAAAGCGCGCACATAATTATGCCATACCGAAATGCACGTTAGTGTGTCGAGGGCCACTGAAATTTTACGAATATAAAATTCACCTAATGAAACCATATCGGACTCCGGTTTGATTCGCAAAACACACTCAGAGGGTTCGTTATCGCTTCCTATCAAGCCCGGCATGAACCAAGTTTACCAACCAATTATCTGAGCGCTTCTGAAGCCTTTGCCAGCCTAAGGTTTTGAAAAGTTGTCACCGGATATTATGCACATGCCGGTGAAACACGAACTTAGACGAAGAAGGTAAAAGATAATGTCTACCTGCACCAGCTTCACCTCTACTGACGCCTATAGGATTATTTGATTTAATTTGTAAACGAATTAAATTTTGCGCCAATCAATGTATGCGTTTGGCCGATGTTGGACTGATTTTAAAACCATGCGAACGGACCGGCAGACATTCGAGTGGAAGTTGTGACCATATTCTCGCCCCTCTTGAAACGCATAATAGCGGCAAACCACCGGCAATTAATCTTAGCATGCATACATAAGAAACGAGTATTGATTTATGCACTGATATAGCATTACGCAGTCTAGGCGACGGACACAAGAACGGACGAGGTGACCAACGTATGTTCAGTCCTCTTGAAAAGCCGAATATCAGTGAACTACAGGCGTTTGATCTTAGCATGTGTGCTTGTGAAATGTTTACACTTCTGTAAGCTCTGACATTTCATTGTGGACGAGCAGACGGACAAATAAACGGACGGCGAGACCATCCTACTTTCAACCCTCTTTTAACACGGAATGGTGTTCAATCTTAGCATATTTACTAGTACTCTAAATTGATTATTGACTTATCCTCTGACATTGCATTACGTACAAGCCGACAAACAAACGAACGGACGGCGTGACCATCGTAGTTTCAGCCCCCATGGAACGCGGAATAGCCCTGAACTACTGGCGCAGACTATTCACATGCATGCCACCTGACTAATTATTGAAAGCTCTGCGAAAAGTGTAACTACATATACATGTACATATGTTACAGTTCGCCGAGAACTGTTGTGCGAATACAGACACAGGCGCAAGGAAAGGTACAATAATAGATGTTACACAATCAAGAACAACCGACTGAACTATGTTCGAATACAGCATGTAGTGCAAGACAAAAGCCGCAGACCAGTGATAAAAAAATCTCGCACAACATAGCGTGAAAGCGAAACAACCAAATACCCAGGGACATATCGAACAGAGGGGTCGCAAAAATCCCCTGTTTGAGGCATGCAGCAAAGCGATCCACATATTGCAATAAACATGTACGGCCTTACACATACATGTGGTATAATCAACTCCCGTACGGCTAGCATGTTTCAGCATATCTTATGTAAATGGCCTATGACACAGTCAGTTCATGGACAGAACGACCGACCTTTATGGTCAAGGTCCCCTCTAACGGTTAAAGGGACGCAATGCCAAATTAATTCCAATATAAGGAAAGGCTAGGGAACGCGAAACTGCAGTTTCTACCCAACCAATCCTACAAAGTGCGCTTTTTTTCCTTTAAAAGTGCTTCGACAGACTTATTGATTGTGGATCATGTACGCACACATTTCCCACGAAGTCTCCTCTTTATGAGCTTATCAAGTGGCATTCACGTTTCAAAGCTGACACAATAGTTAATAGAGCTGGCAGACTCACAAACTAATAACATTCAAAATAGAAAACAAGAATACCATTGATGCAAAGCATCAAAGGGCGCCGAAAATAGTTTTGTACATGTGTGGCGTTAAAATTAGCTTTTTGATAAGCAATCATTATTAGTTTGATTTGAATCAAAAAATTTATGAATATTTGCAGAAAACACGTCTACAATTTGTATTACTCCACGCACCTGTTACTACGTCACGCTAGATCTGCTTTGATATGGCCACATGGTAAGTTCGCGCCAATACTTCCAGCAATAATATTAGCATATTTCTACGCTATGCAACCGATATGTAAACTAGAAAACTGTTTTTGAGAAAAACATATGTCTCCTCCCACCCAATCACAAACGAGAAATACCAACGGCACACCCCTGACCAACTACGACCCCAAAACAATAGGGACACGCCAATAAGACCAACACCAGAAGTTGAGGTCGTAGGTTAAAGGAACTCTAGTACATCCGAAACGAGAAATTGACAAACGGTCAGATGACTTGACCTGACCTACGACCCCAAAAACAATAGGGACATCAGCTCTAAAGACCAATCATCCTATGAATTTGAGGGCTGTAGGTCAAAAGGAACTCTAGTTATCATCCGGAAACGAGAAATGACCAACGGTCACGTGACCTTGACCTTGAACTACTGACCCCAAAAACAATAGGGATCATCTGCTCAATAAGACCATTCATCCTATGAAGTTTGAGAGCTGTAGGTCAAAAAGGAACTCTAGTTATCGTCCGGAAACGAAGAATGGACGGACGGACTGACGGACTCCCCAGTTTGAGGGTTGTAGGTCAAAAAGGAACTCTAGTTATCATCCGGAAATGAGAAATGACCAACGGTCACTGTGACCTTGACCTTTGACCTACTGACCCCAAAAACAATAGGGATCATCTGCTCTATAAGACCAATCATCCTATGAAGTTTGAGGTCTGTAGGTCTAAAAGGAACTCTAGTTATCATCCGGAAACGAGAAATTGACCAACGGTCAGTGTGACCTTGACCTTTGACCAAAATAGGGACCTGGGGCCCCAAAAACAATAGGGATCATCAGCTCTTAAGACCAATCATCCTATGAAGTTTGAGGGCGTAGGTCAAAAGGAACTCTAGTTATCATCCGGAAACGAGAAATTGACCAACGGTCACTGTGACCTTGACCTTTGAACTACTGACCCCAAAAACAATAGGGAGGGGGGGGGGGTCATCTGCTCAAAAGACCATTCATCCTAGAAGTTTGAGAGCTGTAGGTCAAAAAGGAACTCTAGTTATCGTCCGGAAACGAAGAATGGACGGACGGACTGACGGACTGACGGACGGACGGACTGACGGACAGGGCAAAAACAATATGTCTCCCCCCGAGGTGGGGGAGACATAATTAACATTCGTTCAGCTATTTGTCAAACTCACAATGCAAAAGCAAACGCATTGTCGGGCGATTTCTGCAAGTCCAACGTGCAATAGCTTATTTTGTATATATGTGCAATAGCTTACCTAGCCTAATTGATTTGGCGTTTCAGTGTGACCCCTTTCACAGACCTGATATTTTATAACTGTCACACCATTTTGTAAAAGGCGGACAACTATTAATCGTCAACCTGTAAAATCGGTTTGCCTTCGAAGTGGAAATAGTGAGACTATAGCTTACCTAGTGAAGTTACCACATAAAGGGAAATAACCACAGTAACGTAAACATGTAGCGTGTACGGAAAAGAACGGCAATTGGTTATTAGTTGGTTCCATCCAATTTTCGTTTCCGTTTAACTTATAACGGAAACACACCGAAAAACGGCTTACGTGCTGCATTGTTCAGTCAAGTGTGTCTGTACAATTCAAACTGTTCCTTCCTTGGAAGGAACAATAAATAAAACAACTTCTGTTTATCCTTATTAGCAAATATAAACGTTATTATCCAATCCACGTGTTCTGTATTTTTGTCCTTGATTAATCGAAGGTTGAGTTCACACGTAAAAAGCGTGCAGTTTAACAATTAAATAAAAATGGAGTAACAATATAAGGTGAACCCGGATAGACTTCCCTTTACTACGGTTACGAAGTCATATCTGTGTTTACAAGCCTACACAAATAATGGAGATTCATTTCCGAAAAGAACATAAAATTTCCTATTGTTGCTGGTATTTTTTTAAATATCACATCGTTTGTTTTGTTGCACAGCAATATTGTCAACCTTCTGAGAAATACTGTGAGACGAGGCGACCTTAGGTTGACAATGTAACTGCCACTCAAAACTATGTGATATTTATAGAATATATCCGTACGGGTTCAAATTAAGGACAAGAAAATGTGATGATTGCGGGCCGCAGCAGCGGCCCGCTATATTCAATACGTGGTTGAAAATGTAACATGTAGGTGAAGTAGTGTATAGTTCTTTGAACTAAATGTTATGAAAATCGCCTAGGAAGTTACGATAAAAAATGGGTTTAAAATTTAAATCAGACACGTCATGTTAGAGCAGGAACGTAGAATTCTACGTTCCTGGTTAGAGCAATAAAGTGAAAGGTAGAAAAAAGTTTACTAACTGGTCGGGACGCACTTTATAATTTTATCAGACTGGTTTACATTTCGTGTTATTTGATAGTCTGGTGTTACCTGCCCCTACCCATACGGTACGGGACGTACTGTAGAATGCCAGTACGACAGGGAACCAGACTAGTTATTTGACTGCCAAAGTTAACTAATTTGTCGGTAACGTGACTTTTGGTAATCGTAAAAATGTTGTTTCGTTTACAAACATTTTGACTGCAAACGATTTTTATGAGGATAGAGGCAGGAATAGTATTGTATATTCTGAGAATCACCTTAATGGAACAAAGCGTAGAACATATTATAATATTGCTGCGTTAACTTTTTTTTAATTAACGCTGAATGAATATAGGGATCGTATATACAACGTAATGAAAAAAAAAACGGAAAGAGCATAGACTATCAAAAGTGGAATTATACGTCTTTTTTTCAAGTAAAAATCCAGCTGAAATAGGTGTGTGTACAAAAGGGTAGAGGAAATAAAAGCTTTTAACCCAATACACCAAACTTTTTCCTTTATCAGTATGAAATAATAACTTTCCAAATATTTATTTTCTTATTTTGACTGGGCGAGTCTTTTTAGGAAAAAAACCAACTGCATGCAGGAGTTGCTTCCTTTCCACTGCCGAAATCTCTACCAACAACAACAGCGACACAATCAACTATCATTTTATCAGTCCAATTTATTTATTTGTAAAGCATTAACTTCAAATACTAATGCGGCATTATCATTAATTTAAAACATTTCAATGCACAGCAACCAAAAATTGCTTTTATAAAACTGTCACCAAAATACACTATGTACGGTAAGATGCGCATAATGTCACTTAAAAGCTTTTTCATGAATATGATTTTGTTTCTTTTTAAATCATAAATGATACACTGGTAATGAAAAATAGTTACTAAATTGTAAATGTACAAACCAGATAGTCAAGTATTTGCTTTACACGAACCTAAATTTTTTTTCTGTCTCTGTTATAAAGTCTGTACAGTTTTTTTGCATCTCCAATTTCAAAATATTTACATGAAAGCTTTGTTTCTAGGCACGTTGTAATACGTAGTATCACAGTTTTTCTTGTGCTTACTTAACATGCAGTCAACACAAAGCAGATGTTGCTACACGCATATAATCGCAGTCAGGATTAATGTTGTTTGGAGCTTTTTATTTTTTATTTAAAAAAAAATGCCTATTCATTCTTACACCAATATCCAACTAGACATTACAAAATTCAGCACTCCGAATATTGTCTATTTCCAGGCTCATCAATTATTGAAAATTTGTAAATCAAAAACCCAGCATTTGGATAGATTTAAAATGAAATAAATCAGCCCAAAGCTATTGAGATCTAATCATTCATATGTTTGAAGTGAAATGAGGAAACCATGTGAAGTCTTCCTTCCTTGAAGCTATTGTTTTATACAGATTCTAGATCAGATGTTTCCATTGAAAATAAATGCAATTACTTTCGAGGTAAAATATTTTTATCAAGTTCATATGTAATTCGTAACGTCTGTAAAGTACATTGAGTATTTAATGGACAAAAGCCTTTATATTTATTTGCATAAGAAAAAGCCATATCTTAACTCTGAACTTTAGCAGCTAAAAGTTTTACATTGCGTCAGTGGAGATCCTGCATATGACAGGACACCACTACACTTATTGACTGGCCCTTCAGAAATCCATGAACACTGGTTTTGCCTTGTAGACAACTTCTTTCTCGATCTGAATAGTAATCTTTGGGGGAAAATTATGGTAAGTAAAAGCCTTCCTTTCTGAGAAAAAGTTTAAACGTGACAGAAAGGTTATACACAATGACAAAACAGTTTGTACTTAGTTCCTTGAGCACAGCGCAAAACAATAACTAAGTAAAGACTTTCAATGGTTTGTAACTCAACGTTTTGTGTAACTTAGTGGTGACAAAAGTTTCCTGATTAGTTAATTAAACTTTTCATAAACGCACATCTGGGTTGTTTTGTTGTTTTGAAACTAAACGTTACGATAATGCATTCCAATGAAATCTTTGGTTGTTTAACTTGTACAAGAATTGTGACTGCAATTAAATCCAAAAATAGTCCGGGATATCAGTATAATACAAAGAGGATAATAAGGTGTCTCCTTTTATTTAAAATAAAGAATTGGCAACATTTCACTTGATTACAATACTAGTAAAAATATAACAATAAACAAATAAAATACTTTTTTTAGAAGCTGTTATAGTATCCATTTAATTTTCGGGTTTTAATTTCCAAATAAGCTAGAGCTATTACTGGAAGTGAATAATACCCCATTTATGAGCTGGTAATACCAGCGCTAAAGTACATTGAATGAAAAGTATGTTTAACTTCACATATATGGTGTCATGAATAAATGATAAACACATTTTGAACAACAGTCCCACCAATAAATGATAAATGTTCAGACTGCAATCTGTGCGGCTTTGCATGCGCATGTATTTTGCTAAGTAAAAGAGGTCAATAACTCTATAAAATATTAAATAAAGTTATGTAATTTGTCATTGTAGTTTTGCATGTATAATTCTGGAGATTGAAAACTTACAAGTACCAAAGGGCAATAACTGTAAAAATGAAAAAAAAACATAAATAACTTGTCATTGCGATTAATCTTGTGTCAATGAACATGCCGAGTAGGTTTAATCAGATTAGCACTTTGTGTAAGGTAGGACGGTGTGGGACGGACTGGACAACATGCGTGATTCCTAATCAGCCCCCACTTTACTTGGTATAATGAGGGTTTAACACGAACACGTGTATTATGTCAGTTTGGCAATTCGGTACACACAGAGTAGACTACCCATATGATAATATGTACAAGATATAGTTTTTAGTACACTCTAAAATATATGTAGTGGAGTAAGAAATGTAATGTAAATTGTGAGTACCATGCCACTAAGTACGAATTACCATATTTGATAAACTACACACAATGCATGATACCTTCAAGTTTCCGTAATTAAACAAAACTAAAACATATTTTTTATCAAGTACACGTGCCGCAGAATACATCAAACATTATGAATCAATATAGAGAAAACCGTTATAATCAGAAAATCAAAATACTAGTACGACCCGTAGGTACCGCTGAAAATGCAAGTTACATGTATACCTTATTTTTATATATTAAGATCTGAGGATGCACCAGTCTCTCCTAGAAAGTTTGTTCAAGAATAATAGGTTAAATGCAATTACTCATTTCTTTAGAATAAGCCAATATACAAGATTTCGACAGAAGGTATGTTAATCCATACCTAGTTTAATTTCTTGAACAGACTTAAATTACAATATTTCAATACGGACAATAGGAATATTTTTTTCAAAAGGGTGCTTGCTATAAATTTACTGACTGAATAACAAACATTTCAGGTCATAATCAGACTGAATGATGATATATATTTGTCGTTAGGACTATCCTTTTGTTGCCAGCACGGTAAAGGTTAAATCTGAATGATTAGATATCCGTAACATTCTTTCAAGGTCGATTGGCTCTCATAGCATTCTTTGGTTTAAGAAAATTATATTTCAGGAGATTCTGAAGACACCTTCACTTAGACACTAAATTACATTATGGTAGTGGTTTAAAGTCTGGACGCTATCTATCCAGATTTCAGAAAAACAACAGTTTTTATTCAATTGACATATTCCGAAAACAATTAGAAAAAAATACATGTACAGATGTGCCAATATTTCGTATGTAGTAACGGGCTGACATACATATTTCCTACACATACTGTTACTTTATTTTACAATAACAACATTATTATGCAAATACGGAAAACTAGCAACTATACATGGAAAAGACTAGTTATGTTAGTAAGTGTAGTGGTGTTTGAATCTCGATTTTCTATCAAAGACACTACTTCTGAACGCATAATCATTCCTTATATTCCATAACATGGCAGTTATATACGTAATCTAATTCGAGGTATTTACATCCTCCACAATACATATTTAGCAACACAAACTACACAAATAAAACATAGTATCATAGACATTTATAGACTTGTTAAGCATAATTTGGAACAACAAAAAACAACAATTTTAGATTAAATGCATATTAGTGGTAAATATGTAATGTTTTAATGGCATGCATTACCATTATGCATCAACAAAAATTAACGTTGCCGATTCCAATGTGTCTCTTAACCTGAACAACCAACACTTTATACTTTTTTCAGTAAATTCTTTGCCTTTTGTAGAGAATTTTCCATGTGAATCAGAGATAACAGTAACTGTCAGAGTAGTACATTTACCTAATGAATATCTATAGCTGTATGTTTCTGTCATTGATTACAAATGCATTGCTAACCAAGAACTGTGACAATTTACACTTCTTTTAAATGAAACGTGCCATCACAAAGTGTCTACAGAAACAAGTCGTCTGATGACGTTGTGTTCTTAATTATCACGACAGTTTGCTTTTAGCACAGAATCAGCCATAGTTCTGAGAAATTATGGTGGTCGACATAGCAGCACTTTCTACGTAATGAGTAATGACTGTTGAACTTCTGTGCGATTTTCTAACCCCACGGCATATCTTTGTTTCTATCTTATACCGTAAGTAGGACATCAATTCATCAGGCTTCTCTTTTCTATGCAAGCACTGAAATGTAAATAATTAACTGTAGTAAGGCAGACTCAGTGATCATGGGAAAGTATACGGTAACAATCCACAAATCTAATTTTTTAACCACAGTAAAATGACAATATGAATTAAACGAAAACAACACCATTTCACTGAATAACAGTTACTAAGAAATTGTTTGAGGAATGTTAATGGAAGTATTACATGAAACAGGTTTAAAAAGCATATTTTAATTTTATAGGCCTGTGAAGTTTTTGTGATCACATTATTTTTATTTTAGTGATAATACCAGAAACTCAAACGACACAAACTCGGTTTAAATATTTTCTAAAATTGCAAGATTAGGCCGAAAGCGAAACTACCCGATATAAGGTCCACTAGGCCAGAATATCTGCATGTTTTATCACAGAGGCAGAGCATGAACATATTGGCAAGCAACAACCCGAAGCGAAATGACACTACCAAAATTCAAGTACTTACCAATGCAGTCATCTCTGGATGCTAATGATGAAATGTTAATTCTGTAACTATTAAATATTTTATCACTTTCACTTATCATGGCATCTTTGATTTGACTAGCTGAGCACGTCTCTCCAAGATCTTCTACATACTGGGGACCACACTGGTAAATATACTCGCTGAGGTATCTGCAACCAATCACATAACATAATTATGTATTAAATATTGAATAATCTGCATTTCCTCATCTCAATGTATGTACATTTATTTAAATGCCACTACTAGCAACGTTTGATTCATGTTTCGTAGTTACATTGGCAGGGTTTAATAAGTGTTAATGAATTTACAAAACAATACATTAGACATAAGTCGGCAAATATTACGAATAAAAATAACATCTTGTTTCGTATAATTAATATTTGAAAACTTTTCAGAAAGAGGCTCTTCTAATAATAACTTGGCTACCGGGGAACAGTATGTGTTAACGTTTAATGACGCAAACTTTAGTTTCACTGATTATTTAATAACAGATAAGAGTGTAATTAACAGCATCATACAGCATGTGAGCAATGTCCCTGTAACTAACCTTTTATTAATATTGGCGTGTTAAAAACAAATCAGAGATACAAAGCTCTATGGCCAGCTACAGTAATAAATCTAAGTACAAATGTTATTTATTGCAGAATATTGTCTGTAACGTCTGTTTGTCAGCGTTACACTGATACTATACCACGTGTTTAAAGGGAAAACAAGTCAATACACTAGACGGCCTAGCAGAGACTATCAATAAAAGAAACATGCTGATCCGGTAAACGATATACAAAAGGAGCGATATAGTCCTTTGTCAGCTCACCTGAGTCAAGATGCAACTATGATCAGAACTGAGTGTTAAGGTTAAAAAGATCTAATGTGATTAAAGTTCGGTGACAGATTCATAACATTCGTTTAATCAAATATTTCTTCTAGAGTACTAGTAATAAAAAGTGTTTCCTGGTCATGTGACCTGATGACTAAGATCTTGACCCTATATGACCAGGATTTTGACCCTATATGACCATGTTTTAAACTAAACCTATACATCTCCAGTGCTTGTAATGATGCCTGGCCTCTACAGCATTCACCAAGAGCTGTCAGTAGGACAGCACGCCCGACTTTTTAGTGCTTGCCTATAAAACAAAACTTTGACAGTTAAGGGCACACAAAACTGTAACTAGGAATTTCTAAGTACAAATCAAGAAACATTTTCACAGAGTTATCTTCTCTTGCTTACAGATAGGTCTCATGATGGTACATAAGTACTCCAACTTTCAAAGTAATATCTCAAATGGTTAAGTCAACAAGTGGACAAGAATGAAAATTTTAACTGTGTTTCTAAGTCAAAAAGGGCCATAACTCAAATAAAATCCTTGACAGAATTACCTTCTCCTGCCCATGTTTTGGGATCATGATGGTTTACAAGTATTCCAACTTTCAAATATATATCTCAAACAGTTTAGTCAAAAGTGGACTGGTACGAAAAACTTAACCAAGATTCTAAGTCAATAAAGGGCGTTAATTTTTAAAACAAATCCCTGACAGAGTTACCTTCTCTTGCCTACAGATGGGGGTAATGAAATAAACATGCATTCAAAGTTTCAAAGCAATATCTCAAAGGGTTAAGGCAATAAGTGGATTTTACCCATATTCAATGTATTTTCTAAGTAAAAAAGGGGCATAATTCTGTCAAAAACCTTGACAGAGTTATGCACTCTTGTCTGTTGATGTAGGTCATGATGGTGAACTAGTATGGTTAGTTTCAAAGCAATACATCCAATGGTTTTGAAATAAAGTGAGGTGGTACGAAAAACTTAACCAAGCTCAATACACTTTCTAAGTCAAAAAAGGGCCATAATTCTGTCAAAAACCTTGACAGAGTTATGTACTCTTGTCTGTAGATGGAGGTTGTGATGGTAACAAGTATGGTAAGTTTCAAAGCCATACCTCTAATACTTTTGAAATAAAGTGGGGTGGTACGAAAAACTTAACCAAGGTGTGACACCAACGCCGACGCCGGGGCGAGTAGGATAGCTCCCCTTTTCTTCGAAAAGTCGAGCTAAAAACGCACTGACGGCACTGTTTTGATCCAAAGGAACCCAGTTAAAATCTTTACTAACAGAACATCATGAAAACATTGACCACTTTTAACGACGATTGGATACATACGTTTGCCTCGGATTTGACATAGTGACCTAGTTTTTAAAATAAACATTTTGACACATGTTCATGATGATTGGAAAAAATGTAGCCTCTAAACTGATCAATTTTATTTTCTGTTTTGAACTGTTTGCCCAAAATGATACACTTTCACATTCAACCAAGGGAATATCGTAAGTATAACATTCTTATAAATTTTCATAATGACCTTGTACAAGATGTTGTTACTTTATGTCTGCAATGTTTTATTTTAATTTTACCCTAATGCACCGAACTATATCCGCATGGTTAGGGAAAAATTTGGATCCAAGAGTAATCCATGAGCTAAATGTGGACAGATGACCAACAGACAAACGATGGACATCTTTACCGATCACAATAGGTTACTAAGAACACTTACTGAACAGGCGCCCTAAAAATTTACAGCAAAAAAATGGAAATGTGCAAATATGTAAACAATGTTGACATTTAAGGTATTAACCAAATACCAAAAATACCAGCATACCTAAAAGTGTACCGGAGCTATGGACTCGAACCTTCCTTACAATTGAGGAAACATAAAATGGCTAAAATAAATGGAACTTATGACGTTTAACTTAAACCTTTCCATTACATTGATATCAGTCAATGTGTATGTAATGAGTATATTAAATTGCATTATCTTGATTTAGTTGGCAGTGACATATTTCCTATTCCCGTTTCTAAAAATAGCTTTTGACTGCCATTCATTTAATAAATACATGTACTATACTGATAGTAAAATGATAGAACCATGTTCTATTCACTCTAAACCATTGTTGACATATTCATTTCTTTTGAATTCAAGTCGCTTTTTCACGAAAAATAGTTGCCAGGAAGCCTTTTCTATTTTTATGCAAGATCATTAAAAATAATACTGCTTTATATTTCTAACATGTACATTGATTTACATAGTAAAGTTAAAAATGTTGTTGGTATCTTTCTTGGTAAAATATGAGCTACTTATCAATGTGGTTTTGCCGGACTTTAAGATAAAGAGGAAAAATAAATGACTCTTACTTGCAGATTGTATTTTCGGTTACACGCTGGAATATTTCGTAGCATTCTGTATCAACGACTGTCACAAGTTTTCTAGGAGATTCACAGATATAGGTAGAAGCCATCGGTTTGTCTGAAAGTAAAATTAAAACTTTATACGGAACTGAAGTATATTTGCTTTAATCATATAAATAACAATTTTGTAAACGATTCCTTTTGCATGTTATAACCCTCTTTAAAAAGACTTCTTCTCTATATGCTAAAGTAATTTGACCACAATGTAATAATTTGTCAAACGGAAAAGCGTGGAAAAGGTCGACGCAACCTTTAATGATCCATGACGTCATATAATGTTAAAACAAAATGCACACCTCACAATTTGTCTTGTACCTGGTCCGTTTTAGCATGTACAGGGAGCTGTATTAGTCTAACCATTAAATTATCAGGTAAACTTTTTCACCGTAAAGTATAAACTTACCAATACATGACGACACATCAATGAAATCATTTTGGTGGGGATTGACCCTGGACGCCGTTTTGGCAATTTCAAAGGTCAAAGACCTAAGAGTATCTTTCTGGCGCTCACACTGTTCATAGCGCATCAAGGAAGGTATATGTCCGTAGCTGCACTTGAAAAACACCTCAAATAATCTGTAGGTGGAAACAATTTTTGTGTTCAACCGAATTAGATGTAGAAATTGTAAAGTCTTACAGACCTGTACATTCTGTGATTGAAGCTAACGCAATTTGAAAAAAATGACCATGTCTTTTAAAATTGGTTTACATTAACTTTGCAAATAAACTCACGTTCATGTGACCAAATAAGACATGGTGAAAACTGTCCTGCTCATGCCATATAAATATATGAACAATGTAACATCAAAAAATTTCACCAAACTTCTTTTGTTGATACATTTTCTAAAAAAAGCGTTTTCTACTAATGGCTGTTGTAGTTTTACAAATGCGTACAATAAGATGAAGAAGCGAGCTCATGGTAGGTAGTGGAAAACTATTTATAGAATCACAAGCTACATTGTAACATGTGACTTTTAAGGATCAAACAACTTAAAAAAAATACATACAATTTTCACATAAACATAACAAAATAAGATAGAGGTATTTTTCCACACTAACAATGTTTTAATAATAATTTCATTATGAGAATATACATACGTGCATGCCATTTCTGATATGTCTAGCTGGCTGCCTAGTTGTATGACCTTTGAACATGTCGTAGATATTGAATTCATGTATTTATATAACGTCAAACTACAGGGTGATGTCTGCGAAATGCTGGTATATAAACCTGAAATGCCCACCAAACATACGGAATACACATCAAAAGATACCCTGGATTAGTTGACTTCATGTATTTTACAAGCATCGTCATCAAAAAAAATATTTTCTTTATGTTAATTACTGACTAAATATAATTATGATAAATATATGGAAGTCTTGCAAATTCTAGGAAAATTCTAGCAATGAGTAAAATGGACGGGCCATTTTGTGCTGCCTAAAAACAAAACTTGACAGTTAAGGGGCACACAAGACTTTAACTAGAAATTTAAGTACAAATCAAGAAACATTTTCACAGAGTATCCTCGCTTACAGATAGGGTCTCATGATTGTACATGTCAACTTTCAACTTTCAAAGTATATCTCTATGGTTAAGCAACAAGTGGACAAGAATGAAAATTTACTGAGTTTCAAAGTCAAAAAGGGCCATAAAAAAAATCCTTGACAGAAACCTTCTCCTGCCCATGTTTTGGGATCATGATGGTTTACAAGTATTCCAACTTTCAAATTAATTCTCAAATAGTTGAGTCAAAAAGTGGACTGGTACGAAAAACTAACCAAGATTCTAAGTCGTAAAGGGCCTTAATTTTTAAAACAAATCCCTGACAGAGTTTTTTTTTTTTTGTATACAAATGGGGGTAATGATGTAATTTTGCATAAGCTGGGGGGGGGTCAAAGTTTCAAAGCAATATCTCAAAGGGTTAAGGCAAAAGTGGATTTTACCCATATTCAATGTATTTTCTAAGTCAAAAGGGGCATAATTCTGTCAAAACCCTTGACGTTAGAGGTATGTACTCTTGTCGTTGATGTAGGTTGTGGTAAACAAGTATGGTTAGTTTCAAAGCAATACCTCCAAGGTTTTGAAATAAAGTGAGGTGGAACGAAAAACTTAACCAAGCTCAATACACTTTCTAAGAAAAAAAGGGCCATAATTCTGTCAAAAACCTTGACAGAGTTAGTACTCTTGTCTGTAGATGGAGGTTATGATGGTAAACAAGTATGGTAAGTTTCAAAGCCACATTGGGGGTTCCTCTTATACTTTTGAAATTAAGGGGGGGTTGGGGTGGGGGGGAAAACTTAACCAAGGTGTGATGCCAACGCCGACGCCGACGCCGACGCCGACGCGACGGGGGGGGGGGGGGGGGGAGATCCCCTTTTGATAGAAAAGTCGAGCTAAAAACAACTTTAGTATTAAACAAGAAAAGAAATATGTCAATGTACAAAACTGCAATACAGCTATATAAATGTATATACATGCACAAGTATTTATATTTACCGTGACACAGAGATTGGTTTGCAGTGTGAAGACGAGTTGAAATGGTAGATTCAAACATGTTTACTACTGATTCAGTCTCTTCAAACTGACAGGACATGACATTGGACACACAACCAATAACACCCCACCGGATTCTGAAATGGAAATGAAAATATTGGTATAAATGTACAATCAAAGGACTGAAAGTGCTGGAGGGTCGATTGTCTCTGAACACATGTATATCAGGGCAACCCTACATGAGTAAAGTTATCAACAAACTGGAGACACAAATGTCCACAGAGTTTGACCTTTAACCATATGTGTAAACTTTACTTTTGATAGGAACCCATGTGCTTACCTTTTGCATTCAGTGACTACATGTATGTTCAACTACCCTATAAAGTATCATAGCTGTGAATGGTAACTGAGAAGTGGATTTTTACAAACCTGAACTGAAAATTCAAAGTTTGCACAACTTTTAATGTCATTCAAAAGTTATGGGATTTGCCCATAGGGTTGAGTGTATTGTGTCAATAATACAAAATAAATTCCTATCCTAAATTGTAGGCAAAAACTGAACAATGAGCAAGATCAAAGAAGACACAGAGTAAATTAATAACTGAACAAGAAAAACAGTGATACAAAGTATCACAGCGGGCCCACAAACAAAACTGACATGTAAATATTCTAGAAATTGGTGATGATTGATGTTGAGGCATGGCCCCAAAAGAACCCAAGGAAACCAATTCTGGTTGTACAAGCAAAACCTGACACGACTACTGACTGAACTTTACTGTTATCGAATAATATGTATACAGTATGTCTTATTAACATTATCCTTATAAGTTTGACATGAATGAAGTTTTCTATGATTATTTGCTGTAAAACATTTAAAATGGTTTAAAGTCTTAAAATTATAAGAAAAACAGAAGAAAAATGTAAAAAAAAAACTGTATTAAATGGGTTTCGAACTCGCGTCCGCCGCAGTAAGTCAGCGCAACTTCAATTTCCAGCATCTCTACCAACTGCTCTATGTCCGCCGAATATAGAGTTATCGGTAAAAAACGAGTTGTTATAAATTTGTATGTCCAAGTCGTTCGTTCGCGCATTAATAGTATTTACAATTAATTACACATTTAAAGAACAATAACGAAATAATATTATTCTATTCTGAAATGTTTTTAAATTATTTAGATTTATTACTATATAATTTTGAAAACAGAAATCGCTATAATGCCTAACAACTGTTTATATGGAACTACTTGTTTGTATGTTGTGCGTTCGGCCGTAAGGGCGATATACTCTGTTAACTTTAGGTCGATTTTAACAATCGACCCAAAAAGTACGCCCTTCTCAGCACACTATACATTTCTCCATTATTGGAATGGTTTCACTTTTTTAACTAACTTGAAAACGAAAAACGTAGCTCACTTGCTCATACTTTCTCTAACTAAGATGGGGTATATTTCTATGAATATGGTTAGCTGACGATGTCTGTTCAACTCAAACATAGACTTTGACTCTGGCCTCTTTCCATAAACATCTAAAAGCTCTCATAGATTGAGGGTCATGGGTTCGAGCCCAGCTTCCGACCATGCCTCTTTATGTGAGAAAGTTGGCAGATTCTTACAGAGGATAGGGATCTGGTTTGCCATTGAATGATGGTCAGGTAAACTGCCCACCTGTAAACGTGACCGAAATATGATTGCAACAAAACGTTTAAAGCTCATAAGACAATGTAAGTTGTGATATATAAACAAGTTTGTCGTCTATTGGGTTCGGTAGTGTTGGAAGTGTAGACACGTAACATGATGATTATTGCCATCAAGTAGTTAAAGTTCAGTATGAATGACTTTGAGGCTATGGAGGAGGATATAGCCATAGAGGACAACACCGATAATTGAAAACAAAATCTTGTTGAATTATTAGGCTACCCCAGACTATGAAGTTGAGGATACTGGGAAGTGAAATGACTCATTTATGATGTACGGATTCAGGACATAATCTCTATGACTACGATCAAGATTATTAAAGAAAATTGTTTATTTCATATATAAGCAGACACCACTTGACACATATCTTACACCAAAAAAGTCATAATCGGACCTTGCGCTGCTGGTTACATTTTGTACATGTGCTACACGGAACAGACTTAAACAAAATACACTTTTTATTTCAGTATGGTAAATGCTTATTAAAATATGTAGAATTTAACAAAACTATATCAGTTATTTTACATGTACAAGTATTTGTAAAATAAAAACAAGAGCTGTCCATAAGACAGCAAGCTCAACTATTTTGGGTGCTTGCTAATAAAACAAAACTTTTATCAGTTTAAAAGCAAAACAAAATTCTGCTAACTATTAGGTATAAACTAGGAATGTTGAATCATAAAAAAGTCAAAATCTATCACTATATATTTAATTTTTGGTAAATTAATTGTTTGATACAAAATGTACCCCTGAACATTGCTAAGTTTGATATAACTACCATAAGTGGTTACTGAGATATGTGCATGAAAGTACCTTGCATGCAAAACTTTAACCAAATTTTCAAAGTCAAACAAGGGCCATAATTTGTACTAAATATATACAAGAGTTATCTGTCTTGACTGTGTGACACCCCTAATGACATTAACAAAGTTCAAGTCAATATCATAAGTGGTTACTGAGATATGTGCATGATAGTACCTAGCAGGCAAAACTTTAACCAAATTTTCAAAGTCAAACAAGGGCCATAATTTGTACTTAATTTATACAAGAGTTATCTGAATTGACTGTGTGACACCCCTAAAGACATTAACAAAGTTCAAGTCAATATCATTAGTGGTTACTGAGATATGTGCATGATAGTACCTAGCAGGCAAAACTTTAACCAAATTTTGTACCTAGCAGGCAAAACTTTAACCAAATTTTCAAAGTCAAACAAGGGCCATAATTTGTACTAAATTTATACAAGAGTTATCTGCCTTGACTGTGTGACACCCCTGGAGACATTAATGAAGTTTCAAGTCAATATCATAAGTGGCTACTGAAATATGTGCATGATAGTACCTTGCAGGCAAAACTTTAACCAAATTTTCAAAGTGAAACAAGGGCCATAATTTGTACTAAATTTATACAAGAGTTATCTGTCTTGATTGTATGACACCCCTAAAGACATGAACAAAGTTTCAAGTCAATATCATAAGTGGTTACTGAGATATGTGCATGATAGTACTTATCAGGCAAAACTTTAACCAAAGCAGCAACGCCGACGCCGACGCACAAGTGACTGTAATAGCTCTCCATATTCTCCGAATAGTCGAGCTAATAAAATGGTTTATCATACAATTTGTTTACTTCCTCCTAGAACTGTAGTTTCAGCTTCAAATATAAACAATGTCTAGCTGGTATCATATGATATATTGCCCCTTGTACATTGACAAATATAATCCTATGAAGACCGGAAACCTCTGAAAATCTTCTTCCGGTTTCGAAGTAGTCCGGTTTTCCGTGGTTCAACTGTACTTACATGTAGTATATTTAGCCAGTACAACCAGAATTTACAGAATTACATGTCAAACTTACTGACTGAATATACCTGTTGGTTTGTACTCTTCGTGAACCTTGCTAGCAGCAAGTTATTCTACCATAGCAAGTAAAACAGGTTACTATCAGCCTTCAAATCAATGTATCTTTTTTAAAGAAATAACAGTTCTATCCCAATCTGAATTATTAAGGGCAATTCAGTTTAGAAAATAAGAAGGTTATAGCTTTTAATACCTGCATTTATTTTCGTCCGATTCCTTAAACCACGCATCAGGTTCTTGCACCATTTTGCAAACATGTTTACCATAATACATAACAGCATCCGCACTTGAACACAGCTCAGCTGGGGTCAGAGGCAACATGGTTATGTTTTTTACATCAAGTACGCCATTATCTGCAATCAAAACAAGCAAGACGTTTTTCTACTTTCACAACATTTGTTCAATACTGTTAAACCATTAATTTTCACGTGACACTAAATTTTATGGATGGGTACACATACATCCACGAATTAAAGATTGAAACGAAAAACCGGTCGATTTTACCAGTTTCTATATACCACGAATTCCATACTTTATGTAAAAATCCACAACATGAAACTTTGAAACATGAAACAACATGCCCCAGACTTTAGATGCACTCGCAGTAGTTTAATTTAAATCCGTTTTACTCTAAAATGTACAATGTTGCAAAGCACCTAACCAACCTTTTCCGGGTTAATGCAGAAGTTATTTTAAGGCAACAGTTAATATAGCATTTCTAAAGACTATCTTTACTAACCAGATCATCGATTATTTGTGAAATTATTTCAAAATATTTAATTGCATTTCACATTAAGTGACCATACAACTATACTGAGCACCCTTTTGAATTCAACAAGTTTCAGTTCAATTTCAAAGAGAAGCGAACCTATTTTGGAATTAATAATACGTTACCAGGTGCTGTCTGTTAAAAGATTCAGCCTTTGTGGGTCATGATCTGCACTGTTTGCTATTTAGTCAGTATTTTACACTGAACGCACCGATACTGTCCATAATGAAAGTTGGACAAGCGAAGCATATAAATTTAACAGATTGAGGGTGAAGTGTTTACTAGGTAAAAACTAAAAAGCGAGATCCAGATACAATTTCACATCACCATTTTCCCACAGAAATCTACTCGTATATTAAATCATTGAGAAAACAATTACATGCTGACAGAGATGTCTCTGACACAAGTACGGCAATACATATTAAATGAAATTTACCTCGACAAGAACTCGGTTTTATATCTATCCAACTTGGGAACACTGTCACCTTATTGTTCTCTACGACATTTCCTAGGGTATCAACTGGCACGAGAAGCTGGTTTTTAATGCTGCGTACATACACACATCGTAACATCTCATAATACAAACTGAAACGAATAAAACTCAAACTAAATCCATAAACTCAAAAATTAAACCCTGTGCACCTTTTGCAGAATGCAATTGTTATAGGGTGTCGAAACTTAATTCATAGTGATCTTTATCATTCTAAGAATGACATTTATCACTGTTTTATGCATGCTTTTAGAAAAGAACGAATATAAATACCGAATAATAAGTGAAATATAATGTATAAGACTATATGCATCTATTTCATTATTGAAAATTGTAAAAATGTTTTATTGACTATTCAAGTTGGTCAAAAACTTAAAATCATTAACCTTCCTTCATTTAGATTGTTAAAGTCCCGACTGACCCTGGGATTTCTCCCCGGGTGATCTTGCCAGGACTCCTGACATGCTTTAGATAGGCAGATGCAGATGCGAGGTAAGCCAAGAACTAGACCTGTATTTCTGACCACTTCATCTATAAATGGGTGGGATATACTAAAGTGTTCCTGAAACTTCCAGATTCGAACCGGTATTCTACGGATTGGTAGTCCAGAGCGTTAACAACTCGACCACCGCGCCACCTTAAATTGACAACCCATGCATTATTTCTAACGACAATTCGTTTATTTGTCATCCAATTTTTTTTGTACGTTCTCAATTTCAAAGAGTGTCTATAAACCTGCTCCAACTTTAAATTAGTTCAGAGTACTTCAATGTGTCAGACAGATAACATGATAGTAAAATAAGGCATTTTCAATTGATAACAATTAAAGCATGTTAGTGTTTATCCGTACATGTTATATGAAAAAAGAATAATACGGATAACCACTAATAGCTCTTGCCCTCCGTGGTGTGCACGTCGCGGTGCAGGCACAGGGTCTCGCCAGATACTCAATGACATCGGTTTTGTAGCTGCCGGGCCCTAGTTAACAACGAAGGATGTGACCCTGAAAAGGGCTGTATTGATGACTGCACGTGTACAGAAGAGAAGACACCTCCGGAGACGTCCAGATCCACAGAAGCCCTGCGTGCAGGTGAAGTCTACCGGGTGACAGGAATCTACGACGGCGCCAATGATGTTTGAAGTAGATGATTGAGTAGTCCTTCCCTAACAGTGACTGTGCTGGGGGAGGCAACACGAGAGCCCTTTTCAAATCTTTTTTTCTTTTGCTGCGTTTCAGGCAACCCTCTTTAGGGCCAGACCCCAATTTCACAAAAATACTTCAGTAATTACTCAGCTTAGTACGTTATTTTAAGGACTAATTGTTTTTAAAAATAACAGAATTTGTTGTCATTTTTAACGATAGTCTATTTTTTAATGAAATTAACATGTTGAAAGAACAAAAATATTGTAAATTACCAATTGCAAGTCAGATTGAGCGAAAAATTCATTTGAGTACAAGTTAAGAATCTTAAGAATTTACTTAGTGTCAATTACTTGCTAAACACAACATTTCCTTCACAAATACTAACAAGTGTATATAAATGTAATAAATGGGTAAATGCGATTCTGACAAATTTGAATTCTTTAAATGATTGAACATGTAATCAGATACAAGTGTTGAAATAAATCAAAATGTTATTAAGTAATTACTTAAGTATTTTCGTGAAATTGGGGCCAGGTCACTCGCATTTCGGCATTGACCGAGTGACTGACCTACTTTTTGACTCGGAATTTACTGTTTGCTAGCGGAACTGATAGAATCGTGGATGTTTTCCGGCAGCGTGTGCTCTGTGAATCCGGCTGGTCCCCCCCTTGGAGAGACCAAGGTGTTGCATCATGCTGAAAGCTGTATACTTTGGTGGACAGACAACTAGTCTTAAATGATGGGTTGATATCTGACTCTGGCATGTGGTACGGACGGTCATGGTGGCAGGGGGTGATCTCCTATAGTGTTGAGATACGTCACCTCAAAACGTGCATGTTAGGCTGTACTACATGGAGAGGGTCTCAGGAGTGCCTATAGTGTGATGTACATGTTGTCAATGGCTGAGCCCTGGGGTTTACCCCTACCTCTTGAGTACTGCCTAGGCTAGCAGTTACTCATAGATATATACGGAAACGGCCGGGAAACTAGCTTATAGTGACTGGAATTTGCAGTAAGGTAAATTTCTCCATTATGTCTGTGACAATATTTCTTTAATAGAATGACGGTAGACACTATTTTTCAGAATAAGTTAGTGTTCAAATGTGTCTTTTACTATAATATTGCAATTCGATACATTGCAGAAAATTATGAAATATGTATTTAGTATAAATTTATGATTACCTGCATTTCTCCTTCGGAGTTAAGTTGTCTGTTGTAAAAATAATCTCCTCTCTGCATAACTTAGCCGTTGATATAACTTCATCAATGTCTTCCTGGCTACCAGAAAACTGTTTGACCGGCGGCTCTGTCGGCGTCGGTGTTGTCGTTGTAGTTGTGGTGGTTGTTGTTGTAGTAGTTGTGGTTGTAGAAGTAGAAGTGCTGGTTGTCGTTGACGTCGATGTTGGTTTGGTTGTTGTAGGTTTCTTTGTTAATGACGAGGTCGTGGTACGGACCGGAGCCGTAGGTTTTTGTGAGGTCGGGGACGGCGTTCGCGCAGTTGTTAATGTCACAACATCAACTGTTAAATATTGCATTTATTATTGTTTACCCATATTTTTGTGTAACCTTTAATGCTTATGTTTTAATGAAAATAGCCGTCAAACATGACATGTTCTTAATTTAGAAGTGCAGATATTAGCAAGCGTTAAACTGTTATGAAAACTAAAATATAAACTGTAACTTCAAAATTAAATAGTAAAATTTTACCTGAACTGTCACTGTGTGCCTGGTCACTTGATGCTTTACCTTTCGCAATTACTAAAATACAAGTTTCAACATTTCAGTGTTAATTTTTACATGCATATTAAAATGAGCAACTTCAACGTATTTAATATGCCAATGATAAAGAATTATTTTAATGCCATGTCTCGAAATTTTGCAAAAGCGTTCCTCTGCCACCAGCGCAGGTTATGATCTGTCACATATCTCCCAGCAGTTTGATTATTCAGCACGGTTTGCTATCAAGCTAGTAGATCTACTTATCACCGGAAACCATAATACGGAGTCGAAATTGAAAGATGGACCAGTTCGTCTCAGGCAATCCGCAGGGCAGGGGTTAATGATCTGGTTGCAGTATATAAGAATAGGGCACATTATTATATAGAAATGTTTGAGTTTTCAGTGAACAGTTTTGCTTATTCGGTTTTTACTTGAAATTCAATTTTGCAGTAGTATTATAAGTAACTTACCGCCGAAATAAACCCCGAGAAAAATACAGATGGCAGCGATGATGATGATACATGCTATAAGGACGGAAATGACGACACACCGCTTCCGGTCTTGGAAGCAGGACTGTTTCTTCTTGTTTATTTCTGACTCTGAAAATCAAAACGAGTGGTTTTTACTGCGTTTAAACAAACAGAAAACGTTGAGGTTTGTCACAGTAAGATCTTTGTTTTTCATAAACCGTTCAAACGCCATGCAATATATAAACACATGTTATAAATTGTCAACACAAAAGCCACTTCAGGCTTCCAGTTTTAGGGCTGAATACACTACGTGTTATCCAACATTTTCTAACATGCATTTTAAACGCTCATTCTACTTCGGATTAATTTCCTTTTTATCTGCATATCGTCATTTGAATTGATTAAGAAGAAACCCCTGTGCATGCCTTGAAGTTATTACATGTTACATCTTACCAGAAATTAATCGCAGCGCTCCATGTTTCTTTTTGGGTTTTCTTTTTTTGTTTCTGATGTTGTGGCTTTCTGTTGCCGGTTTGAAATCCGTGAAGATTTTCTCATTTTCTCCAGGCGAGTAGCACACTTGAATATCTCCATTGTCAAAGGTAGGCCACTCTAAATCAGCATCTTTCTTTCCGACTGCCATAGTTACACAATTATTGTCGTCTGCTGTTACAGTCACTGCTTCTCTTTTGTAGGAATTTCATGGCGCATGTAGTTGTAGTTATCCATCGGAGTTTGGGTTGTATTTCTTTTAAATTATGCGTACGTATATCTATCAAATGTAATTTAACTTTAAAATATAAACTAAACTTATTGTTAGTAACTGTCGTGCTTTCTCATAAAACATTAATGAAAACGGTAAAGGCGATAAAACAGTTTCAAAACATCCGACAGAAGTTTGCTAATCCCTTTTTTTATCAATGGTTGACAATTCTATACCAAATAAAAACTTATCCATTTGATAAAAAGACTGACTACTGTAACAGGTTGAATTATAACAAAAGCGGATGCCCTAGTTAACAAGATTGTTCATCACCCGTGACGCTGGATACATTTAGAGCAGGATATAAAATATATTTCATGACCGAATACACCACCTAAATATGTATCTAGTAACTGTAAAGGGAATGGCAACTTAAAAATGTTTTGTTATAATTATTGCTTCGAACAGATATTTAAACATGATTGTAAACTACAAAATATGTATCGTTTGCAAGTACAAGTATGGTAAACCAGTAACTCCTGCAGATAGTAAAGTTTAAACCTAACTATTTGACCTTGATTTGGAAGACCGAATAGTTACTAAACTCAGGAACTGTTTCCTGGAATTCTGACTACTGCTCGTACCAACAATTTGGATTGTGAAGTTAAATTACCGTAATTCCCGACGTTAGGGGCCTGAGGGTAAGTAGTTGTGTGACTTTTGGCTAACGGTATATGGTATGTAACAGTCACAAACAAGTGGGGATTAAGTCGATACTTATTGATCTGTTAAGAGCATATCAGTTTTCATTCAACAGTCATCTTGTCATAGCACAGCTATGCGGTAGTCAGAAGGTCATTTGGTCGAAAAATAAGATACGGGTATTCTTATATTCCCAATAAGTAGATTTTACATTATAACATCGTAAAATTGTATCATATTTTCAATAATTCGATGACAATTTCAAATCATGCCGAGTCGATCACTGACCGACCGAACAAACTTCTAGATTTAGAACCCGGAAATGAATAGCCTACCTGACAAGTGGTCAGTATTGAACTTGAATAAGCTATAATTTTAAGTATTGAATCAACTCACTTTTACACTGAGACAATATTTTGCAATTTGGCACAGATAGGAAGTTATTTAATTAAGCTTTAGATACATGCTTTACACCTCGCATTTAATGATTTGAGAATTTACCATTCAAACAG
This sequence comes from Saxidomus purpurata, assembly GCA_022818135.1. NCBI lineage: Eukaryota > Metazoa > Mollusca > Bivalvia > Venerida > Veneridae > Saxidomus > Saxidomus purpurata. Next base: position 35,190,854 of record JAFMSR010000014.1, read on the forward strand.
TTAAACGTAATGCTAAATCGTGCGCTTAAAAATGAGTAAATATATACCTACCTTATGTAAATGTAATATGTCCGTGTTTATGACCATTTAACGTATAAAAATATTTAACAATTTACACGACGTTATTCTGTTTACACACATAATATTTATCTAACATAAAATGATAACCTAGGTGTGTTGAACAGGTAAAAATACTTGAAATTTATCACACATTCTATAAATAGGCATTTCGCGTTGTTGACATTTGAGTGCTCAATGTCATGATACGGTAAAGACATGAAATAACAATAGTATAAATTTTTACAGACCACTCCTTTTATTATATTTATTTAATGCAGTACGCCTCTGGTAGTCGATATAAAAAGAGCTGAATGGTCAAAATTAGATTGACTTAAATGGCTTAATTTAAGGGAAGTCTAAATATTAAATAGCAATCGATTTCAACCCGTTTTTTCAGATACAAAATGAAAGTAACTTTAATTTATGTTCGTATTTTGCCATGGGCGTGTGGGTGTACAGTATATACTTATTTCAGCACGACCTCGACCTAATTATAAGGCACAGACACGACATAATTTATGCAATAATCATATGTAATCCAAGCAGTTGTTGATATTCAATGAAAACAATTTTATCAACACAACTTTATTACCACGATTTATAACGTTTAAACGACAAAGTAAAATGCCAGTTCACATTTCTGCAAAATAGCTTAATATACATTTCCAACACAACCATACTGTAAACGCGTCGTGTATACTTAAGAGGATAACTTTAGTAGACAAATGTATTTCGGTAGCTTTGCGTAGAATGTCATTAGCCTCTTCATGATTTGCGTGTGTTATTTTCTAATGTAATGTACTTTTTCCAAAGTAAGGAAGTACTGTTAGTTGTATTATGTATTTTATGATGTTTCAGTGTGTGCACCGACCAGACATTTGATTTTTGTAGTCCACTGGAATAATGTTGAAATGGATTGTTACTCAAATATTCTCGGGATGTAACATCAGTTTCGCAAGTATATATACTTAACAACTTTTCTAAGTATACATGTACATTTGCATTTATAAATATCTCGGGTATTACAAAATATAACGTATATAAACTTCGTCTGTTTTTATTGTACACCTGGACCTAGGGAACACGTGCAGTTCATGCTTTTTGTCATTATCGTCCCATTCCGAGTGTATTAATCGTTATTACGTGTACACATTGAAACCAGTGGATTGCGAAATACAATAAAATATCTTCAATCCAGGAAAAATGCGTCAGATGACGATAGTGGAATGAGGCCGTGCCGTAGGAGTCGTACAACGTGGCATCACATTGCGAGAGGTACAGCAAATTGTGTATCTTTTTATTTAGTGGCCGGTATTGTTAGTTCTTTCGTGCCTTGAGCAACACAATCAATGATAACTGGAGCGGCATAACATTCCTATCTTGCCGTGGTGCTCGAAATCACCAGATCTCAATCCGATTGAGCACCTTTGGGACGAACTGGATCGGCGAATTAATAGTTTCTTCCATGATCATGCGGTTGAGATTGAAATATCCGTCACCGAGGGTAACTGTCTTGGCGGGAACGAGGCTCTGACGAGTTCCCGCGAAACAGCCTTGCCCGAGGTGACCTCCATCTGATCCAAATATTTCATGGTATAGAAACTATTTCTTACATACCGTCTTGCATTTAAAAAAGATATTTAAATGCAAACTTATCGAACTGATGCCTTTTAATATAAAAACAAATTATTCAGATACCGTGTTTGGGAAATTGACGTCTCATTGTTTATAACGTTACATCACAAGTAATTCACGAAAGTCATATTACATGGGGGGGGTAATATGAGATTTTCCAGCACTGGTGAAAACTGCGGATACCCCGATGCGGTATGTAAGAAAAGAAGGTTACCTCATCATCCATGTAGAGTGCAAGAACTTGAAAATGCCGACAACAATGGAACGGGATCACACAGGCTTATATCAGAAATGCACTCTAGATACCTGGCAGTGATACGTTCCAATGGTGGACACACACACTTCTGATCTTGTTCAAGTGCGTGACTTTTGATTTAGGATGTTGTCTTATTGTTACAGTCGCAACTCAATTAATTTATTGTCATTTGTTATAAATTGTGTATGATTGAACTTATGATATACATCAATACATTTCCCTATAAACTTTCAGCTGAATATGTCTATTTGTGTTTAAGAAATCTCAAATTCTTAGATAAGTTGAAAAGTGACTGTTTCGGGGAGACACCTGAGCATTTCACGGTGTTATGTGAGGAACAGAATTAGCTCCCTTATGCTAGAAATTATTGTTTGTATTCTGTAAAATGGTTCCGAGGAACTTACTACAGGACTAGGCCCCATATGAATTCCGCAGGACTTGTCGACAGTTGTTTCTTATATACATGCACATGAAAAGCACAATGTTTCTTCCTTCAGGTTGGTCTTAATTCAGTGGTATGCATGATTTGGCCGCGTGAAACAATGATATATTCAAATATGCTTCTGTCAAATAAGAAGAAAAAAATATATTAGTTTTCAAAATGCTTTATACCATTTGAACTATAATATACCAGCATGAAGACACAAGGTATTTGTCCTCGCTTTGGTCCATTGATAAAATGCAAAAATTAATTGGAAAAAAAATCAATACATTAATGTCAGAATAGGTGATATGAAGAAACATTTAAGACTGCGCAGCGATTTTTTTTTTTTTATTATTTTGGAATTTTTAAATTAAGAAAGTTTATTTTTTTTTTTAAATTTTTTTTAGATTTTTTTTTTTTTTTTTTTTGTTTTTTGTGGTGTCCAAATTATAAAATGAATAATTAAGGCATTTAAGATTGCGCAGCGAAATGTAATTAGGATTCCTCTTGGTTCAATGCGTGATATATTCGACAATATTATACTATACCCCTGAAAAAGTGTTCTTTCTAGCGTCTCAGTTTCGGGATGATCGGCGTTTTCCTATAATTTTATATACATATTGTAGTAACCTTAGATAACACAGCATTATTTTTATTCGTATGCATACTGTATGTAGTTCATCATCAAACCTTATTGTTTTCAATGTTTCTATTTTAATGTTTTTTTCTTTACCACACGCTCTTTGAAATCATGTTATAAAATAAATCTGTAACTTACATAGGGTAACGAAATGCAGGGGAAATTTGAAATACACGATCTGTAAACGTTTTGGAGGCGAGTTGAAGAAAGAGCCAGTAATATTTCCAAGTTGGTATATATTAAGGATCGGAACAGGTGGAAAAATGTAAACAACGAGTGTAGGATGATTTTATACTCTCCTGTAACAAATTTAAAGCTTTTTTTTCGAAAAAGGGATAATGCGATTCCATTCAGTGATACATGTGCACATTTCGAGTATCAGGTTTATTATCCGAATATACGTAATTCGTTACATGAGAACCTTTAGGGCAGAATTTTAGAGTTAAATTCCCACGGAGGTCACTCTTTTTGTGTTCAACTCAATGAACACATTGTCTTTAAAAAAAAGTGTACATCAGTTTTTACTAAACGTGTAATATTTAATGATATATGATTTTATCATACAATAACAAAAAAATTAATTGACTGAAATAGCCGTTGGGTCATTTCATTAAACTTTCTCTCTCTTTTGCATATATTCATATCCATGTTCATATACCTTAGATATTATCTATACGAAGTATGTTATTTAATTTTTACTTAAATGATTCATGTTCCTTGTGTGAATGATCCAGATATTAAATCTTTTGTTAACTTGGAATTAGTATGATGCACACGACTGCGGACTGAAGAAGCGAGATAGAACCAAAGGTAAACTTTTGTAATTTTTACTATTCATTTATTAAAAACTTCCTGTTGTCTTGACCTACTTATACTATTCAGTATTTCAAAAATTTCACTTTTTTAAATTACACGAAAAGCCCATGATCACTTTGTATTTCATAATTACTCATAGCCTTTACTGTACTCAGAAAGATGTCTAACTGATGAAACTGATCCTGATCTATACAAATAAAGCATTTCTCACGATACTTTTTTAACCAAAAGTATGTCACAAATATAGCGCAGTATCTTTTCAGTGGTATTTCAAAAAGTAAGAAACGCTGTGTCACATTACTATAAGTAGAGAGACAATGAAGGCTCAATGGAGATGAGGCTATTGTGTGTAGAATTAAGATAATATGAAAAAAGGTATATAAAATAACATTATCGCAAGCTAGAGTCAACATAATTCTGTCATTTTCCAGCAATGTTCTTATATCGAGAATGATTTGGACAGGAAAGTGTCTGAACTGTAAAATTTGAGTAAGCTTAAACATTGAGGCAAGGGAGAATTATTGTAGTTGCATTACACACTCCCTTCCAATGTCCAATATAATCATTTGAAGTTTCAATAAATTTTAATAAACTGGTTTTCTTTCGTTTCAATTTTGTACTTTCACATGTTTCAGGGCTACTGCAAAGTATGACAGTTTTTAGGCGGAACTTTCTCATAGTTATAACTGGTGCTTTATTCCTTCTTATTGTCAACAAACAACAACAACATTCATTCATGCACAAGAAAACACCCTGGTTCGATAACCATGTAGCCAGGAATGTGCCAAAATCAAAGAAAACTACCTATGGGTTTGACTCTTCGCATGAAGGGCATGGGTTACGCATGCAAGTCCATAAAGTTGGCATGAACAACGTTCCCGATGACCATACAGACAGGAATGTGTCAGAATCTAAGAAAACAATCCAGTGGTTTGACTCTTTTCACGAAGGGCATGGGTTACGCATGAAGGCCCATAAAGTTCGCATGGATATGTGTGAATATAGTAATTGCGAGTTATTGGAACATAATATCGTCCCCGAAAGAGATGACAATATCTACGGGCCGCTCGATGCTGACGCCGTCATTTTCCAAGGATGCCACCTAGGTCATTTCTTACCGCCAAAACGTCGCGATGAAACTCAAGTGTTCGTGTTTGCCGAGAGGGAAACATGGTGGTATATGGGAGCATTTGAGAGAATGCTAGAGCCAGCTTTGAATAAAACGGAAAAACAGCAGGCGACTAAATCATTTGAAATGCAAATGCCAGCAATATTGAAAAATACGCTAAAATTTGTAAACATATTTCGATTTCAAAGTCTGTTTAACTGGACGATGACATACCGGAGGGATTCTGACATAGTCATGCCCTATGGAGAAATTTTGTCAAGACGAAATGCCATAAAGAGGGGATATATACCAAACTCGAAAGCTAAAATAGTTGATGAAAAGGATTATGAGCGCATATATTACAGTAAAATTGGCAGTGTTGTTTGGCTGGTGAGTGACTGCAACACCAAGTCCAAACGAGAATATTATGTGAAGCAACTGAGTCAATACATCGATGTCGACATATACGGAAAATGTGGAACACTTTCGTGTCCGAAACAAAAATACAGCACAGAGACAAACACATGTCTTAACAAAATCGTGAAGGAATACAAGTTTGTTCTATCATTTGAAAATACATTTCACACTGACTACGTTACTGAAAAGCTGTTCGACTGGTTTTCACGAGATATCGTGCAGGTGGTGTATGGAATGGCGGACTATGCGGCAATCACACCACCTGGAAGCGTCATTAACGCGGCTGACTTCACCTCACCGAAACAACTGGCTGAGTATATGCTGCAAGTTGCTGGAGATAAAAATAAGTATGTAAGATACTTAAAAATGAAGGACAGACATTTTTCTGTAGACCTTGATGAAATGCAGCAATTAGCATATTGCAAATTATGCGAAAAATTAAACAACTTAGATGCGAACAGACGGTCATATCCTAACATTGGGCTGTGGTGGCAACTAAACGATACAAAGGGATTTACAAATTTGTATACTCAAGCATTTGGTGTGTACGATAATGTTGCAGATAGGTTTATCAAATATTTATTCTATTTTATATCACTTTGCTGTGCTTGCATATTTTTCATTGTAACATGTTGTTTTTGTAGAAAGCAATATACATGAAAATAACCTTTTGTCGTTGTTGATGCTGTTATTCTATTATAAATGTTTCAGTTATTTTTAGCTCACCTTATCGCAAAGTGCTTAGGTGGACTATTGTGACCGCTTGATATCCGCTGTCCGTCGTTGCTTCTAACGACATCTCTTCTGAAACCCCTTGGTCAATGTTTATGGGTTGGCAAAAATGTATCTTATATAAACCTCTACCAAAAGTGCTAAAATCATTCTGATCCATGCATAACTCTGCTTGCTACGGCAACCAAAACGAAAACCTCATGTTTAACCAATAATTATTCTAAAAAATACATGTAAACATATACAAACATGTATATAGTACAGATGTGTAACAATATTTTTGGAATCTAAAAACAAGCTTTCAAAGAAAACTTATATGAATTCATTTTCCGAAACACTGAATATTTTCTTCACTGAAACTATTAATCAGAATTTAATTTGATTTGGTATAAATTGTCAGCTGCTGACTCTTTACCAAAAACTGATAAAATGAAGTTGATAAATAAAACAATAAATTCCCCAGTGGGGTGGGGATATTTTCTAGATATTTGATCTTTAAAGAAACTTCAATAATCTTCTCTGGAACTAGTGGTCAGATTTTTTTTTGGACAAACATGATCACCTAATTACTCTCTATCAAAACTGCTAAAATTAAGAAGTGATGCCCAATAGGGTGGTACTCTATTTATATAATATAAATACAAATTTTAGAATCTCGAAAATCCGTTGATAGCACTTTATTTTATCTTAGGATATGTATATAGTCAGTCTTGAACAGAGTTTTTATACCCCAGTTAGATCTTTATACGATTCACAAGTCATGCACGTGAAATCACAGGCACAGGCTGTAGATATTTTCTGTTGACTCAGGTGATCGAAATAGGGACAATGACTCTTTATATTATTTTTTTCTGTTTTTCTTTTATATCTCCTTTAGTAATTAAAATTACTGAGAGACGTTCAGTTGTATGGTAGCGCGCACAACTCGAAAATCGTTGGTGCTAGTCCTTTCAGCCGAATTTGACCGGCATCCCACAACCTCCCTTGATAGTCCCTTTATTTTCTGTGATCGTTGCCTGATTGGATTGTTTCACTTAGACAACAAGTTCAAGAACACATCCTCGACGGGGATGAATGTTGGATGATTTGTCAAGTCAGCGGTTAAAGTCAATGTAACTAACAATATGTTTATTGCATTAATACGCAAATGACAACACAAATATGTATACATATTCTTCCTTTTTACTAGATTGAATGTAAGTACATGTGCTGGTTATGTTTACCATAATCATACGTTACATCATTCTTTTGACGTTTATTTTGCTGCTGCAGTACGTAGAACAATATCAGCCAATGCCGAAGTTGAAATCTACGTGCAAAACTGTATACATGGTCCAAATTTCAATGATGTGGCTTCTAAAATAGAAAGTAGGTCAGGACAAGAACGTATGTTAGTAGGACATTGTCAGCCAATGTGAAATCTGTATGCAAAACTGTACACATGGCCAAATATTAATTGATATAGTTTCAAAAACAGAAAGTATGTCAGTAGATCAAGGTCAAGGTAAACCAAGGTCAAAGTTGAAATTTCCATGCAAAACTTTCCATATAGTTCAAACTTCATTGATGTAAAGAGTTGTTTTAAATAGAAAAACAGTTATACTTATTATTCCCTGAGGAATATTTGAAAGATTTCATTGAAATTGGATGTAGCTTTAAAAAAGACAGTTGGTCAGTAGATCAAGTGACACCTGACCCCTAATTCAGTGACATAAATATCAATAGAAGTATCCTACCTGTCCAGAGTCAGAGATCCTATGCCCAATGGTTCTCGAGTTACTGAGCGTGGTAGGTTTAACCTTGGGGTCCCATGGGCGTAAACCCATTTTTACCACCAGCACATAATGTGAACAAACTTCGTAGAGGACCACCAGACAATGCTATAGGCTCTAGGTCACGCAGTTTCAGACAAGAAGATAACGTGGTCAATTTTGACCCCTGGAATAAATGAGCTTGAACAAACTTAGTTGAGGTTCACTAGACAATGTTATATACCAAATATCTAGGCCTTGTGGTTTTGGAAAATATTTTTACAGTTTTCTTATAGAAGTCAAATTTTAAAGCTCTATGCTTTGTGGTTTTAGACAAGAATATTTTTTAAAATCTATGTAAAATAAGTGACCAAATTTGACATGAGGGACATAATTTGAACAAACATGAGAGAGGATAACTAGATACATGAACATAGTTAATATCAAAGAAAAATGTCAGGTAAATTTTTAGAAGAATATTTTTGAATTTTCATCTTTTTACATAATGTGACCCCTAGGGCGGGGCCAATTTAGACCCCAGAGGCATTGTTTTTATCAAACTTGGTAGAAAACCACTAGACAATGCTACAGCTCTGGGTCTTGTGGTATGGAGAATATTTTTAAAGATGATTCTGTTTTAGCTCTGATGGCCATATTATTCAGTCAATCGGAACCATTTTGAATTTAGATATCTCAGTGCCATGATGCTTCTGGCCAAGTTTAATGAAATTCAATGAAGTGGTTTATTGAGTAGAAGTCATTTGAAGCAACTGTTGACCACGTACGTACGACAGACGACGGACATTCATAGATCCTTGAAGTTAAAATGGTGATCGTTTGGTAATTAAATGTTTGGTCCTTATACCGAGTGCAGCCTTAATATTTGATGGTCTTAATAGCGAAACTTTGCCGTATTTGACATTCACACAGTTAAGAAAACACAACCAGTCATACACAAAACACAAACGATTTACACCAGACAAATATCCAAGCTACCAAGGTCATTAATTAGAAAATAGATTTTACTTTTGAGTGATATACCGGTTAGTATATCACTGTGTGGAGTTTAGATGCGTAGTAATCTAATTACGAAGCATCCGAACGACAAACAGTGATATACTAGGCGATATATCAGTCAAAAGTAAAATGTATTTCCATTCTAACAAGTTAATTTGAAAAAAAATCCGAATAGGTCTTATTTACTGCACTACCATAAACTAGCTGCTTTGTACACATAGTGGTATGAGACGCCTAAATGCATTTCCATAGACGTACATTATAAGGTTTTCTTCCGGTGCGACTACCCAAAATCTCACCGACTGCTGAAATGAACTTTATTTTGTAGAATCATCCTAGTCCCACATAAAAATAACAAAATTTATACATGTGATCCAATACTTTATGCCAGTAATTTGGAGCTGAATGACATCAGCCCCATTTTTGTGGCAGTTTTAGTGGTCACCGACCAAATATGTCAGTATTTTTAAAAACCAAGTATTTTGATTATAATCTATATCCAGATTTTTCTCTTCATATTTCATTTGTGATCTATCATCCAGCGATTAATTCAAAAGAATTTTTCTTGTATGCATCCACTTAGTTTCAGCCAATCAGCAATCAAACACATAGTGTAGGTCCGCATGTTCCCTAGACAAAATAACCTGCTTCCGGTTTTCACCGATTTAGGCTTCACATACTAAAAGTGTTCCGTGCATTTCCTGCATTCCGTGGAATTTTGACTGTTACTTTCTACTCCTGCATTAAAACAATATTCGTATTATTTTGTTGCTGCTGTTATTACAGGCGATATCGGAAGTGCAGCAAATTTTACTACGATTTCACGTACCTTCATTCATAACTATGCCATTCCAAGCATATCAATGGATCTTGTGCGAAAATTACTCGGGAGGGAATTTCAGCAGCCAAAAATAGTTCCGGACGACTAGAGTCATATACTGGGGTGGGGAGGGGGGGGGGGGGGGGGGTTTGTGGAAGTCCAGTGAATCAAAAATGTTCATTTAAGGTTTAAAAAGATTCCTCGAAGTTGGTGTGCCAGAAGTATTAGGGACAAAATTCCATACACTACATGGACTAATATTTTGAGAGTCTTCACCTGTGCACGTCAGGCCGATCAAGCCAAGAACTACAGTATAGTGACTGACTATGAAGTTTGGACCCCTAGATCTTGTATTTATTTTTAAATTTTGGAGAATTTGTTTAGAAAATCGCATTAAATTTTTTGCTATTGTTTGTGGTAACCATAACAATGGTTACACACCATACTCCAGGGTTGCAACTCTAAAAGCCGTGTGTGTAGAATTCTACTAGTTTACAGACAAACATTAATGCTCGTTATATTTTAAAGAAAATGGCTTATATTTTTAATGATATTTCAAAATTGTAACCAGCCGACAAATAATACCAGTTACTGTAGCACTACAACAAAATAAAGAAGTCTGAATTACGTCTTTCTTAATTTCAATGTCTGTGGAAGTTTCTCCTGTAAAATTTATTTATTAGAATTGTCCTGTTTTTATATTTCCAGACAACATAAGAGGCATTACATTACTTTAATAAAGTTCATCATAAATCAATTTAATATCGGTTTTGCCTAGTAATCCTTTAGGCTCTTTAAACTTAAGTTGTTAGTACGGATTCCATTTTATGTCAAGATGATAAAAATTCACCCGAACATTTCCTATTATGCCATTTCTCAACTGACATATTGCCCTTTTTAAACAGAGATTGAATCCCAATAAATCCCGATTTGCCCTGATCCCCAAATTAAATGAAGTAATTATTTTGCGTTCGTGGACAAATAAACACGAAGCCAAATCCGTTCTTCAATTAACTTAGAATGAAATACAAGATGATAAAACGCGAATAAAATTGCGTGTCGATGGAATGATCAGAATCGTATTAGATCGAAGTCAAATCTCGGCGTTACAATAAAACTCCTTTGAAAGCTTCGGTATTAAATACAAAGCAAGCTTCCAACTCCCCATAGGTTCGAGCGCTATTAGAATCTCGCAGAATCTCGCAGAATGTCGCGAGAGGCTGACAAGCGTTCCCTAATTGGTCTTGAAAAGAAGATGATGGTGGTGTTCGCGGTAATAGGCAAGTAATAGCTTAATGTCTGAATCCATCTAGAGGCAATTTCCGTGAACGAGACATTTTACAAATGAACAATTTCTCTTTAATTACTGTTCGGAGACATAGTAATGATAAATGAATAGATATTCGAGATGTTAGTTGGCTTCATCTCCGAGTTTGTTCAGCATCTCAGACTTGATGCGGTATTTATTTTATTTATTCTCAGCAAAATTAATTCTCCAATTTGTACTGTAAATTAATATATCGCATTAAAGGCCGCGATTTAATGGGGGTAAATACATATGAAAATACTTTTGCGCTGAATTGAAAAGAACAAATTAGGATGTTTTCTGAAATTACAAGTTGAAACCGGAAATGGGTTATATTTGTCTTGCGGCTGAATTTTGAAAATTCCATTAAAGAAATTCCATTTAAAGCTATGAGAAACAAAAGAAAGCGGTAAATGTACTTCTGTAGATTTTGCTGGAAGTTATTCCAATTATTTTTATTTGAGATAGTCTCTGTTCAAATTATTTTAAAAGCTAAAACAAGTTACCGGGTATGTGTTTATAAAATGTTGCTTAAGAATAAGTTTAATTAAGGAGAACATCTCTAAAGTGCAACGCAGTTTTCTTATCTAATTGTCTTCGATGGGGCCTTTGGATGCAAAAATAAGTATTTACGAGTTCATGAAGTGAAACAAATTTTAATGTTCGTCGAGAAGGTTAATGGCTGCAAAAATGGGTGTTTATGACGTCATAAAGAAAGACAAAGTAAATGAAGTGTGGCTTTTATTCAAAAGATAACAGTAGTTCAAATAATCCATGATCGGTGTTGAGAATCACGTCTTTCATCTCTGACATCCTCAAACTAACGAAACGGATGACAATAGTCTGATTTCATGTTGCCGGCGATTTTTCCAAATCATTAAGAGAAAGCTGGTTTTATAACTAGTTATTAATGCACAATTAATCACACAATCAATTTTTGACGCTCTCTGAAGAAAAAAAGATAGTCTTCCTTAACTTAATTAGAATAAAATAAGATATTTATTGCCCGTGCTTGCGTTAATTTTCAATAAAATCACCAAACCGGAAGCGCCGATGACACAAACAGTAGTTCACGCTCTCGCGAGAAATGGGTGCGTGAATTTTTGACACGTGGCCTAAAACTAGTTTCTGGTACAATGATTATTCTCGGGCCTTTTCATCAGTCAAATGTATCGACATACCAAACGCATGGACTTAAAGAGATTTTTATCTCAATTAAAAAATATTATTTTATCGGGATTTAATTTTAAAGTAGCCAAGCGTTAATGAGATAGATAAATAGACAGATAGTTTTATGATATAATATAGTATAGTGCAGTGCAGTGCACTGCAGTGTTATATTATATCATATATAATATTATATTTTTTTGTTTGTTTGTGAAGTGGTATATAGGGATATATTATCCGCTTAGACTTATATTTCCCGAGTCGTTAGGCGAGGGTTATATTTTCTCACCTATGAGATACATATTTCCGCGCATTTACCCATGTGAGATAAACTATCTCACATCGCTATCTCACATCGCGCCGGACTATTTTTACGTTAATTGTAAGCAGACATAAAAATCGAAAAAGACTGTAAAATTGTTATTTTTGAAATAAACATAGGGTTGTTGGTATTCATTTTCTTAGTTAGATAATTTTCATCCATTTATAGCAGTTTTGAAGTAAAATTCGAGAAAAAAGTTGATTTTCGTTTTTCATCCCCATCCTGTATTTGCACTTATTTCTTCTTACTTGTGTAAAAATACGATTTAAACGGTGAGAAAATAAATCTACCATGTCCATTGAGTTGTGGATAAGAAAATCCCAACCTTGGGTTGAGATACATCCAAAAAACTCGGCAGAGCCTCGTTTTTGGACGTATCTCAACCCTCGGGTGGGATTTCCTTATCCACAACTCATGAACATGTTAGATTCACTTTATGTCGAGTATATATCTTAGTAATATATCCCCATATATCACGTCAAAAAAAAAACAAATAATTTTATTATCCTTCCCTTTCATAAATATTGAAAGTTCCGTTTATGTTTTATTTATTTAACGGCCCGTCAAATTCCCTTATGATACCTCAATGTCACTTCGTGACATCACAAATCAGCAAGGACTAATACATTGACGTAGAGTACGCGGCGAACAAGATCACGTTTAGCATGGGGTACAGTAACGGGATATGTTCAGTGTATATAACCGGCTTGTTCGTAAATATCAATATCTATTTACGGATCGTTGACCAATCACAAGACCACAAATTTCATGGAAGGGTAATAAATTATAATATAATATAATCTATTGTTGTGTTGCAGAAGGACCATTTCTAAGTGTTTGCCATGCATTTCTGTCCAATGAAAATATTTAAAATTTTAAAATGTTCCCTGTCTATTTGCCATAAACTTCTGACAGGTTTCTCTACGTATCACTCTATCTTGATAGAGCGAGACTCTATAGACCTGTTTACGCATGACGTCATAAAATGTAGTAAATAAAGACTAAATGTAGGGCAAACACTAAGTCAGTTAGAGGCTAAAATAGAGAAATTTATACAACATAGAAACCAAGTCGGTCGGGAGCGCTCCCTCCTTTGGGTTTCTGCATGGGTATATTGTATAAATTTCTCTATTTAACTATTACTTAATACGGTTTCCTACCGACAGCAGAAAAAAGTAAATATTCTAAAAAAAGGTTAATTGAATTGAAATTAACTATACACATAACTATCACATAATTTATGTTGGTCGAATAGGTCTGAATTCTGTATACTCCTTGTTAAGAACTTGCAACCATCATCCCTAAGGACTGCAGAAAAAAGGCTAGGGGAGTTATCGAATCTTTGTTTCCTAGTCGGCTGCAAATGAGGCCAATTTCAGAGGAAGTATGGTAACCCCATATGCCTCACCTGTTCGAAATCAGAGACTCTTGATACATTTAACTTAACTATGGATATTACCAACATCGAATGCTCCTTTGGTAAAGTCTCCACAGAATTGTGCATAGAAGTAATAATTTTGACTTCCAATATCTATGTCAGGAATTCTAATAGAGGAACTGTTAGCTGTAAAAGCAAATTCGAAAAAAAAGTTGACACAAGAGTTTTAAAATTGAAATATTGAGCTTCTGCAATGGAGACCAAACTTGAACAAAACGAAAAGGGGTAGCTATTGCTGACCAATCCGAATCCAGTCACTTTAAAACTTTTCTCTAAGACAACTTCAGTTGGATCATATGGTCAGACTTTGAACAGATGAGACATAAATGATAACCACACTTCCAAAATTGTAGTCGATAAGAAAAAGAAGAAAAAAAATTATTTAGCTTCTGCAATGGAGTATTTCTATTCAATCACCGTTCCTTTGTGTTACATGTTCTGAATACAAAATGCATATACATTTGTATTAATTGATCGTCACTATATAGTAGAAAGGCAGTTATATGCTTCACTAGCCATTCATACCATTATTGTATCGCTAGAAAACCCTATTTCCAGTTTTCCTTTTAATTACGCTTGCCTATATCCACAAAAGTCCATTGTTGTTCTCCGAAATAACATCATTTTCCAGCAAATGGTTCTCATTATAAAATTTCCTTTCTTCAAAGAAAAGGCATAATGGGTGATTTATCCATAATTGAAAGAAACAGAGAAGATTCGAGTCAATTTAAAACAACTTAATTGTTGATCGCGCAGTTATTTATCTCCGTAGGTCGGCAATTAGTGTTTCGATATTTTCTTCAAGAAATAAAGCGCCGTGACAATTTTGTCCAATTATACACGAAATAGATGATACACACTCGTGACTTCATACTTGAACAAAACGAAAATTGGTAAATCCAGCATTGTTAAACTGTTGTCGAAGAGTTTGATTAAGTTTCTTTAGAGTGTTCCGCCGATTCTATGATTGTCTTCAAACGACTGAGAAGTTGTTTAATACAAAATAACAGCTGATTTTGTAATATTAAACATAGCATTAACTGCAACTGATATATAATGGAACATTAAAGGGAGTTGAAATACGAAATGTGACTTGAAATATTGTTTGACGTAGTTGAAAAGAGGGGTGGTTCGGATGCTTAATATTGTCTTAAGAAAGTCTCCAGTAGCAGAAGAAAAACATCAAAATAATATCCTTTAATATGAAAATAATCTCCCATTTATTGTTGTTGTTACGGGGGTCAGGTGACTCGTGATCTTTGAGGGGTTATTGGAGATGTAACTGTTAATTACAACAAAATGTTTAATGTATTTACATTAAAGGTCATCCTAGATTATTGGTCCCTAGTCCATAGAGTTTGTTTCAATATGTTCATGGCGTTTATTACGTCCATGTTCTTTTATGCAACGGCAGTTTCGTGCGATGTTACATTTCCATCAAGTTTCAAGATGGCGGCATGGAACCTGGGGCCGTATCTTAACCAAAAAATTTGACCCAAGACACAGTCATCTAAATTTACAGGATAAAATGATGTTCTGCCAACTTTTTACCTTTTTAAAACGTCAGCACGTATTCCACTTTTTAAATAACTTCTATGGCGTTATATTATAGGTTTAACTGTTTTGTAATTGTGATATTGGCGACCATTAAAACTGTATATACGGTCGCAAATGTCAAAATCACTAAATGTTTAACCCTTTTCTAACGCACAATGTGTTAATATAGAGTTAACTGTTTTGTAATTTTGATATTTGCGACAGTATATACGGTTTTTAATGTTCGCAAATATTTTTAACGGCGACGGCGTTAGCCGGAGCTGTTAAAACCGTTTGCGATCATTAAACCGTATATACAGTCCCAAATATCAAAATCACTAAATAGTTATCTCTTTTCTAACGCACAATGTGTTAAAATGCGATAATGAAAACGTCTTTTGATATTTGCGACTATATAAAATTTTACGTTATTTAATAGTCGCAAATTTAAACGACGCAACCAATCAGAAATGACGTTACGTCAATAGTGCGTTAGAATACAGTATACGTAAGTTTACTACTTTGCGCCTACCTTCTGGTTTAGACCTAACAAAAAGTAAAGTACTTAAAACTTGTCAAGTTTGCGTGTTATTTTATCTCCTAGTTTAAGTACCTCAGAACCACCGATAGACGGAATCTTTTATCCTCTTAGTAAAGGAAATTTTTCTAATTGATTTCCAAAAGCTTCTTTTCCTGCTAATTGGAAAGAATTTAGTTCCAATTGCATCTCTTGTAGGGCTTGCATGCGTCAATCTAAGTCGCAAATATTCCAGGGGATCGCGAAGCCATTAAATTGATTTAATGATAACTGAAAAATACTCATGTCGGATTACCTTGCACACAACCGTACACTCACTTTAGTGTCTCTTGTTTATGTTATTGCTATGCCACGTGATAGGCCTCCTACAGGTGAGCGAATATACAAGAGTTCTAATTTCTTGTACAAGACAAAGAAACAAAACAGTTTGTCGTTAATCGAAACTATTTTTTCCACACGGTATGTCCGTATACTAGAGTATATACTAGGATAAAGTATGGTATAGTCTTTCAGATATACACTCAGTTCCAAAAGAAAGTGTGCACTTCTTAATTTTAAATATTTTAACACCCCGTCCTTCCTCGTTTAAAAACAATTACTTAAAACGAGCGCAACTCAAAATCTATAATGTTCGCCATATTGTACATAAACAGATCTCAATTTTGGTACCAAATATATAGGCTTTCAGAAAAGTAGTCGATGAAAAATCACAGAAAACAAAGTGCACACTTTCTTTCGGAACTGTGTATATTGTAATATGGTACGGTATAAATCTTAGACTGGAAAAAGAGAGATACTAAAACTATGAAACGTGTAATTATTGCACAGGTCAAGTTTATTAATATACTTCAACAATTACAAACAACAAATTTATACATTTCACCATGAACATTAAAAAAAACTCATGAATATTCATTAATACTCTTCTCCGGCTTGAATATGCAAATTATAATATCAAAAAGACTAAAGATATAAACTAATTCAGCGAATATCTCTTTTTTGTAAAATAGATATGTTTTAGTATCAGTTTAACCATTTATAGAGAAACAAATGGTAAATTTATAATTTTATGGCAAAAAGGAAAATTCTTTTATAAGTATTTACATAAGATGATTAATTTGACAAGATTAAGTATTAACATTCTGATCCCTTTTACAGATTGGACAGGGAAAGTAGACCACCCCACTTTGGACGTCATGTTTAAATGCCGTCGATTATCTGTGTGAAATGAAATAAAATTCTAACGATTAGTTTCAAATAAAAAATAATGTTAAAGTTTTACTAATATGAAAAGGAGCCGTACCTAAATTGGGGCTTTATTTCTAAAGAAATCATTTTTCTTAGGACAGTTTTAGTTAGGGGCCATCATAAGATTATCAATGTTACCAAATCAAGAAAAAATTTGATTACTACTGATTTCAAAGATTTTTTTTGTCTCTATTAGTAGCCCCACCCATCATAATATTGGCCTCGTAGATGATTATTTCATATCACATGATAATAACTTCTTATAATCCGACTTAAATTAAGTGGTCCGAAGTTCCCTACAGTAGTGAACATTTCTACCATTCTTTAATTAAGTAGCCTAATTTTTTTTTAAATATGGCTCCGCCGGGACTGATGGATCGTCCGACGGACGGACAAGCCGACGGAAACGGCAAATCAATATCCCTGGATAAAAAACTAAAGGCTCAAAACCATAATTAATAATTTAAAAAATTATAGAAATTTGTGTAAATACAACTTTAGATATTTTAAACTTCTGTGAATATATTTCGTAAAGCTACTTTGTATACATTTGAGAATGATTTTTCGAAAAACTATAACTTAAAGGTTATCAGTGCGTCCTTTATACACATTTGAAGAAATGACAACTACAGAATTTTTCTGGTACAAATACATTTTGTAATTTCGTGTAATAGTCTTCTTGCTTGCACTGAACCGTTGGGTATCCTAAAGTTGTTAAAATTCAAACGAATACTTAAACATATAATTATACAGTCTGTTTTCGAAAGGCCCAACTTTGCCCCTACATTATATTATAGTTGTTTAAAGGAGCCAGTAGAATCCATGACATACTTGGAGGTACTGATAAATGTCCATCTTGTTTATACCCTAGATATAGTACAAAGGACTCTCAAGGTAAAAGACGAGCCGGGAAGAACTAAGTTTTCTTGCAATTCTATGACAAATTGAATACAGTACATGGGTATTTTGTAAACAAAATACATTATCTTACCAAATGCGTAATAAAGGTAATTTTACACATTCATTTTCACAAAGTCAAATAAAAACTAAATATTCCCCAATACCGACAGTGTGTAAGTTGATTATATTAACTCTTTAATGTTGTTTTTTTTAATTTAGATTTGAATGAATATCAACATTTCAATCAGGCTTAAGACTATAAATATTCCTCTTCAATATTTGAAATTAAGTTTGGTTTTACATTTTTTCTGATTTAGATGAAGTGATCATTATTTCATGTATGCAAAAGACAGTAATGTCAATGTAATTCTTATTGATTTTTTTACTTAGATAATAAACTTCAGGATGTGCGGTGTCATGATATGCCTACAATAGATTCTCATTATAACCTTTCGTTACATTTACGTCAAAAAGATGTCCTCTCTCGGTGTAACAAGAAGAGCAAATCAAGCAAAACGTACGGATATAATGGTAGCAAAGTGAGACCAACCCTGTCCAGCATGCATTTTAGAGACTGTACCAAAATATCGTATGTGCTTTCAAGATAAAAATAATAAAGTAAATCTTGTACCATGTAACTATGTTAAATCTATCATATATAATTACCATTCCTTCGAGTATCCATAATCATGATGATATTTAGAAAATGTGAGTACTGTAAAGATGGTTGAAATCATTAACCCTCGTAAGGAGCAGACAATAAAAACTCGTCTGACTCTTTCAAAATACAACTTGACTCTATGCAAAGATTGCGACAATGAATTATGACCGATCCCTAAATAAATTTGACCTTCCAAGACATTTTGCACGGTAAGATGCGTACAATTTATTACTAACTGCAAATGCTATGAGGTACACGTATTGTTTTTGCAAAAGAAGACAATTAAATTTTAGAAAACTCTAGACAGCAGATATAAGTTCAATTTATATTAAATGCCCATGATCACCTTGAATTTTAGTCTATGCATATATGGAATACTGAATGAACTATTCTGTGCTCTACAAACATATCTGAACTTTGAAACATAGTTTACTTTATGTCTTTCTTTCGCATTTATGTCGCTTCTTCACCAGTAGTGAATTGAGAGTGTCAGTCTTTTGTTTTCAGTATCACTGTATAAGTTCTGTGTTACATTTATCTTATATTGAGCTACGGAGTATATACGTCCAAGTTTATAGCACGTGCTAACATCGTTAAGATTTATTTTGTACAGTCAGTTTCGCCGGTAAGACACATATCTTACTTGCTGTAAACTTTATGCTTTTCATGAACCGAATTATTATCAAATTATCGAAGTCTGACTGTTAAGAAATCTAGAATCTTAATCGAGTGTTTCTTAGCACTGTTAAAAAACGGGGAAAAACTTTCTCCGATGTTGTCATAATCTTAAGTATTTGTTTCATAATCTAAAGTTTTGTATTTGTTCAATCTCGTTTTTCAAAATGACGCATTTCAAGAGGGATGATAACACAATAAGCCCTGTTTTTAAAAAAAACAACATATCTTGCATTTTATAAATGCAAATGCACCATTCACCCAGCAGTTTGTTGTCTTTTTTTAATAATTCTATGTATATCACATTTTCTTCAGTTTCATAAGTTGACTGTTTTCAGATAATTATATGAACATATTTACCTACATGTACATATATTTTTAGTTTCATCCGGATGCGGCGCTTCTCAGCATTTGTCCATTTCTGATTGTCGACGATTTAAAAATAAATTTGTTCACCTACAAATTTGAGAGTAATTGTTCGAAAGAAACAAAGGGTCTCGAAATAAAGATGCACCCAGTCTTACAGATCTGCTGTCATTTCCGCTGCTGTGACCGGAAGCGGTGTCATGGTACAATATTGGCACACGAACCATCCTGTGTGCAGCTGTGTGCGCCATATTGGCAGCTTCCAGTTCTGCCGCTAGCTGACGCTTCCATTTATTTCTGCGATTCTGGAACCAGATTTTAACTTGAGTTTCTGTTAGTTGTAGCGATGCTGCAAGACCGGCCCGTTCTGAACTTGACAGGTATCTTTTCATATCAAAGGTTGATTCAAGTTGGAAAACCTGACTACGCGAGAAAACTGTCCTGGTTTTCTTCTTACGTCTATTTTTCTTGTCATCATCCCCAGAATCCGAACAGTGACCATCACTTGTTAACGATTTTGAAAGGGTTTCTGTTTCTTCTGTTTCCATGACAACGGGTGATTGACTGATTGTTTCACGATCATTTCCGGTTTTTGACTGAGCATTGTCAACTGTTATGTCATCGTCGTCAGAATCGGGTGATGTTAAACTATGTGTGGACTCTGTGTTCCAGGCTGAAATGTATAATATATGCAAACATGATCAGAAACACATTATGCGAAGGCTTGAAATATGGTAATATATGCCTTAAAATATAGGTTTTCATGTTTACAGGGCTTATATTTTCCATTTGTTTTCAAACTGTTAGTCTTGTATAATTTGTACACGAAATATCAATTAAAACTTCTTTCAGTCTATTACTGGCCCCAATTTCACGAAAATACTTAAGTAATTGTTCAGCTGAGAACGTTATTTAAAAGTCTAATTGTCTCTAAAAATAAGAATATTTATTGTTGTCATTTCTAGTGATAGTCTATTTTAATGAAATTAACATTCAAAGAATAAAAATACTTGTAAAATACAACATTGCCAGTCCAGATTAGCGAAAAGTTATATAAAGTAATAAAGGGTAAGACGATTTTAAGACAAACTTGAATGATTAAATGATTAAACATTTAATCTGATATAAGTGCTGAAATAAGTTAAGCATGTTACTGAGTAATTACTTAAGTATTTTCGTGAAATTGGGGCCAGGGCTTCTTTTTTCACACTGAAGTATAATATAAATACATATACACGTATATGTATAACATGTTTGAATATCTTGTGATAAAACGGCAGTTTATTATTTACATAAATTGTGAATGGTAAAGTCATAAAATGCTTTGTATGTACTGATGTGTTTTGTACCTTCTGGATTTATGCCGTAAATACTTATCAAAATTGTCATAACTACAAACAATAGTTTTAAGTTTAGTTATCAAATAAAAAAACCAATGTGTGCAAAAACAATCGTGACGGTTCCAGCACATCATGAATGGCATTATGAGCACTGCTTTTTTCTTTCTATTTTTTCAAACAACATTTGAAATGTTTCATACAAACAAAGACAACCGCACAATCTGTTTTTATTGTTTATAGTCCTGGCCGACCGTGGGATTTCTCCCCTGGTGAACTTTCCAAGACCCCAGTATGACTACCATGCATACCGGTACAACTACATAATCTCATATCAATAGTAGTAGAACTATGACAAAGGACCTAACATAATTTCTAGAAAATGTACTAGTATCTGTCAATTTATCTAACTATAAGGTCTTGCCTTAGAAAAAAGAATTTTTGTTTGAAAAAAACTCAAATTCGACTACATTTAAGCTTTCATCACTTGAAGGTGTCAAAAGCAAAGTATTGTATGAATTATTTTAGGTTAACCCGTTCGTTGAATTTTCGATGACAAATTTTTCACTTATTGTTATCCAAATTTTAGTTCTTTTTATGAATAGAGAATTACAAAGCAAATGCATCTGTTATGTAAAACCATCGTACTCAAATATTTATTCAGATATCAGAAAATAATTAAATGCCGTTCATTTCCGTGAATTTGTTCTCATTGCTTATATCATCCTCAGCATCGTCATCTTCATCATCGTCATCATCATAATTCTTCAAATTTAAATTAGTTTAAAATAGTTTAAATTTTATTTACATATTTCTTTAATTAAATCTACTTAAACTAATTATTTTTGCCCATAAAGTATGTTGTGAATGTAATAGTTATATTCACTGAAACAATATATATGACATTGTGTATTGCATATCGAGGGCTGAGCGCGAAACGGTTGTGACTTTACAGCAATTATCCAGAGTTACAGTCATTTCATGGTTAGCCCTTAGTAGGCTTTCCAAATAAACTCAAGCAAAGCAGCTATACATGTAGTTAATTTTTCAAACTTTTTATGCCGAGGATTTAGTGTGTTATTTTCTGAATACTTTTAAATATTATTATATGTTGTTTAAGTGGTTTCTAAGGTTTAAATCAATATACTTTCTTTGTCAATAAAACGTGACTTTTACGGTCTGCCTGATTTCAGCGCAGGTTGAAATTCGAGGCCGATTATATATTGTGGTGGTGTGAGGGGTAAAAGGTATAAGACTAACTCTAACCCATTTTCCGCCATACATACGATAACAGCAAACTGGCAGTATAAAATTAACTCGTGCCTTTACTCGAAAACGGGACCAAAATTAATGGAATACTAAACAAAACTGACAGAATAAACCAACTTTTGTAGAATAAATTATAAATTGTAAAAGTGCAGACAAATTTCATGAAAAAGGCAGTATTGCCGAAAGTTTGAATTAAAGAGTTGTTGTAAACAGAAAAAGAGTTATACTTATTATTCCCTGAGGAATATTTGAAAGAATTTCTTGTAGAATAGTTTGAAGTATAAATGCAGTTGTATTGACGCTGGTAATACATTTAAAACAGGGCTTAATATATTGAAATACCTTAAAGTTTTTCATTTCCATCACGTTAATTACAATTTTT
Source organism: Saxidomus purpurata (assembly GCA_022818135.1). NCBI lineage: Eukaryota > Metazoa > Mollusca > Bivalvia > Venerida > Veneridae > Saxidomus > Saxidomus purpurata. The sequence continues at coordinate 35,213,675 of JAFMSR010000014.1, forward strand.
GATTGAATGGCTATTTCATTTTCGTAATTCATTTCAATAAATAGTTCCGGTGCTTTTACTTTAATTCCAAAATTGTACGAAAGCTAGCATTTTGACAGTTTAAGTCATTGTGAAACGAAGAAATATGAGTTGTATCATTTATAGAATTGCTCGTCCTCATAAACATAATACAAAATAAATAAAGCAAGGTCAACAATATACATATCATCGGAAATATGCAAATATTTGTACAATTTACAAAAAGGTGAGCATATATTATGTATATCCCTCTAACAGTGTCTGACAACAACTGTACTCATGCCACCCCATTGACCATCACCTTTTAAGATACTAGTATACTTGTCCAGATGTACAATAATCCAGACACTCACACAAACGGGTACATCGACACCAATCATGTTCTGCAGTTATGTTTTTCTATTTAGTCTTTAATGTTTGTCCTACCTTTCAATGCATTTCATGTGCTTTCTGGTATTTTGTTCGCACAAATGCTAAATAAATAGTTTAAGGTAACTTGTCCAAAACAAAATGGCCACCAATGGCACACTAAAACAGGTTCAAGCTTAGATAACAGAATGTTTGTGTATTATGTCAAAAGACCACCAGACTAAATTTTAGTAATCATTTTCAATGGTGGTCATTTGTTTTAAAGTTATTTTAAATTGTTTTATTTTCTGGCTTAAACTAGCATAACGGTCTTTTACTCCATCTCTCTCCTAAATATGAACAACCTTCTCCGACCTTTCTTCTCATAAAATTTCGTCGGCAAAACTGCGACAACTTCTCCACTTTATTCTTTATCAGTGTCAGTTTAAAGCAAATGTTGAAAAAAAAGAACAAAGAAATTTCATCTCACAATGAAGCCTTAAAGACATAAGGAATTATCACAGTCAGCTTAATACAACTTCTATAGTAAGATTTAAACGGGGTTACGATATTTAATTGTAATCGGGTCGCTTGCCATTGGAACTGACGATTGGTACGCAAGCAGGGGTCCAAGGAATGCCATTTATGGAAGACGTAAAAGATGCGTCAGATCCAACCCACCAATTATTGTCTGTATTATAAACAAGATAACGCGACTAATTTTCCACACTTATCAAGAAAGCGTAAAATGAGTTGATTCGTCCCGTCACGTAGTCGTCTTGTAATCAAGTACGCCGCACGTGGTCCGCACGCGCGATGCCCATGCGCAGTGACCCGAGAGAAAAAGGTCACGTGATCACAAGCAATAAGTCGCTTTGGGAAAGGCGGCTCTTAACACTTGAAAGTATTGGCAAATTTTTCTTTATGGAAATAAAAAAACGCTCTTTTCCGATATTGAAATGTTTGGACGAAATCTAGGAATTAATAAACCGCCACTTAAGTCGAGCATTATCATAGAAACAAATTATTTGAAGAGCTTGAAGGGTACTTTTTCACGCTGCATCAAGTTTTGAAGGGCTTCCTCGCTGCAAATCGCTCTGCTTACAATTGGATTGAGTTGATAAGTCTTCGCTAAATGGATCGCAAATTTCAAATTGTCTTCTTCAAGTACTGAGATGCAACCCTGACTGCCTTATTACGCAATGCTGTCACCATCAATAAAAGGATAACTTCTAAACTCTGTTGATGACAAAATATTTGCAAACATTCTGTATTGCGAAAGGCCAAACTTACTTTAAGATTAACTTGTTAAGTTTTATCATTATACACGTAAAACCAATGTTAAATCAAGTTCCGAAACATATACATTGTAAATATAAAAATGAAAACTCTCATTATGATTGTTCGTCGATCCGAGATGTTTTTTATAAATAGCTTTATTCATAATATGGGTAAATATGCTTGTAAGTCAGTCCGAGGTGGGTTTCTTTAAAATGGCTTTATTATTTTCACAATTTTTAAATGACTTTATTTGTTTCAGAACTTTATTTAACATTTGTTATTTTTATGTGCTCATATGAGTTTACATTGTGATAGTAAATTTGCAAACTTAAAATGAATGTGCATAAAACAATATACAATGTACACACAAAATTCAATAAACTATTCCGGTTTCAGGCTCAAACATTTTGTCTTATATACTGACACCAAAAAGAAACTGTGCACTGTATAATAATTATCAGACGTGCCGTTGTCACCTTCGGTCTGTCGGATCGTGGAAGATCTCTAACGCTTCCATTTTGACGGTAACGTTGTCGAAGGTTCATGATGGTATGTCTGTGGCAGTTAAACTGTCTAGCGACGCCAGAGACACTGACGCCGGATGCAAGTTGCAGAGGTGCATGAATTCGTTCATTTTCTTGAAGCCGTGGCATCTTGTTAATGAGTGAAATTCAATTGTACTGTGATTTTATTATTGCATGGTCAGTAAAGATATCAGTGACAATCTGTACTTGTAAACATATTGCACGGGTAGCACGTGCAAAAAGTTGCATAATAGCCTTCGGTCAGTTTCAAGGACATCAACGTGCTTAAATATTGAGTAAATTAGTGCGATGTATGGAAGATTATTTGGTTATTTACGACAGTAAAATCCATCTTTTTAAACTTAGTAACGAAAAAGTTAGGCTCAATATAAAACTGCACAGTTTCTTTCTGGTGTCAGTATAGCATAGAAGAAACGGATAGGGAATGTAATTCTTTCTCACGAACTTCACATTTCTATTTCTATTTCTTCATTTTTATTATGAGAGAAGATGAGAATAGGTTTTATTTTTATCATATATATTATAAATGCAAAAGATCAACACAGAGTATTTGTTTTAAAATACATTTCTTACTGCCAATTACGGAAAGGTACAGAATGAGCATACTGCACTACTTATATGGTATAATTTTTCTCATTTTATTAATTACATCATTTTTCATTTATTTCCAAGTTACAACAGAAGAAAATTAAAGATTAAGATTCTGTTGTAGACACAAATAATAAATTTGCTCGGCACGACAATTCCCTGGAGAAAACTGCTTCTATACGTTCATGTAATTTATGGCACGTATAATGCCGAAAGAGCTTAATACATCTTGATGTGCACTAAGTGCATTTCGCAATATGAGGGGTTGTCTATTTTTTCAGCGATTTCTAATTTGTGATACATTCCTAAAATATAAACAAATGTGTTTGGAAACAACAGATACACAGTGTGTATAGGTGTCGATATGACTTATTTCAACTGCCTTTCGTAATGAGTTTTATGAACCTCTTACACGAACGTGTTGCAGACTGATCATGATCTGCACTTAGCACAGCTTTGAACAATAAATGACAATGCTCAAATTTGTAAAAGAACACGTTATGTCTTGATTGAAATGTTCAAGTTGAAACCTAATTTAAGTGTCTTATTTCTTTTTAAAGGTTTTAGTAACTTTTTTAAAAACAAGAACAATATACATTGTACTTATAGTTTCTGAAATAGATAAAAACTGCATCAGCATTTAGATAATTAGTACGACCGAAGCGGCAGCTAAGGACGATAGTGTAATATCCTAACTTTCAATAAGATATGGCACGGCAGGCTGGAGTAACCACCAAGGCCCGCACATCTAGCTGCCTTCGGTTATGGGTAGGGGTTACAATTGCTATAAGAATTGTTTTGTTGTTTTGTCTCACAGGGACGGTCAGCCTTAGCTAAATTAAGTCACCATATAACTTCTGAAATCTGAATGCCAATGATAATCTACAAGCACCATCAAACACATCGCCCACAAACAACCAGCTGCAACCACAAACTATGAATGAAGGCAGCAGACAAGGTACACACAGCTGATTTAATATGAAACACATGTATTCAAATTAAAAGCTTTAGCCGGATGCAACAAGTAAAAATTGTGCTTTAAATGTTGTTGTATATTGTTCGCAATTTATAGCATTCTGCTTGTTTCGAGTTATTAACAAACATTAAGTACAAGGATTGCAGTTATTTCTTTCTTTGTGTTCAAGGCACAACAGTATTGCACTTATTTACAGAAACTGTCAACTTTCTCACATGAACATTCAGCTAGGTAGCGTCGGTTCGAAACCTTCGCGCTCACCGGTTAGCACTTCAACGTAACGTTCCATAAAGTTGACATATATATACTAAAAAGCATTGCAGAATGCTCCAAGTTAATGTTCTATTGCTGTTTTTGTTTGCGTATACAGTTAAAATGATGGTTACTATAGATAGACACTTTTACTTCCCGTCTCCGTGGACCAACATATACCCTTATACATACTATATCTTTCGCATTTTGAATGAGTGTTGTTCTTAAAGACCATGTGAGAAGGTATGTTTATGCATAATGTACAAATAAGGAATTCTGTAAATGAATTTCTTTTATCAACGAAACTTGGAATAAACTTGGAACTTGAAGGATAAAGTACAGACGAAGCAAATATTTTCGAAAATTAAGCAAATATGACACGAAAATTTATGACTGATGAAATGCATTGAACACATTAAAACATAGAAACATAATTGCGTATATCATGTATAATTCTAAACTTTTCTGAGTTGTGTTGGACTATATAGCGTAGAAGAGACCAATGAATGTGTTTCGCCGATTGAAACTTAACAAACTATCCAGTTATAGTGCGTTTTGGAATTTTTCTCAATACTAGGTCCGATACTTAATAAAGAATTTTCTAAGATTCCTGATGTAATTTTTGCCACCGAAAAATGAAATGAACTAATTATCCGCTTCACTCATCAGCGAGAATTGACGTTTTTCCCTTTTTTCACGGCTCAAAATTAGAGTTCCCTCTGGCTTCTTCAGAATTTGAGACAATTTTGAACAAAAAATACCCCTTGTCCTAAAAATAAGTGTTAGTTTAAACAACAAAACGCATTTACAAATACAATAAAATAACAAATTCAGGATTGAGCAAAAGCTAAACGCTTGTATAGAAGCTCTTTCCTGATACATGATAAATACCTTCATCGATTTTTACAGTAACAACATAAATATCAAACATAATATATGAGCATGCTTGAATTTATTCTTTACTAACACATAAAAACACAAAAAATTAACTAGATAGGCTTTCAGTTTCGTTAAAGAGAAAACTTGAAGAATTAGACAAAAAAGTATTAGTATATAGAAAGAGAGAGAGAGTGATTGAGAGAGAGAGAGAGAGAGAGAGAGAGAGAGAGAGAGAGAGAGAGAGAGAGAGAGAGAGAGAGAGGGCTGCTACTGGGGTAGGGAGTAGTGGGTGTTGCTTGTGTCAACATAGTTTTGTTTAAATTATGGAACCTCCTGGATTTTGATATATTTGTGCACATTGAGAACACCCTTTCATTCATTGCATCTGGAATGTTTCTATCCCCATGTAATAGAAGTGACAGTGAAACATTTACTATTTGGCTGACATTATTAATAAGTTCAAAAAAAGTTTTGAAATAAGTGTTAGTTTGAAGTATTTTTGCCGCCAAACAAAATGACGCCGAAAGTGTATTTTTATCGTAAATGGCGGCATTGGTGAGTGCCAGGGGATCCCTGGAAATTCTTTCAGTGTAAAAATACAATGTTCTCCTGAAAACTATTTGGCTTTGCCAAGCTTTTCTCAGTTCAATTCCTGTTTCTTTACAGTGTCAAAAATTCAAAACCTACCTATTCTCATGTTGTCATTTTTCTCTCTTTATAAAAACAGTAGCATACATGTTACACAATGAAGAACACCCCACTCGCTCCATTTTATATAAAATATTTAATCTTTTTATTGTTTCCCGTTATTTAAGGCTTATAGACAAGTTAATATACTGAAGGACAAAAGTTCTGTCCGGTTCAAAATTGTTTAATCAAATTTTAATAGTACGTTACTTTTATTTTTTATTTGCAAATTTATACTTTGAGACTAATTGCTACATCACAAGTGTTAAGAATTTTATACAAAAGCATTCAATCAACCGTGACGGCATAAACCATGAATTTAACATTTATCTAAATTTCATGTACATGAAGCTTATAATCACAAAGATTTCAACTGATTTTTGCTACCAAATGATAGTCCTATCGAAAGACATAAAATATTAGACAAATACTCAACGTATGTTGCTATTACGAAGCTTTTAAGATAGCAAAATATGCGCGTTTTATATCGACTGGAGGTCAGTGAGCCTACAACACATGTTGCACTTGCGTTAAACGCCCACGAACATTCTATTTGACGTCATGAACATTGAAAATATGTAAATTGATTCGAAAATGATGATATACTTATGCTTTTCTAAATATGAATAAAATATATAATTTCAGTTTTTGTGTTTCTTTAATTATACCGGACAGAACTTTTGTCCTTAAGTATATATATTTTGTCATTTTGAAATAAGGAAAGATAGTAACGTGTTGTAAATGCTCTGGAAATGAAATCTGTTATTCCCTATTATTTACCCTGCGCTTGACTTCTCGACGCCTGCAGATCATGATCAGCCTGCACATCTACGAAGTTTCGTAATGATCTGCACTGTTCGTTTGAATATCCTTTGAAACTATTCATGGCACTTTCCAAATTGAAAGATGTACACGTACATTTAAGAATTAAAGCGGGATAACGGTTAAAGAGGCATAGACAAAGAGACGGACATTTTTTTTGCTAGGGGATAGGGGTGTCGTTTTCTTTGTTGAATAAGTTTTGCTTTAAAAAGATAAAAAATGTTACAACATTAGAATTCAGCCTTCATTGCTGAATTATATTTTCGCCGAAAATTGACTTTTTGTGTACATGTGAAATGTTTGCTTTTTTCAAACAATTGCACAAGATATTTCAAGGATTCTTTAAAATGTGTAACCAGTACACAAGTGTAATTTCTTAACTACTTATGTATCATAACATAAAGGCTATACATAACCATATCATGAAATAGATGCTCGTTTTACTCATACAAATTACTTTTCCATTCTAGGAAGAAATCCTGTCAACATTGGCAGAACAGTTTCGTTGATGAAATACCTCGTTTCATAAAGAACTTTCGTTGACAACAAAATCAAATTCATGAAAAAAAAGAGAATAAAAACAAAAACGCTAAGAAGAAAAAGGAATTCAAAGAAATTCACCGAAGAAAAAATATTAAAGAAGAGTTGAAACAAAAGCAATATAGGGAGAGGAAAGGAAAAGAAAAGAAAATCATTTTTACCAGAGATTCTCTATCATATAATTTGTTGTTGTATTCCTTCACTAAGGAGAGAGGTTTTTTCTTGATAAGCCTAAAGCTATCTTATCATTTCTTGGTGTTATTTAACCTCTGATATTGTACATGCATTTATAAATATTGTCTAACCCACAAGAGCTGTTTGTATCATATAAAGTCTGGGTTATATGTATTTAAAGATGGATAAGCCACAAATCACTTCATTATCATTAATAGAGACAATATGCAGTTCACCAATGCCACTTAAAAAAAACTTTATAGGAGCGCTGGAGTGAGCGTGTTGCTAAATATATACACTAATTTTATATGTAAACTTAATTATACGCTTGTGCATTTTGTGCAAGAACAAGTATAAACATCCATAAATTTAGGAAATCTATTTATGAAAATAGAAGTAATTATTTGCAACGCGTGCGTCAACATGATGCGATGCCAAGTTCCACTTCAGTTTGAAAACGTTATTGAACTAAATATGCAACAGACTATTCACCTCTAGCAAAGGGTTTAAATAAAAGTAAGTATTTAATCTTACAAAGGTAGTAGAATTAAATGATACTCTTCAATGACTAAATACAATAACAATAAAGTAACAAACTCGCCACTTAATAAATTAACGAATCAAATACGCTGTGACATTTGTACGTTTTTTTCATAAAACTTTATCTTCTTTTGTTTTCGATTTTTCTTTCCAATTTCCCCGCAAGAGACGGAATTAATTTATGTATATAACCATACCTATGTACTGATAGTAGCAAATAATAACAGTATATGAACACTCATAAACACACGTACAAGTCTAGTTAATATTGACATGTTTGACAAGTTTATTTCATTTCAACCAGAAGGTCAGAGACCTGTTTGGTACATACTCTATTTATAAGACTACATAATTTATATACATATATATGGCGACAGTGAATGTAGTTCAATAGCATAATCACATGACACACGTGCATTTTAAAAGCATACCTGTACATTATATCACATTCATTACATATAATGTTCACATTTTTATGCATTTTCATATTTGTATTTGTAAAATCTTGTAGACGCATATTTCATTATTAAATATGTCATTGTGAGTAATACCTACTTTTTGAAAACTTAAGTATACATTTGCTTCAAATATTACGGAATTATCTTTTTTTTATGTTGCCAACCGTATTTCACTACATTAACTTATTAATTTGATAAATATCACTGCTTTTAAAATATATTTTGGTGGAGTGTTATTTCAAATAACATTTTATTTTCATACATTATTATGAAACACGAAAACATCTAACAGACAAGCTCATAGAAATTGAGAACATGGTTTGTTTGTAATTGTGCTTATTGGGTCCACCAACCTCGTTCGAGGTATATTCGGTGCGACCCGATTGAGAACATGGATGTAAATGTATATGTAGTTATATGTTTTCCATAAAGCCTGGCCCGGATCTGATGCGGAAACCGAAATACAAGACCAGTCCATGTAGATTGAAACATAAATGTAAAGAAGTACATGACACATATAAATAAAAGTATATAAATGATATATATGATTTTACATTCCCCAGTAATTATATATACTTATATAATTTTTTACTTACATTTTCGGTTATTGTTCTGCCAGTGTTGTAAATTCTGTTGACTAGCATACCAGTGGTACCACGCCGGTAGATGCCCCAGGGGTAGCAGACCGCCGTCGCCGGGACGTTGAAATCCTGTGAAGCCTTTAGGTAGAGCTGCGGGAAACACGGGGAATTCTAACTTAGACACGACGGCTGGTACATCTTCCTCATCCGTACCGTCCGTATGTGTTTCCTTCTTTTCCTCTGTATTATCCGTAGTATTTTCTTTTTCTTTTTCCTTTTCAACTCTTGCCAGGATACTGTTTATTGAAAAAGATTTCGTTGGTTTATCTTCTCTCTTCGGAGAATCTGACTCTTTCGATTTTGCCTCAGTTGACATTTTATATTTTTTTATATTTTAGCAGTTAATAAATCGCTCAATCCTTTAAACAAATATTTGTTTAAATTCACAAAGCAATCATGGTATAGAGAATTGAAAATTATTTATTGTTTCCTATATAAGTGAGAAATGCTTTTGTAAATTCTTTAAATATGTTGTCCATAATTATAACAGCTGTTTCAACCTTTTCACATCACTTTGTCCAATTAATAATTTTTGTTATAACGTACGTTCGCAGCTCTATTCTATTTTTAATGTTTCAATATAAAATCACTCTACGCAATCTAAGCACTTTGTCAACGCTATCAAAACCAGGCATCTAAATTGTTCCACACTTGGTCTTATTAACACTACAGTTTTTGACAAGTTTCGCAGCTTTTTCATAATCGAACAAGAATCTCTGCTGTCGATATCTCGGTTACAAATATGTTTGTATAATGAGGAAAAGCAAATATTTGTCAGGCAATAATTCTCAAACTTGACTTTTCCAGCAGAACCCCGCCTTTTCCTAATTTAGTATTGATTGTGCCAATGCAGAATCTTTTATCATTGGCGGTTCAGAAGAATCGCAATCCAATAATTTTCAATCGCGACCATTCATTGCGATATGGCTATTCACGAAGCACGGCATTGTGGTAAAATTTCAAATAGAAATAATCAGCTCTTCAAGTCAATCTTTTGTCTATTCAAATGTTTAAACGAACTACTATTATTTTCTCAAATTAACATCCGATCCAAAGTATTCTTTTTGGTGATCCGTTAGGGACAGTAAAGAAAATTGCAAATCGGGCATAAAATAAGTTATAATTTAGGACCAGCTAATCTTTTCAATCAACAATCACGGGTGCTCCATTGTGTTTCAGCCCCGCCCCAACGGTTGATGCACATTCATTAGCTCTAATTACAGCAATAAACAGACGTCTTGACGGTAGAAACAAAAAGATCGCAGTGCGCATGTCTCAATTCGGATACCTTCACCTGCCTTCCCACTTTTCTACAACTCGCTTTTGGCACGTGGGCTCCATAGAGTGCCCGAACAAATTACCGTCTCCGTGTTAAACACCCGCGAAGAACGACTGGAGTTAATTTTCATCTTTGAAAATATGGTACTACGTCCTATTTAGCAAAGGTTTACAGAGAATGGATATTACATATAATAATAACATCAGCCATAACGCCTCGTTGCAGAAGATTTGTCACCTAAACGGTGGTGGTTTCGATAAAGCGTGCTAAACACCCGAGCAAAGTCAGTCAAACGTCGCCGAACTCCCGCATCGAAAACAACATATCATGCTGGGAGTTAAAAATGACAGAAGTACACAGACTTTATTCGTTAAATTGCGCTTGATATCTAATTTTACATCACATCTGTTAAAAAAGAAAATAGGTGTCAATTTAGAAACATTAATGTCAAACGATTTATAAAGTACAGCTGATTTCGTTTTGGATCTTGTAACCATTGACACGAGTAATTTTCGTGTCAATTGAAAAGCCAGATAGCAAAACAAACTGCAGCGCCAGATTTAAGAATTTCTTAACAATTGCTTAAGATCATAAAAATTTGATCAATCCTACGTATTTTATTTGATGGTGGTCATAAATTTTGCTGAAATTGTTAGGAGTAATTTTTGTACAGTGATGTGGTCGGAAAAAAGGTTTTGTCCCTAATTAACGCAACATTATTAACATTATCATTACTTTGGATGCCATCGTTTTTTCTCCATTTTCTATCAAGTGATAATGTACATTATATCTTTGTGCATAAGATGATGACCCTAAAACTGTATTTCATACATGTACAGTAGAGTTGATGAACTGTATGATTTCCGTAGGATGAAAATTAACAATGTTGTTTTTTTCTTTTCTTTATTTATATTATTTATTTTTATTTATTCATATATTTTTTATTATTTATTAATTTGTTTATATAATTCTCTAGTTATTTATAATGGGACGAATATGTATATATGATTGCTCCAGATTTATATAACTATTTATTTATTTATTCATTTATTTATTTATTTTTCTATTAATTTATTTATTAATCTATCTAATTATAAACATTATGTTATTTCAATGCAATCAAAACGTTTGTATTTATGTTTAATTTCTATTATTATTACATTTATGATTCCTTGATCCATGCTAAGAGTACACACCTGTTAACTTTTATCTGAAGCTGAAGTCCTAGACAGATTTCGCTTCAAAAAAAATTTTTTTTAATTTAATTACCTTTTTTATAATCTATATAATAATAATACTTTTATTTATTTCTTTATCTAAGTCTCTTCTAAGTAATAATAATAAGCTTTTAAATAATATATTATTTATTTATTTATCTATTTATTTATTTATTTATTTATTTATTTATTATTATTTATTTATTTATCTAATTATTATTATCATTATCATCATCATTATTATCATCATCAATATCACCATCATCATCATCATCATCATCATCATCATCATCATCATCATCATCATCAATAAAAGAGTAATCAGTATCTATTTCATCTTTTTTATTATTACAAGCAAGGTGAACTATATTAGTAAAGACCTAGAGTAAGTGTACTTTTGTGTCGATTTTTTTACGCAAATTAAAAATAAATATTTGTATATGAAATAACGATTCGGAAGTAGATGTCACATGCTTTTAATGAAATATGTCTGAAGTGAATACAATGCTATATGTGTTTCAAACATGAGCAAGTATTCAATAGGTAGGATAAGATAAATCTTTTTCTTTCTTTCCGCTTTTAGGAGAAACGTTCGGTTCATTTACATTCATTTGCTTGATGTTATTATGAAAAAAATTGTTTTGAAAATGTATCTCAAAAGTCTTAAATTATGGCTTATTTTGCAGTAATTTTTGCTTTTTCTTGGGTAACTTTTCTATCATCATATATAAAGCGGCTATATAATTTTCTGCAATTTAAAACAGAATTTTCCCCTTGTTTCTTAGCTATAGTCTGTCATTATTTTGTTATCAGACCCGTGGATCTGTAATTGTTTCTTGTTTTCTCCAGTCTAAAATAATTCGATACAATCTGCTTCTCTCTAATTGGTGACAAATTACATGGTTTTCTATTTTTATTTAAAACTTGCCTTTCTCTCATTGTAGCAAATTGCGTGAGATATAATCTCGTGTCAGACGAGATTTCAAAGAGGCACGCGCCAATCCGCGCTAAAAGGTAATGAATTATCTCTGATATTGAATACTCCTTGTCAGGTATTCAAATGCGTTTCCTCGCTTTGCTGAATTAATTCAATAACCATTTAATTAAAACTTTCCCCTTTTACGAATGAATGTATTTGTATTTACCGCAATGGCTCGTCCTCTCGTCGAGCTTCTTTCCGTTTCCGTGCCATAGATTCTATTTCCTCGGTTCTCTACTAATTCAGGCACAATTTATGCGATCGTTAAATTTTTGCAGACCATTTATAAGGAATTCTATTCTACCAGAAAAGAAAGTACACTAATGCGGTCACTGCACAAACTATCATATAAACATGTTAGAAGTACGTTGCGTTTTTATTCAGATTATAAGATTTTCAAAAGCGGTTGCACGGAATTGGAAGGCTTACGCACACAGCCTTAAATCTTTAAGAATAACATCGATAAAATTGCTTTCAAAGATACATGCAGTTTTGTTTTACTTATCATCTATCCTTATGTCAAGTTTGTATTCATTTCAGCTGTCGTTGGAAAACGTTCCAATTCAGATATTCTAATATGCTTTCTGAATAATCTATTTTTGAAAAACTCTATATTTTTGTGGGTAATTCGGTACTCAAGATTTGTCTCGAAGCATTAAACTTTGTATATGATGAATGCTTCTTTCCAAAATGCGCCATCTAGACCAATACGTCATGGTTGAAATTGAGTAAAGTCGTGCACGCGCGCGTCTGTTTCTCGCAGACGATTTGTAATTATTCTAGAAGATCTATCATGAACGAATTGACATGCATTTGTAAAGAGATCGGCTTATATTGCAAGCAGGAAGAATACCTAATTCAAAGCTATTTACTATCAATCATACTAAAATTTCAGAAGCGTCCCCGACAAATTTTCTCCTTTAAATATTTGTGTCTGCAGTTCAAGGAGAAATTACTGCATCTACATTTAATGGTTTTTGTTTAAGAAAAGAGACTGGCAATGAAGCCGTTAACCATCAGACCTTCACTCTGCCATGTAGAGTGTATTGTCAACCTTACGTTTTCACGTAACGTGTTTCAAACTTACAGACATTTCATATACCTTATTGGCTGCTACATGCAAGTACAGTGTAAAAGTATCGTGATGTTTACTGTTCTCTGATGAAGACCATGTAAATTTTGACGGCCGCAAGTGAGATAAATGATGCTGTAATTGTTTATTGTGTAACCATCGTTAAATAAAGTAAATTGAATTGAATTGAAGTTACGATGGTGTAAGGTGACTTCACGATGGCAATGTGCAATATCGTCCGCAGTTCAACTGCCCTCAAATTCATGCTTAGACATCGTAATGTCGACATCGCACCATTCATTTACAAAATAGGGCGTCTCCTCCACACCTTGCATCTTGCATCGATTGCTTGCTTAGAATGTAAAACGAGGCGAAGCCACATTACACGAAATACTGGTACTAAAGTCGTACTTTTTTCTTCTCCGTCGTCGTTTCTTTGAGACTACGATCATTACATCGTAACTTTTCGCTTTGCCATCGTCATTGAGCACCTCGTCTTCGAGCCTGAGAACGCTGACACCATGTGCGCCTCGTCAGTATGGCTTAATGTATTATAGTAGACTTCGTGACCGACCTCACGAGAATAACAGACCGACGTCACGAAAATAACATATAATACTATTAATATTGAATATCAAACATGAGTTAGAACTGTGTTAGATAAGTCAGTGGTACTTGACCGATCCAGTATACTGAACGACTAGAAAAACTATTTATCTTCTTACTAATGAAGATTTGTATATCATAAAGTGTATACAATTCCCATTTCTTTCCAGATTTATCAACTAATGGTCAGGCAGTTACTGGTAAATTGAAGAAGATTAGGAAATCATTGACGTACTTTCTTTATTTTTTGCATTTCATCTCATCATTAACTCTAAAATAAGACAATTATCGGGTTATTTCTAGTTCTCAAGTCGCACGATTCTCTAATAAAATGCTCAGATAATTTTCAATCATTTTCATTAACTTCAAATTACATATAAACCCCAGCGGTGACTAGGCTATTACATGGCACGGAAACGCTGTCACTTGACGCACGATCACCGCGATACTCTGCCAGTTATTATCAGTCACAAATAGAGCCAATACTTCTGAGAAAAATCAACTTTTATGGAATCCATTTTCATGCGATTAAAAAGACTGGATTAGGGAAAGAAAATTACGACTAAAAGATTGATATTACTGCCATCTAAGTGTGGGTCATACTTTTTATGTTTATCAAATTAGATATCAGTGAGAACGATAAGCTATATCGCTTGAACTCATTTGTTTTTCTTTGCCAAATTAGCGCATTATGAATGTTTAAGACCAGGATTAAAATTGAAAAAAAATATTGAAAAAAAATCACAATTTTTTGGTAAATAGGTCTTTGAGAAACGATACATTTACATTTATGTGCAACACACAATGCCGCATTGCATGACAACAGTTATTCTACGTACCCGGAACAATGTCAAATTGCATGACAACAGCTATACTTTGTACACTGTCAAATTGCCTCACAACAGCTATACTTTGTACACTGTCAAATTGCCTGACAACAATAATACCACAGACAAACCAAATTTCTGACAAAAGCATATGTGCACAGCCAACTAGTTTGGATTCAGCAATTCTTCCGGCAATGCCAAATTGCTTGACGGTAGTAAATACGGGCAACAACAAATTGCCTGGCAACAGCAATACATCGGGTAAAGTCGAATTGCTTATATATAATATATAGCAGTACTGTGACAACTTCAATTGTTTGGCAGCATCACTACGCCAAACAAAGCTAAATTGATTGGCAATAGACATACTTTCCGTAAAATCCAATGTCTTGGCGGAAGTACTACATTGAGCAAAGCCAAAATACTTAGAAATAAGGATTTTACGGGCAACGCCAAACTGCTTGGCAATAGCAATATTAAAAACAAAGCCAAATGCATTGACACCCTCAAAATCGCTCCACAACAGCAATACTTTGGGCAAGTCAAATGGTTGGGCGTCTGCAATACCCCGGACAAAGCCGAATAGTCAATTGCTTGGAAAAGGGAATACTGTGGGTAACGCCAAAGTGACTAACAATAGCAATATTTAGAGCAAAGCAAAACTGTTTGTCATTGGCAATACTTTGGGCAAAGTCAATTGACTTTGCGTTTTAATACTTCGGACTTCGGACAAAGCTGAATTGTCTGAAAAAAAGTAGCACATTGAGTAAAGCCAAATTCCTTGGCAATATCAATGCTTCGTGCACAGTCATATGGTTATGCGCAGCAATACTTCAGGCAAAGCCAAATTACCCGGAAACAACAATACTATGGGCAACGCAAGATTGCTTGGCAATACCACAGACAACGAGATATGCAAATGTATGCCAAACGTAAAGCACTGTTTTCGGTGACGTTGTGGTTCAGTGCCTCTGTTGTGGGTCCGTTGTTTTACTGACATTTTTCTATGGACCAGTTTTATGTTATAGTTATATATATCTATATATTATATAGTGGTTGGTTTGTCATGTAACTGATAAGTCTTTTTGATATTCAGTAAATGACAGCAAAATTGAGACGTTGGTTGTATGCAGTAGTGCATGAGACCATTCCATACTTATAATTTATATATATTTTCCACTACATCAGAAAAAAACAGTGTTAAAGAAATCAAGATACATACTTGCAAAGATTAAAAGTTTATTTAGATTAAAAAAATTAACATAGCTTAGAAACACCATACTTGTGACTTAGACGTGTTACAAGGATAAAGCAGTGAAATTGCTTCTTAAAATTGCTACTTAGTGAAATACAAATTTCTTACAAATTACGATAAAAGGTATATCTAATGCAACTTTGTACATAATCTGAACATATGTCACGACATCTTCCATTTCCCTAAGTCCTTGTGGTACATTTTGCTTTTATATTCTATAAGATTTCGAATAAACTAGCTTAAATTCATACAAAATCATATAAATATATCTTTGCTATGCCAAGCAATTATCGGTGTATATCTCCCCTGGGAAGAGAGCTTATTCCTACGTCTTAGTTAAATAGGCCTCCATCAGTTCTCCGGATCATTTCTAATGGATGACCAGTTATATTTTAGCATTACTTAGACAGTCTGAGATTAGCCAAAAATCTGTCGCGATTCTGCACTAGTTAAGTGTCCCGACGGACTCTATAAAGAGCTAAATACAATATAAATTACAAATGAGAGAGAGGCTTTTAAATGGAAGATCCGGGAAATGTCTGCCTCAATTAGAAGCAAAGCAAGTGTATACAGTGTATAATGAAATTTATGTCAGGAATAAGTCCTTTCAAGAGTTTGTAAGATAATGCTTGCTTCTTAGGCGGGTTTGTTCCGAAATCTACCAGCAAACTAAAACGTTTCTGGTATCCCTTGTGGGCGAAAAGAATATAACTTGTATGTGACACTCGCACTCGAATATTTAAAAAAAAAACAAGTTATAGTTACTATACAAATATATCACAGTTTATACGAAGAGGTCTACTGCGTTGGATTTTTACTGTTTTTGATTTTGTAACCAATACACAAACAGTTTCTTGAAAAAGTAAAAGATTTCAATTGAAGTACATTTGTATTTATTCAAAAATTGATATATGATCATGCCTAGCTTAAAAATATTATCGTTAATGTTTTTTGTTTACATATACGGTAAAATAACACGACGCCACTTCATTCGTCATTTTTCGGAACAACGTCACAAACGTTTTGCACATGTAGTCTTGCCAACCACTTGGATGCTTTATTGTGTAAATTAAAGTACTTATTATAACAGGAAAGATGAGATGTTAGTAAATATCAAATGGCATATAAATAAGAACTAAACATACCCCTTTACCACAATAATTTTATCAACAGTTGAATGCCTCTAAAACATAATATTCTAACACTATTGAAAATTGCTCCTATATAGGCAAAGAAGGATTTGAGCGTAATATACCTACCAAGTATATCATGCTAGGCGTCCGGAACTTTTTTTGACTGTTGAAATTCCCTCCCGCGTCATTTTCACACAACATCTATGAGTGTGCATGCTAATACGCTTGGATTTGTATTGTTGTGAATGAATTCACGTGATGTAAAACAAATCGTAGTAAAATTTTCTACACAATATCAGCAACAACAAAAATAAGATAAATAGCATTTTATTTGAGGAGTAAACAAGAACAGCGAAAATTTCATGAAATGCAAGGAATGCGCGGAATACTACAAGTTCTATGCAGCGACTTTGTGTAAGCGCATCAAATAGTACCTCTTCGAACATTGTTTTTGTTTAAATTAACGTGTAAGAATGGAAATATATTTTACTTTTGCGTGATATACCGGTTAGTATATCACTGTGTAGAGTATAGATGCGTAGTAATCTAATCACGAAGGCCGAAGGCCTGAAGCATCTAAACGACACACAGTGATATACTAACCGGTATATCACTCAACTGTGAAATCTATATCCTAAGAGATTTCTGATCTAAGGTTCAAAGCTCTGTATGAATTACACTAATTCGATTTGTTCTAAAATAAAAGCTAGACTCCAAGACAAAGTCATCTAGTACCAGTGCTTGTTTTTGTTTTTTGCGTACATTTGTTCAAGATGTCTTTTATTAAGACTCTTCTAGTGTCTATAATTACATTTACAGTCGGATATCTTCGGATAAAATCCCATTAATTGGTGATTCTGCTGTTAAATGTATTTTGCCTGCCTGGACGGTAACCGTAAGGTTTCAGTTACGACTTTAGGCTAAATGAATTTGTTCTAAGTGCTGTAATTGACGGCAAGAAGAACATCATTTATAATAAAGAGATTGAGGCCAACAGAAGTTGTTTCTTAGTTGCTCCGGCCTTGAAGTCTGCAAAATAAAATTCATTACACAATTTGAATGTGTTGCGTGAAAAGAATTATTTATACTTACATGTAATTAATTTATTTATTTTCGATTGCGAAACAACTTCTTACAAGTTAGATGAATCGCTATTGAGACTCACTATAGATGAAATCAACCTCGAAGAGAGAGAGGCGGTGCGCCTAAGGACACTACCGCCATGGCACTGTTGAGATCGAACCCTGGACCCTCTGATCCTAAGGCGAACGCGCTACTACTGCGCCACTGAGGCCTTAAAAAAAAGAATGGTATGAAACAAATTACTGTTATATAAGCTTTTAGAACCTGTATTGGTGTGTTTTGTTGCAAATATTTTTAAAACATGTCATTTCAGTTCTTGGTTTACTTACATGAAAAATATCCAATTTTTGTGCAAGTTTCCTGACAAAGTCGAATGATGAAATTATTCGAACTGGCACTTATTTACTAGTTCAATGTCTGCTCCAGATGCTCGACCATAGAAATAGTTGAACAGTTCTTTCAATCTTACACATCAACAGTTTATTACACACCACTAAATTGTGAAGTCCACATGCTTGAGTTATGGTTTAAGGTAGTGCACTATTGTCTTTAGTGGATGGGGTGCACGGTTATTTTCAACTCTTATTTTTTCCTTTAATGTAAAAACTGCTTCTTTTGGTCGGGATGTCATAATATTGAAGTATACTGACACTAATAATTCATGTAAAGAGAACTATAAATTAGTGAATTATTATAAAGAACGGATACTTTTTGAGACATATTCTTTCTAGTTGACAAAAAAGGACTCGGAGTGACAGATTCAGTGGAATAAAGAAACTAAAACATAGTTTATACAATTATCAACATACCCTTGTTGTAAAAAAATGTTTACCAATCCATATAAAAAACTGCAAGACGCTCTCGTTGTTTGTACAGATAATTTTCAAATTATGCATTTGATACAGAAAAATCGAACACAATTATGTTGATAATGGTGTTAATTTTGTTTTAGTTAATTATTTTTACTGAATCTGTCACTTTGAGTCTTTGTTTGTCAACTAGAAAGAATATGTTTCAAAATTTATCCGTTCTTCATAGTAATTCACTAATTTATAGTTCTCTTTACATGAATTATTAGTGTCAGTATACTACTATAATGACATCCCGACCAAAAGAAACACAGTTTACATGAAAGGAAAAACAAATGAAAAAGAAAACATGCGCCCCACCCACTAAAGACAAAAGTGCTCTACCTTAAATCATAACTCAAGCATGTGAACTTCACAATTTAGTGGTGTGTAATAAACTGTTGATGTGTAAGATTGAAAGAACTGTTCAACTATTTCTATGGTCGAGCATCTGGAGCAGACATTGAACTAGTAAATAAGTGCCAGTTTGAATAATTTCATC
The DNA here is from genome assembly GCA_022818135.1 of Saxidomus purpurata. Taxonomy (NCBI): domain Eukaryota; kingdom Metazoa; phylum Mollusca; class Bivalvia; order Venerida; family Veneridae; genus Saxidomus; species Saxidomus purpurata. Next base: position 35,233,225 of record JAFMSR010000014.1, read on the forward strand.
ATTTGACTTTGTCAGGAAACTTGCACAAAAATTGGATATTTTTCATGTAAGTAACCCAAGAACTGAAATGACATGTTTTAACACATTTTGCAACAAAACACTAAAACAGGTTCTAAAAGCTTATAACAGTAATTTGATTGTGTATTATGTCAAAAGACCACCAGACTACATTTAAGTAATAGTATCATTTTTTCACTGGTGGCCATTTTGTTTTGGACAAGTTACCTTAAATGTGCCTTGTATCTTCAGTTTCTTTCAAAAGAAGCTTTTAAACCATAACTTAGTTTGTATTTCAGAAAGGTTCACCAAACTCGCATACTTCTGTCGAGATTTCTTGCTGTTGTTTACATTATGTACAAATGTAATTAAATTGGCAATATCGTATGGAGGATGGGAGTTATGCAGGTAACAATGCCCGTCTGTACATGTCTTAAATACATTTGAAACGGATGTTCCGTCCAAACAAACAAAATAAATAAATGAAAAGACTAAGATATAACACAATTGTACTGTTATTGTTAACAAATATTCGTGCAAGAGTGAAGTCTATTCAGTCCGTGGAACCTTCTTGAAATAAATATTTACGTCGGTCTAAAATCAGCCTAATAAAGTAACTGTAAATTTTGTCTGGCCATGGCAACATCTCCATTATTGAAAACTATTTCTAACAGTATTAAGGCGTCTAGTGGTCCGGCTCTTCACATCCGGGTTAGTTATGTTTTAGAGCATTATGGAAATGCGAATGTTTAATGGAGCTTCCGAGAATCTTGAAGCATTCTGATTTCATTACACGCACTTGATTAGCGCTATTATCCAACTTCAGTTGTTTTGTTGTTTTTTTCTCGGAAAGTAGAAACGGTTCCTTTATAAAGAAAATACTTTGGCATTAAGAGGAATTAATGGGAAATATTGTTTCCTGCTACAGGCGCATTTTATTCGCTGAGAAATTTTAGAAATGCCTTTAAAAGACAATTTTCTGATGATTTTAACCAGACCCTCTCATTACCTTTAATGAATAAGATCTGTCACCCTTGAGGTGTTCCTCAGACTACAGCAAAGTTCGGGGGAAAAATGCTGCTGTGCTTACAAGTGAGTACTTGAAATAGTATTTATGTTTTAACTGTCTAGTCTCCTGATTTTGAAAAGTTTGGTTCTGCCAAATATTCATGGAGGCTCCCAGTTGCTCAAAAAGCAAATTTATGAACTTGCTGATATTTCAGTAAATTATAGCAAAACTGTGATGTTTAACAAACGCAAATGTTACCAAATTTACAATAATTGTTTTCCTATTATGTGCGTCAAGATTAATAGCGAATTTCACAGAGCAAATGTAATGGTACTTTATTTGACTTTTCCAGAATATTTGGCAGAAAAAAGCATATTGGGTGGGTCCTGTGATTTTAATGTTCGCAAAAAATGAAGATGGTATAGAAACTAATTACATATGCATTAAATAGCATCTAACTTTTATATTTTTCAAAGTTCTTGAATTCTGCATCCAAAGTTTCCATTAATTACGCGTGCTTTGCATAAATTTCACATGTTTAACAAACGATTTGCTTAAAAGAAAGGATTCTGCTGGGATCTGTTGCCAATATTGTTTTCTGAATTAGTTTATCAAAATAGATTCGTCACGCTATGAAATAATTTTTCCTTTTGTTTCTGCTTACTTTACATCTGTGTTGTTCTTTCATGTACTAGAATAAATCTTGCTAATACTTAGTATATATTTTTTTACTTTCAATATAAATTAATAACCAATAAATAAATAAATGATCAGTTTTATTTTTGGATAAAGTACGTATTTCAACGTTATTTTGGCTTCGGTCCGTGTACGTTATGAATAGTGACAAATGTTTCTCAAAGTATGAAAATATATTAAAGAGCTTTTCGAATCCCACAGCATTTAATGCGATTACCTTTTTCATATCTTTAAGACGCAGCATAACCATATTCTGACTATGAACACCTTTACACACCATTGTTCTTCAGTAATTAGTAACGACGTTCACACCTGAGGTCACGTGGCCGTTTTTGGGTCACGTGATCATATTCCATCACGCGGACAGTTGAAAGAACGCCACGACACATTTTTAGACAATAAAAGTATTGATGGCGGCGTATTCACCATGAACTTCGACTTAACATTTTTGTAATAGGATAGAGCAAAAATGAACCAGAAGATAGTATTTCACCGCCTTGAAACATGGCGGCTGATTAAAGACACGTAAATGCTCAAATTGGTGACATCGGTCATTTGGCATTCCGACTTTATTAGAACTTGTAGCAGACACTTTGAAGGAGTTTAAGCCATAAATGCCACAGTAATTTACATCCGAAGCTTTCATATTTATTTAGAGTTTTATGGCGATCAATCTTGGAGTACTGAAGAAACCGGTGTTATATTTCCTTAGCCGGTCGTTCATCATAGAGACTGAAAGCTGACAGCAACTCCCTGGCACTTCCGAGTCAGAGAAATATCCTATAAAACCTTGATTGTTTTAATTACTTAAGGAAACGGACGTTTCATTAGGGCCTGAGTACCAAAAAAAATCACACACACACACATTTCTTCAAATTAAATGAGTTACGCCAAATTTACTTATGGTCGATATGCATGTAGTTGAACGTAAATTCAGAAGGTATTTGAAAATTTATATAAATTAAAATACAATAGGAATGAAAGCATCAACGAATGATGTAGGTCCCTAACCTGCAGTCGAAAATTCTCTTTCGACCTCTATATTTCAAAGTATTGTTAATTTATTTCAAAAATGGCTATTTCATTTTTTACCGCATGATTTATCTTTTCAAAATTATAATTACTTAAACCGACTATTGACCGTGATATTTTTATTTTCGCAACTATTTTATACCTTTCTCCTGGAAAATGTCAACGATTGATTTCTGGCTGCTTTTTGGTTGAAATTCAAACTGATTTACATTGATTTACATCTACATTGTACTTTATATAATTTTAATATCTTGTTCATATCCAATATTTTTTATTGATATGTTGTGATATTGTACATGAATGAGACTTTAATAAAGATTAAAATATATACGAGCTCATATTTCGCGGGATATTTTTAACTATGTGCATAGAAAATAAATTCTAAAATAATTATTGTCCTACTATTTTCTGCACTTATATGTTATCTATTTACATGTAAATACTTTTCCTTTTTGTATAACGCGAATCTGCGTGTTGTCATGATCATTTTTGCAATAATCTATCTTTAACTTGAATGACACATACGGTATATAGTTGGAACCCGCGTATTAAAACACTTTCAGAAAATAGCAGAAACAAACATGTCTTCAGTTACATACTAAAATTCCCCGCGAGATTTTCAACGTCAGCACTTTCCTGTGTAACTCGACGAGCATTTCAACTTCTCCCCTTTGCTTACATTTCTACTCACCGAAAAGAAACTTTTCATCTTGACCCATTGATCAAAAAAACATTTGCAATTCGATTAGCTTATAAAGTCAACGTTAACTCGCACCTGTTGTGCTTTATTCACCATTCCGAACACTGTACCGCGTGTTATGCTGACGTTACTCAATGTACTTTGCTGAGAAAATCTTGCTTTATACCAATTAAGTAATCGTACAGTTCAAACATGAAAGTACCGTTAAATTAAAACAGTTCGTGATTTGTGAAATAATTATTATTGCTGCTCTTTCAGCAGAAGGTAAATCCCATGCGTGCAGCTCGCAATTAAAGATACTTTCAGATAATTATCTCGGAGCAGAATCGCTTAAATTTCTTCAAAATATTAGTTTAGTGGTAATTTATACTTTATTCTTCGTCATTGCGTGCTAATTGTGATCAAATAGGATTGTGATGGTATATAAAATATCAAAGAATTTGTTAATATAAATAATCATTTCGTGCACACGTATGGGTAACAGGTAAACTGTTGCGTTTTTACGCGTAAATTTTCTCTAATATAAAAGCATCGAATTACGATACGGCTTCATAGAACAGTATGGAACTTTAAAAGAGATATTTTAATTTGTCTAAGGAGCGCCTCTTCGCGAATGATTTTCCTCATTTATTACGACTATTTACGCATCAATTTCAATGGATCGGGGTAAAAAAATAGCGTCATCAGGGTACTTAAATAGAAATATTTGCCATTTAAGTGAAACAAATTATTGGTAGAAAATATACAAATGAAAGTGGGAGAATGGCGACAAGTCTAGTTATTGTCAGTTGTATTTGTCAAAACATATTTTGTAGTGATGGGTTCCTTACACATTTGATATCAGTCGCTAGCGTTATTTACATAGTACATGCGTGTATGTTGTTTGTTCAAGTTTTTAATGTTTTTTGAAATATAACAGTGGATTATGTATATCCTGATAACCTCACTGTTCGCTCAGTGAAATTTAGTAAAATCTACCCGTGTCAAAAAGTATACGGAGCGTAATCGGAATGCCGGAAACCATACGACGATGACGTATATAATAAAATGACGTTTCCTGCGAGTTTCGAAACAAGGTAGAGATCTAAACAGAAAATGAAAAGGAAAATTGTTACAGCACGTTAATTTCACTCGTAAAAATCAAAATTAGTTATTTTCGCTCGTGGCTGTGCCACTCGTGAAAATATCACTTTCGGTGCCAACACGGTGAAATTATAATGAGATATTACACCGAAACCAACAGTTATTCTCTGAATGAAGACAATTTGAGGACACTTTAAAAAAAATTCATAGTAACTAGTAAATGATATCCCACATTTCTGTAAGACCCCTTGAAGTACTTAATATTGAAGAGTATATTCTATATATCAGAAATATTCCTTTAACCAACGCCTGTTAATGTGTCAGTCTTTGGCGGCCATCAAAAAGTGGTGTTGATAATGAGTCGTTTCTATATTTGTTTATTTCGGACGTCGTCCCAGTACTTCAGATCTACAAAAGGAAATTTCTATGACTCAACGTACTCAACTGTTAAAGAATGATACATACACATGAATATAAATATATTGCAAAGAACAAACAAGAATAATTAGTCAAAGAAACCCAAGGTAATCCGATGCCTCGTGCTAAATGGATTCATTATTGAATCAATAACAAGGAGAAGATGTGAATTCCCAAGCATCAGAGAGTTAAAGCAGCATGTAGCATTTATATTCCTGTAATGTAAAATGTAATGCGATGACAAAAACAATGGTATTTATCTCACTCTGAGGTGCTAAGTAAAGTAATTTGCAGCTTAGAGTGTTCAATTTGGTTAGGTGCGGTGACAGATCGTGAATAAAGAGTGTAAACATACACCTATAGTTTGCTGTACTTACCGCCTTTTGGTAATATGGTACATTAAATTAATTAGTATATAAGTCATATATTTACTGAACAAGCGGATGCATCAAATTAATCCGGGATGTCATTTTTTAAATAAAATGGTTGACATTGTAATTCTAACTGTTAGCATAGTAGCTAATATGAATACTTGTGTCGAATATTAATTAAACACGATACCCGCAATTGACGCTAAGTATAATTTCCAACTTGCGCAACGGTTATCTTTAATTATTTCGTCAGTCTTGGTAAGTCCCACAGTATGAATGTGTCAATCGTTATTAAGTAAATTAGAATTCGAGAAGTTAGATTAGCTGAAAGACTATATCTAGTATATACCATTGTAATTATATATAATATTATTATATCGAATATATCATGTTATAGGTCTCTGTTATTAATTAGGACTGATAATTCAATGTTCTTTGTCAACAAAACTAAACGAGAGCTTATGACTAAGTTTGCCAAAAGGTCTGAAACAATACTTGTGTGGCATTAATACAGATTAAACGTCAAACTGAAATAAGTATATTAAATAAAGCCTCGCAATCTCTGCTATGGATTTATGTTATGATTTTTTTCAGCTTATTTCATTCTCATCAATGTACAATTCATAGATGATATAAACGTGCATATAAAATTATACACGAAGTATCACAGATATTTTACGATAGTACATGTACATTACCACTCACATTTGTTATAAAGATTTTATAGTTTATTATAGTCTCATCTATATGCACACAGTATACAATACATATAAAAACGTGTCAAATATAAAACAGTATATGGCTATTCCATACAGAATTACAAGAGACTTTTTAATGTCATATAATTATATATATGTACATACATACAACTGAGCTTTAAAATTCTGTTACCTAGTCTGTTTTACAGTAAAAATTGAAACATATAAAATTACCCTTTAAGCTTTAGCAAAACGTGACATAGAGCTATCAAAATGAGTTGGCAAAAAATTGTACTTTGACATTAATGAATAGATAAATAGCTAGCATCATTATAGCAAAGGTATTATATCACATCTTATTATTCAACTTTACAGTTTATCCACTTAGAGCAATTGCGCAAATGACATGAAGCAGGTACAGCTAATACAAAGCATAACTGAGCCCATATGAGAAAAGCAGGGCCAATACGAGAAAACAGGGCAAATATGGAATTCAAGCATTTTGATTGGTTTAAAAGAGAGGGCCAATTAAACGACGCCATTTTGTTTTTTAGACTCCTGCTGATATCTTATTTTACTAATTTAAAGTTAAAGTGACATTATGCGCATCTTACTGCACACAGTGTATTTTTGGTGACAGTTTTATAAAAGCAATTTTTGGTTGCTGTTCATTTAAATGTGTTAAATCAATGATTATGCCGCATTAGTATTTGAAGTTGGTGCTTTACTGGAGATATAAAAAAATCGGACTGATAAAATGATAGTTGATTGTGTCGTTGTTGATGTTGGTAGAGATTTCGGCAGTGGAAGGGAAGCAACTCCTGCATGCAGTTGTTCTTTTCTTAAATCGACTCTCCCAGTCAAATAAGAAAATCAATATTTGGAAAGTTATTATTTCATACTGGTAGCGTGAAGAGTTTGGTGTATTGGGTTAAAAGCTATTATTTCCTCTACGCTTTTGTACACACACCATATTCAGCTGGATTTTTACTTGAAAAAAATGCGCATAATGTCACTTTAAATACAAAAAAAATTGTTATTGTTACAAGAACATTTATATTCTTGTTTTTAGCCAATATTGTAAATGTGAATAATAAAATTATCATTATATTATTGCACTGGTGGTACCAGACCCCTGAATAATTGCACAGGCCCACCAAAATAATTTATTCATTGTTTATATTGTAGTGCAGATGGCAACAAATTGAATCTTGACTATGATTAGAATGCATTTAAGTTCAGTTGTAAATGAAATTGTCTTAGTTATTTTAAAGAGAAACATCCAGTCCATTTTCAAGACTCCATAACTTAGATTTATAAGCTTGTACAATTCAACAGAGTATCTAGCTAGATGAATTCTGAGCTTTCACCTTATTTGATAAAGTGTTAGTGGTTATCAAAATTAATCATGCTCGACTAAAGAGTATGCCTAAAAGACATACAAGTATATACAAATCTGTATATATTAACAGATAAGAGTGAGTAGCAATTGTTAATTGTATAATTAAGATCAAGTTAAGACTATACATGTATAATTCTGAAAAGCAAAGAGAGCACTTATGCACTAAACTTAAAAAATTGGCTTAAAAACCATTTATCATTGTCAATCAGATTGGGAATGACTTGATTAGTAATTACTTCTCACGATAATGTTAAATAAGTTCTATAGTCGTCATTTAAAACATTTCAATACATTATAAGTGTACATGTAGTTAGTGTTATGCAATCACCAATAAATAGTGAAAATGTTTGAAAACAATTTATGACGAGTGTTTAAATAAGAATGTAATTAAGTGTAATTAAGTTCAACTACAGAAAACACACAAATACAACGAGCGCCCCCACCGGGCAATATGCACGCAATTTTGATATCCTAGCATAACGTATAAATTTTCTGGCATCTTATATCTTGAATTGTCTCCATCTGGCACGGAATTTGTGTACTAGTATGTGTTGAATTTGCGTTTCAGAATGGTCCTTTGGAAATGCCAGCATACTTAGCCATTGACGTTGCAGTTTACCGTGACGTTTGCGAGCAAATTGTGTGATGTTATACATAACACAGTAGAACTACATTCACAGCATTTGAACCCAGAAGTTGAAACATTTTACTACGTCTAATCTGTTCTATGAGTTGCAACATAATTTCCGAGAAAAACGGTCATGCCAAACTCAACTCCTCATGCCTCTTAGATGATTTTCTTCAGTCTGTAAACCAAAGAAGTAAAGTTGACGTAATACTTCTTGACTTTTGAAAAGCATTTGATATGGTCAGCCATGAAAAACTGCTTTGTAAGTTGCATTTCTATGGCATAAGGGGTCAAACTCTCAAATGGATCAAATATTTCCTAGAAACCAGGTCACAGTCTGTAGTGGTAAATGGCTCGCCATCTAGTACCATACCAGTCTCCTCCTGTGTTCCCCAGGGTTCGGTCATTGGGCCGCTTCTGTTTCTTATCTATATTAACGATCTACCTGACTACTCCTTTTTTCACTTGAACCATTGTCCACTGGAATGCCTTACACTCACATATTGCCATGATGTATGTCCCAGAGTTCTGGCAGTTAGTCAGATTGAACCATCGTCAGAAATCTCTTCAGATTTATTGGCTTATCGACGTAATTGTCTCCTTTGAAAGCTATTTATCGGGTTTATCGATTAAGCGTTATCGATCAATTTATGCACATTGAAATATATAGGAGTGAAATATTTAACTCATCGAAAAGTAATAAAATCAATATTTATTAAGTTATTGAAGTAATCAACATTCTTTCCACTTTATTTCAATATACTTTCTATAAAATAAATTGATATCTTCCTGCTTCCTATTAACTTTAAAAAAGTAACTATTTTAGCAGCAAATCACATTGACTTGGAAAGGGCGTTTCTTTTAGCTTCACGTGAGGTTTTCATTTGAGATATTTACATGTTTATACTTAACTGACAATATTTATCAAGTTATTGAAGTAAACTAAAAAGTTGTATTTTAACTTAGATGTTTTTATTTTTAAGTTATTTGTATATCTTCTCGCTTCCTTAAACCAGGAATATAACGTTATAGACAGTTCCTGCCTAAACGTTTGAAAATAACGGTTTTAACTGATTTCACAAGTTTACGGCTTTAGTCACCTGTATTGACAAAACCAAAGTGTTGTGACTGGTTATATCTTTTTGTTTGTATTATTAGGTCCACCACCCTCGGGCGAGGTATACATGCTGTACGACTCGGCCTATTCTCCCGTTCATGCCCCTATCTAAAGATGTCTTACGAAAAAACGAAATTTTATCAAAGCCTGACAGATTGCAATCATTTTACATGAGCTTGTTTTTGATTGGCTCTTATAATTTAGGTCAACCACATTGACCAATGAGATCCTACTTGTGATTGACCTAGTTTCCTACTTTTAACTCGTAAAGCTGAATTAATCCACATAATGATTGACCCCTTTTTATGTACAGATCATTATGCTTCATTATTCTTTTTACATGTTATACACTCTAGTTTGCAAAAAATTAAAACACACAACGGGACTGTGGGGTCACCTTATGGGGCACTGAATCTTATAACATGCTGTTTTAAATGAAAAATATGAATGTCCTAACTTGAAATTTTTACTCCGAAAAAGGACGCCAAGGTATCATCGGGAGCCATCAGACTGTTGGGTTTCATACCAAAACCAGCAAGAAAAATATCCGCCGCCTGCTCGCTCGTGCACTTGTCGTGGCCTTCAAAGGCGACCGGATCCTCTTCTTCAACTAGTCTAACTGGTTATATCGTATCGTATATTAGGGTTTTACCGTTGGTACCAGTTTCCCATATGACCAACGCCCCCAGAAGAGATTAGTTATTTTAGGTTTCGGAGGATAGTGGAAGATACAGAAAGCGTCCAAGTTCCAGAGACAACCCTGGTTCTTTATCATGCCAGGTGTATGGCACCCATCCATGGTACCTCGGTTTAAGTCTCATCCGAAAGACTGTTAGTAATTTTAGTTGGTCAGCCTAGGGAATCGAACCCGCTACCTCGAGATTACAAGTCTCGTGCTCTACCGATTGAGCTAACTGGGGTGTCTGTGACTGGTTATATCACTAGTTAATAGTTTAGTTGGTCTAGTTTTTATGTATTTGATAATTATATAGCTTTATCTTTCATGAAAATGTGATAATTGATCGGAAATTTAATGCAATACAATTACACAATATTAGCACATGAAAAATGATTTCTGTTGGGAAAAGATAAGCAATGATGAATGAAGACTGCATTTTGTTCATTAGTTTATCTCTTACTTCTTTTTAATTTTTAAATAAAATTTAGATTGATTATGTCTCCCTAAATGAACCTGCTTTTCTTATTAACCTGTTTTAACCAACCATACTTCAGTCTTTATTCTTTTATTTCAGTTCTTATTAACATTCTTGTCAGTTGATGCGCGTCCAGTCTAGGTCCCCATTAGGGGTTTGATTAATTTTAAATTTAGTAGCATGGTACCTAGATCTATACTATTTAGTGGTTTGTTACCTCAAAGATGGCCGACTCAGAGCAGGATGTCACCGGTAATTAAAAAGATAACCAAATCGCAGATAGTCCTTCTTTGTTTTGGTTTTATTGCATTAGATATAATCTTCATTGTGAATATAACAAGTCATTGTAATTCAATAGAAGAAACCGGCTCATTTGCAAAAGAAACAGTAGTGTTTTTCTTTAGTGTAATATAATTTCGCGACCACGTAAAAAGTGTATGTTTATTACTCTGATTTACTTCGTTTCTCTTTCATATCATATGACTTTTTGTGTGTAGCAATATTGATCATATTCTTTTGCTTTATGTTATAGGTATGTAATATTTTGTCACTCTCGTTGTGTTTGTTAAGCGCATGCATGTAAATATGAAAGACGAGAAACTGTTAATGTCCAAGTCTGATCTGTAAATAAAATGTCTGTTCTGTCAGTCAAAAGCTTCTTTTATTTTTACCATTGCCTTACATTATAAATCTAGCTAAAAGGGAACCCCGTATCATACCTTAGTAACCTTTTAGATGTATTTCAATATGTGTTGGCTGTACAGGTTTCACCGTATCATTGCACCCCTAGCTTACGTTAATATATAAAATGTACCTTGATTGTTTTAAACAAATAGATCCTTAGAAATTGAATTCATAGAGCTCTTTAAATTTACTTAAGGACACTCATATTCTTATATTTTTCTTCCTCGATTTTGTACTAACTTAAACTTAAGATGTATACAGCCCCAAAAAAAGGGGGGGGGGGGGGTTTTTTATAAAAAAAAATTTTTTTTTTTTAAATTTTGTTTTTTGGGGGGGTTTTTTTGAGAAAAAATTTTTGACATATTGCATCGAATATGACTATAATGTTCGAAAATTTGAGTTTAACAAAAGAATTAATAATTTATATTTTGCCCTTTCAAAAACGAATATAGGTTTTCCAGTTTTCAAATATCTTTGTAATTCTCCTGAAGTATCCCAGAGAGAGGCTGTAAATAGGTTGTACATGAATAAGCATGCCTATTTTGAATTATAATTGAAGAACTTGACTTTCAATAATGTGCAAAGTATATTCCTGACTCTTTATAACATGCAATAAAGCGAAAGTAGGACAAAAAGACCACCCAGGTCAATCTAAGGAAACACAAAAACATTCATTCTTTTTCTGCGGAAGTGTTTCAAACAGGGAAATATTCCACGGCTATTGTAAAGTTTTAGAAACAAGTTTCAAACTGTATTTCCCTGTTACAATTCCAGATTTGAAAAAAATTGATTTGGTGTTAGTAATGGACCTTTAAACCAGTTGACCTAACAATTTTTTTTAAAGATACATATATCATGACGTATTAAATAAAGTTGAGAATTTCCTGAGCGATATCTGACTATCTTTAAGTAGGATACATTGTGCTTAAAGAAGCATCATTGTTTAACCATTAATGTTTGAATATATTACATTTTCAGAAAAAAGAACAAATGTTCTTGCTGCTGTTGGTATGGGATTTGTGTGCCTCGTGGTTGGACTCCCATTATGGTGGAAAACAACAGAAGTTTACAGAGTATCGTTGCCATACAGTGACATAGATTCACTTGCTTTGTCAAAGGTAATTACATGTAGGGGGTGGTTATTTTTAAAAATTTTTTTTTTTTTTTTTTTTTTTTTTTTTTTTTTTTTTTTTTTTTTTTTTTTTTTTTTTTTTTTTTTTTTTTTTTTTTTTTTTTTTTTTTTTTTTTTTTTTTTTTTTTTTTTTTTTTTTTTTTTTTTTTTTTTTTTTTTTTTTTTTTTTTTTTTTTTTTTTTTTTTTTTTTTTTTTTTTTTTTTTTTTTTTTTTTTTTTTTTTTTTTTTTTTTTTTTTTTTTTTTTTTTTTTTTTTTTTTTTTTTTTTTTTTTTTTTTTTTTTTTTTTTTTTTTTTTTTTTTTTTTTTTTTTTTTTTTTTTTTTTTTTTTTTTTTTTTTTTTTTTTTTTTTTTTTTTTTTTTTTTTTTTTTTTTTTTTTTTTTTTTTAGAGGGGTTTTTTTTTTTTTTTTTTTTTTTTTTTTTTTTTTTTTTTTTTTTTTTTTTTTTTTTTTTTTTTTTTTTTGTATTTTTTTTTTTTTTTAAAGTTTATATTTACCAAAATATAAAAAAATTTTTTTTTTTTGGGGTTTTTGTTTTTTTCGATAGTCGGTTATAAGAACAGAGTTTATTGAAACAGAAACTTTATGCATTTAAATCCTGGAATGATCATGTTGCATCATACAGTGAATGGGGCCTCTGAATAGCCAGACTCTTGGCCAGCTCAGTGTGTTGGAGTGTAGTATTTGCAAGAAGTTTGATGTTTGGGGCCTACTATGGGTAGGTGGTTTTCTTCCCAATTCAATTTAATGGTGACAAGCTTAGAGTTTTCTTCTCTTCCTTTATGTTGTTTTGTAATAATAAATCTTAACTCTTATATGTGATTTATCAATAAAATACAGTTTAAACTAATAAGGGCAAGGTTTGATAGATAAGTTGTAAATTAGAGCAACCTGTGACATTTACAGGGTCTACACTCTTTTGGAATTTGTATTGTTTATGTCCTCCCATTATACATGTAGTCCCGCTTCTGTTTTTCCTACAAAATTAAGATAGGAGGCACTTCGTCGGAGGCTTTAAAACCAGATGCCCCAATTAGTTTGGTTGCTTAGAGTGCTTAGTTTGCTTGATCAGCCAGGGAGTGAAAGAAAAATCTACTGAGAAAACTAATCTACACATGTATTATTTCACAGACGTTATTTATAGACATCTTATTTTATTTCCAGATTCAGTATGCTGTAGACATCAATGTAGTTAGCTTCTTGGATAAAATGTCAGAGACAGAGTTAGCTACCTTATCCAGACATCTTTTTGATAAACTAGGTAATACATGTACTTAAGATTATGCGTTACCGGTAATCAGAAATTCACTAGCGCTTATTTTGAGGTATAAGTGCAGTTTGTAGCCTCAAAATGCAGTAGAAATTTGTTTAAGGATCATAGAATGTTGTTAATTTATGAACACACTCTGAGAAAGGCAACATGCAGGTATAATATCAAAACAGCTCCAGGTTAGCTACTGTGTATTTATACCCCCGAAACGAAGTTACGGGGTATATAGGAGTCACCCGGTGGTTGGTCGGTCGGGCAGTCAGTCTGTCCGTTGCATTTTCCTTGTCCGCAGCATAACTTTAAAATTGCAAGTTGGAATTCAATACAACTTCAATCAATAGTCAAGCACATTGATAGGAAGTGCAGTGCACAAGAACCATAACTCCATCTTGACTAATTACAGAGTTATTTGCTTTTGTTACTTTTCCTTGTCAGGAGCATAACTCAAAATGTACTGGTTGGAATTCAATACAACTTAAATAATAGTCAAGCACAATGAAAGGAAGTGGGTTTAGAGAATCATAATTCTATTTTAGTTTTTTTTGCAAGGTATTTTGTTAATACTAGCTTCTTCAGTTAATAAAGCAGTCTTTCGGGGGTATCAATCACATTTAGTGATATGTCTAGTTAGTATTTATTGTATCTTTTTAAAGCCAAGTAAAACATTGTTCATTCATCAATACGTTGAGCTTCTGATAAGGGAATTCCCTAAGTAAAATATGCTTTCCAACTACAATATATCATGGTACTCATTCTGTAACTGTATAATCATGATAATGGAGTATCTATATAGATAACTCTAGAAATCTAGAACTTTCTGAAGCTAGAGCTTCCTGAATAATGATACATCCATAAAAAGGTCTAAGATACAGGATAATGTAGAGAAAAATATGGTTATTGTTCTCACATCAATGGGACCTCTTTGCTATGGTGGTGCTTATTGGATTGGAAGAGTAAACACGTGTTTTACTATACAGTCTAAACTTGTGAACAAAGACCACTGACAGGAAGCAGTTATGATTGTTGTTGACAGGTGGTCTTTATTCACATGTGTTTATACAACAGCTGAATAATGAAAGGTCTTCTCCCTGCTTGCCTTTATTCACAAGGTAGTCTTTCTCAGAGGTGGCCTTTAACACAGGTTTGTCTGTATTGCTAATTTTTAGCTTGACTAATCGGAGAATATGGAGAGCTATTGACATGACGCCAAAGATGTGATAACCCCGCCCCTTTGTTGATGTATTTATAATAAAAAAGAATCCGTTCAAACCTTTTTCCCATGCATTTATTTGTCATAGGTAAAGTCGAATTTTGATAGGTATTGAAGTCACTTGATTGACACCTGGCGTCTGGTAAATTGCAGTCACTTGTGCGTTGGCTTCGGCATTGCAGCTTTTGTTAAAGTTTTGCCTGCTAAGTACTTTCATGCACATATCTCAGTAACCACTTATGATATTGACTTGAAACTTTGTTCATATCTTTAGGGGTGTCAAACAAGACAGATAACTCTTGTATAAATTTAGTACAAATTATGACCCTTGTTTAAATTTGAAAATTTGGTTAAAGTTTTGCCTGCTAGGTACTAAATTTGGTTAAAGTTTTGCCTGCTAGGTACTATCATGCATATATCTCAGTAACCACTTATGCTATTGACTTGAAACTTAATTAATGTCTTTAGGAGTGTCACACAGTCAGGTCAGATAACTCTTGTATAAATTTAATACAAATTATGGCCCTTGTTTAAATTTGAAAATTTGGTTAAAGTTTTGCCTGCTAGGAAATATCATGCACATATCTCAGTAACCAACTATGATATTGACTTGAAACTTTGTTCATATCTTTAGGGGTGTCAAACAATCAAGACAGTTAACTCTTGTGTAAATTTAGTACAAATTATGACCCTTGTTTGACTTTGAAAATGTGGTTAAAGTTTTGCCTGGTAGGTACTATCATGTACATATTTCAGTAACCACTTATGATATTGACTTGAAACTTTGTTCATATCTTTAGGAGTGTCAAACAATCAAGACAGATAACTCTTGTTTAATTTAGTACAAATTATGGCCCTTGTTTTACTTTGAAAATTTGGTTAAAGTTTAGCATGCAAGGTACTTTCATGCACATATCTCAGTAACCACTTATGGTAGTTATATCAAACTTAGCAATGTTCAGGTGTACATTTTGTATCAAACAATTAATTTACCAAAAATTAAATTCATAGTGATAGATTTTGACTTAGTTTATGATTCAACTTTCCTAGTTCATACTTAATAGTTAGCAGAATTTTGTTTTGCTATTGCACTGATAAAAGTTTTGTTTTATTAGCAAGCACCCACAATAGTTGAGCATGCTGTCTTATGGACAGCTCTTGTTATTGCCTATGTTTTCTTCTAATTTTCAGAAAATGACAAATCTGTAGAAGTGAAGTCACATTACAGAACATTTACAAGACAGTCAACGGGTGACGAATTGCAGATTCTGAAATCAAGTACTTCTCTTGAAGGTATACTGAGGAGGATTTTTATGATTTAGTTACAGATGAAGTTTTGAAAATATATTTGACATGTAGTATTTTGTTATACAGTGTAATATTCAGATTAAATATGAAACTATTTGATGCACTGATACTTGCATTAACATCAGTTATAGGGCTGTCAAATTTCCCTTACCTGTCCAAACAATACTTGAAGGAGAATAGTTTGGTTTTAGTTGCTGTAGATAATGAAGCTAGAGAACAGGTCTCAAAACATATTTCTTTTTATAAGTAGGATCTTTTGTTGTTTTCTCTGATTTGTTGTTTCAGATCACGTACGCGGTTTTGGCCCATTTTCTTCCTGTCCTTTTTCCTCTCTTCAGAAAGGATGCAGCTTTATGGTACAGATTCGAACTTTGATCATTTTAGCTGGTCTATGTGAAATGGATGGCAGTTTATTATACATAAAGCATGTTCAAGTATCTTTCTTAGTTTGTGAGATCAAGTTAGCTTTATCATATTACTTTCCTAGTGAAAATAATAAAATAGTATGACAGTGTTCATTTCATTTATTTCAGAGATTGATAGAAAGTTATCACAGTATGTTGCTAGTCAACCTAATGAGTATACTGTTGTAGTGTTACATGCAAATAGATTGCCAGATTTGAAGAAACCTACTTTGGGTTTGCATAGGACTTTGTTTATACCTGCATCATCTACAGGTTAGTATGAACAAGTAGTTACAATAGTGTGATTTTACTAGAAATACTCGAGACAGAAAGGTAATGTAATGAATATTAGCTGATGATTTCAGGAAGTACTGTTTCTAAAGATCAGCACGAAATTGTTAGTACAATAAGAATAGGAAGATAGGATAGTTTTGCACTGAGTCCTTGATATATTAAATAGCTTAAATTTTGATTGAGAAAGATTGTTTGGTCGTTTCTTTCTTTGGTCGTTTCTTAACATATAACAACAGTGAAAGTTTATAGTGTATTAAATACACTGGTGGAGAAGTTTTATTGTAAATGCACGTAATACAGGTAAAAGTCACAGCTTCTGTAACAGTTTTTTACATCTCTGATAGTTCAGTCAGTATATTGTATGCCTTTTGTTTGACTGCAATGATATGAGGTGCTCATCAAGTGATTTAAACACCAATAAAAAGTAGACTTCACCTGTGACAAATAAATACATGTGTAAAATGATTGTACTGTTGGGAGGCATCACAGTGGTCTAGTGGTAACATGCTGGACCGGTTGTGGGTTTGTTACCTTGCTCTCCACTAACAGACCTAATGGTCTTTCAGATGAGACCTTAAACCACAGCCCTGTGTATCAGTGCTGTACACTAGGCATTAAGAAGAACCAGTGGATGTCTCTAAGATGTGTACAGTGTCTTGAGCTATTTCCCAGAGCCAAAAATAACACATCACTTCTGGGGATGTTGCTCATGTGGATTGTCCGGTATCAGTGATAAAACACTCAAAATGTGATATTCTGTTGTTATACTATGACATCAACAAAAGGATATTACTTGTCTGCAAAATAATTTTAATTATAAACTATGTGTTTCTGCTGCATACATGTAGTGTAATGTAAGAGGATTTAGATCATGTTTGTAAAAACTACTAAAGTGTATTTTTTTCATTCCTAGATATGAAAGAAATTGCAGGAACAATAGCCGACACTGTGAAGACTACACTGGTCAGAGAAGCTACCATAATGAAATTGTTTGATACTGCACGAGGTGCCAGGGATCGTAAGGTGAATTATTTTCATGGAAACACATACAGACATTTGCTAAAACTTCATAGGCCATAGTTATAAAATGATTATGAAATTTAGTAGCAATGTAGAGGAATTTGGTTTGAGCCCATGTCAGGCAACATGAGTTGGTGCTTGTGACAATACTTGCTACATAGTGTCTTCAGAGCAATTCATGTATTTTGTGAGAACCTGTTTTCCAGACAAGAAACAACAAAACAATATAGTATTACAACTCAATATAAAAAGTGCCAAGTGAAATATTTTAGAAGAAAACGAATCATACATGCATGAACAGAATATGGATATGTTTATGAGCATTTTCAGATACTATAGAATGTATGTGAGAACTCTATATATGTTTATTACAGCCAGACAAAGAAATGTTACGATCAGTGCGTTTCCACTCGGGCTATGATGTGACCTTGACCTTAGTAAATCCAAGACCAGACATCCTAGATGTGAACTGGGATATAGAGTCGGCTGTCAGAGGTATATGTAACATTTATCTCTTTCTAACTATGATGCTTAATCCATTCCATTTAAGTGTTGCAAGGAGGGTAATTGTTCTTTATTGACACATTGTATAGACAGTAATCTACCTTTAATATGATTAATCTGTTGAAATCTGCATAATTTGTTGAAAAAAAGTATGTATGAAACTTTCTTGCAGAAGATGGTATTATATTACTGTTGCTTCTCAGAAGCCATAGGTGTGTAAACTGTCTTGTCTGTACATGATGAAGATGCTGTGAAACATGTGTTAAACTACAAGAAAACGTATTTTACTTTTAGGAATAGCCAATAATGAAAACTGAAGACTTTCAATTTATTTCTCTGCAGGGTTTATGGATCCATTAGTAAAGACAATGTCTAACTTCACAGATATCAACATCAAGTCACAGGTTAGGGTTTAGACAGTTATTATTTAAAACAAAAATATAAGCTGTAGGAATTGTATGAAATCAACACTCTACATGCTGTTGTATCATTTAGTATGTTATTCTGCTAACCAGAGCCTGTGTAAGACGTTGGATTCCATCTAGACAGTCTGGTCTTTGTGACAATTTGACTAAATGTATTGTATTCAGTTATTAGGTACCTAATGGTCTTATCCTCTCCAACATAAACTATTACAACTACTGTAATTGAGAATGCTATATTTAGGATAACTATATTTTGTAAGTGAACAGCGAAAAGTGTGGACATTGATCTAGCAGTTTGAATGTAATGGAAGACCAACAATGACATAAAGATGAGCAGGACTTTTTTGAGTAAACTGAGTCCAATATAACAAAAGTCAACTGTACTTAATGTTACTAAATTATATGTGTTTCAGTGGGGTTCATTGGCTAATAAACAGCAATTTGGAGTTCTGATGCACAGTAATAAACCATGAAAGTCATAGGTCTTAGTGGTTTATAACTAAGCAGCTGAATGACAAAAAATTGTTTATGAGGCAACGAACAATGCTTTATGGATATTATTTTGATTCTAACATGACTAAATATCACAAAAGTATATATACATGCAACAGACTGTATTTTACGCAGACATCTATTAGCGCATCAAAAGGAAAAAATTTGACGTTGTGATGAAATGCACATCAAAACATTCTTTTTTGCAGATTTTACAATTATAGTTGATTTCCTTTATGATAAACAGAACCAGTCATGTGAGAATATATTACAAAACATCAGTAACTTTACTTTTACATTTAAAATCTTGCTTTTCATTTGTTAGCTATATTTTGTATATCAGCTGTTGTTTTTTCAGGTGCTGTTTTTCACAAAGTTACAGACAAAACCAAAGAAAGAAAATAATGAGTTTTTCTTCACAAGTAAAGATTTACCACATATGATAAATCCTTTAGAGGCTAAACTAGGTATGTATATAAACTATTTGAGCGCAACTGAATGAACAAGACACTGTTGAAGGGTCATGGTTTTGAGCTGACCTATCATTTGTTAGAAAGTTTGCTGTTTCTTACAGAGGATTTGAGGCTAAAAACTGTGTTCCTAGGAATGATAGTTAGATAAAATGCCCACCTTCAGTTATCTGTAATACTATACTAATTTATTTTAGCTCGATCTTGAAAAAAGCTTGAAGCTTACCATGTTATCCCTTCCATGAAAAACCAGTTTATGATGGGTAGGTTCAACCCGGGATGAGTGGCAGACACCTTAACCTCTACACCACTGCTCCCAATACTGTTGCAATGGGGATTAAACCCCTCCAAAAAATGGATTAGGAAAAATGTTGAAGTGTTAAGAGATTGTGTAACTTTGATCTATTAGTCAAAGAAAAAGAGACACTTCTGGAAAAACTAGTAGAAATATTGCAATGCAGGTTTTAATATTTAGGATACGTGTACATGTTTGGTTGTTTCATTTTACATGTACTTGTTTATACTGGTTATGTGTTTCATATTCAGGTTCTCCTGCCTCAACAAATCCAGAACTGAACTTTCTTGTATATGTTCCAAGCCGAGACCAGTATCCACTGTACATCAAGGATGATAATGGTAGGTCTTTGACTGCACATAAGATAAAGAGTCTCATCTTTCTGTCCCTTTGAAGGGCATTTTTTTCATAATTTGGGGAAGGCACCCAAGCCCCACAAGTATGATAATTGTCCACAGCAGATTAAAATTTCCTGATGAAAAGTCTCATTTTTTTGGTAACCTGGCACAAGTGCCAAGAGTTTGCTATTAGGACAACTCACCGTCCAGGGTCCCGTCATATGCAGTAACAATTTTCTTTAAATTCTTCTTCTTAAACACTGGGCCAATATTGTTAGACTTTGCAGGAATGATCCTTGCATGAAGCTTTAACAAAGTTGTTCAAAGAATTCCATTCCATGCAGAACTCGGAAAAACTTAAAAAATCTTCTTCAGTGAAAGCACAAGGTCTAGAGCTCAGATATTTAGCATGTGACATTGGCTAGTGGACCTCTACCAAGATTGTTCAAATTATGACCCCTGGGTCAAATTTCATTGACAGCCTGCTTTAACATGCAGTGTCTAGGTTATACATTAGGCTTGTTTTAAGAAAAAAAAATATCATAAAATATTACTTCTAATGAATACCACAAGTATTCTAGAGTGTAGATATTTTGCGTGTAGAAACTCTTGCCTCAGTGGACCTGGGTACTAAAATTGTTCAAATCATGCCCCCCCTCAGGTCAATACTGCCCTGGGGAGGTCACTTGTACTCTCATTTAGGCAATGTATCTAGGGAAAACTCAGATTGATGCTAAACCACAAGGCTGACAGACAGAGAATAGATATTTGGAATGTTAATTAGCTTTTAGTCAATTATTTTAGAGTCATGAACCCTTGTATTATAGCCAAGGTGTCAGGTGAACGGTATAAGGGCCATCAATGGCCCTCTTGTTTTTGAAACCTACATGATTTTAAAGAAATTTTATACAGGACAGAAACCCTATGATGGCCCTGTCAAATGAAGTAAAAATGTCCTGCGTTGACTGTCTTTCAGTAAGAGCAAAGTGTCATTCAAATAAATTTAAGGAAATAATGACCCAATTTAATAGTCTGTGCTACTAAATTGAACACATACCATATTATCAAGAGAGAAATTATTGTAAAACATTCTACCTTTTCAACACAATAAGGAAGTTTTGTAGCTTTGTAAACAGAATTTTTATTCTTCCTCAACTGCATTACTGTTAATATTTAATATTGTTCCTAATGTTCACTAGTTTAGAGTGATCAATTTTCCTTGAACACCTCTGTTAACAATATTGTGCAGTGTATAGATTATAAAATTATAATGATTGTTTTAAGAAATTTAAAAGATTAGTCATTGAAATAGTTACTAATAAGTGATTAATATGTATTCTAGGTGAGAAGTTAGCAAGCAACTCTTTCCTCAGTCCACAGTGGGGTGGTATACATATTTACAATATTGCCCCGCCTCAGGACAATACTGCCCTGCCAGTGAGTTCATCATTGAACATGGCTCAAGTGATGCAAGTGTTTCTGTCTCACTCAGATTGTTGCTAAACCTACATGCTCAGGTGAGACTTTCAGATGTTTATTACACCATAATTCTAGTTTGAAAATCTGATATTGTAAATATGAGAAACACTGTCTGACAATGTTTTAGCGTGATGAAGCCGCAGAAATATGAAAGAAATGTAAATGTCAGCATTGTTTTTGACTAAACAGAACACAGTTCTATTGTGATTATTCTATCTGTATATATTCATGAGTATCTGTGGTGCTAATGGGACTTTAATAGGTAACTCTGATTTGTTTTCAGGTATCAGATGCAGAGTTTCTACCAGTAGGTCGTGAGGCTGTTACAGAATGGGTATGTATGTCAGTGTCAGAACTTACTCTCACCCACTGTGCTCAGTAAAGTCAAATCCTCATTTGCTGTGGAACTTTTAATAAGTTAATGCCTTTTTCTTGGAGTGACTTTCTCTTCCTTACTTACATGTAACTTTGGTCTGATGCATATGAAATCCTTATCTTTCTTAAGAAAGTTTCAAGCACTGCTTCAAAATAATGTGTGTGTGCATTTGTCATTGATTTTTTTGGAAAATGGACATACAGTCTTGGAGTACATGTAACATTTCACAATTTTAAGAAGTTACAGTAAGTAGGTAATAAACCTCTTACCTAACTAGCAGAAAGCCTTTTTGATCAGACTGCACTGTTACTTATGCAGTCAATGAATTTTAAGTGAACAATAAAATAAGCAATCAATAGGATTGCCCAAATTGAAAGATAGGCTTTGTTCTAGAAATTAAGCAGAGTTAGGGTTAACTCTCAAAAACTTTTTTCTCCCCTGAAGTGATTTACCATTTCAAAACCTTATCTGTTCTATTCTGTATGTAGTAAAGAGAGAGAGAGAGAGAGAGATAGAGAGTACAATGTACAGAGACAGATGTATTTACAGGAACTGGACAGCTGGTTGAGAAGCAGATGTGTAGAGAATCTGGCCACGTCATCTGCTACACTGAAATCCTTGTCTCAGCTTCTGGGTAAAATCAGTAATATTGTCATCAATGACGACATTGGAAACGAGGTATGAGCAAGTACTGTAAAAAAAATCAAGTCATGTTAAATATACATCAATACACAAATTCAGAAAAAAAGTGTATAAACCCACGTCTGAGGTTGAGTGGTTAAGGTCCCTGACTTGTAATCATTAAACTTATCACTGGTCAATAATCCTGGGTTTATACTCAACTATCTGTCCAACTATTCTAAAAGTTGACAGTTTCTTGCTAAGACCAACTACAAGATACTGGTTCTTATCCAGTAATGGGTATTTAAATGTAAAATTCCAGATGTAAAACTAACTCAAAAATACAGTTGGAAATAAGACGTTAAAGTCGCCTTTCACAGCTTCAACCTCGCCCAAATAATTTGTGTGACAAAAGCGAAATTTAACTTCGTCTGAAGTACATGTAATATCTCAATAAACAATGACAGAGAATAAACCTAATGTCAGACATTTCTCTGACCATAAACTGCACCCTCTCGTCAATGAATTTGCACTGAACAAAAAGGTGAGAATCATGGTGAAGGCTTCAACATCGGATTAAAAACGATAGGCTTTGTTTCCTAGAAAGCGTCTATCCGAAATTGAGGTTAACTCTTTTGGATCTAGGTTGTATTTCCAGTCAAGTAAATTAGCATCATACCTTATATTTTCCATTTAAACTTTTTAAAGGGTGAGATTTGATTACCCATCTGTTATTTTCAGAAATGGATATGTTAACAAGCAGATAGAAAGAGAATTTAGTCTTGTCATTTGGTATACGTTTTTTAATACCATGCTGAGCTACCGGGTAGAACAGTATTGTTGTCATCATATGACTTGAAAGAATGCGCAGACTAAAAAAATAATTAAGTTATATATGTACCATCAAATTTGACCATTTATTGAGAACAAAGACCTATAAACAACCTAGGTTAATAGGACTTTAATGGGACTGACAGTGTGAGTCATAAATTTCAACTCAACTTCTCCTTTGTAGAAAGTTGAAAACTTCTCGCTAATTTCAAGCTACAGGGAGAAGTGACATTTTGCTAAAATTTCGCTGTAAGCTAAGAACTGTGAAACATTAAACCACAAGAACCTGGAGTTTGAACAATACTGGGATCTTGACTAGCCCTCTCAATAAAACAAATTTTTCATCAAAAAGCAATTTTGAGTGAGACTTCGAAAGATTCTGATTCGTTGTCTGTTTTCCAAATAAAGCTTAACCAAATTGTAGTTCCAAGATTGGTTAACTAAGTAAGGAAGCCTTTTGAGAGCAGTTTAATTCAATCTTGCAAAGGTTTGTCATGCACCCATTAAAGAAAATTAAACAAGTTAATTATCAACGATATGTTATGTGATATTGCAGGTACATAAAGCAGTAGCTTCAATGCAAGAATCTCTACAGTTATTGTCAGATGGTTATTTACTACAGGCATATCAACATTCCAAAAATGCAATACAGGCTTCAGGTAAATATTTCTGAATTCTGCTCTAAGTTGGGTATAAATACACCAGACTCGAGGAAAGAAGTTAATATTTTCATTTTAAGAATTTAATGGTTATCATGTAGAGAGGAACACAAAATTACTTATTTCTGAACAGTTGACATATAGATTGCTTCCTTTTACTACCAGTATGTGATATGTATGTCGGATAGAATTCTGTTATATAAAGTAAATTTTGTTAATTGTGTAGATACAAAAGAATTTGGAGGTGCAGCAATGTTAGTGTAAAGTGGTTGCATGTTTATGTACAGTTTGCTGTGGAATTCAGCTATGATTTCATTTTCATTTTGTAAAACGGGCTAGAACATCAGGGTGAACACCCCACCAATACTAAAACTGCTGAAATGGGCTTTAACCCCCTATTACCTAAAAAAAAAGTACTATAGTATTACTAATATAAGTTGTATTGATGTCAGAATGCAATAAACAAGAACTAAAGTTTAAATGTCAGTATACAGTAGCCTTAAAATTAATTGTAAGCATCAATATATAAACAAACATGAAATAAAGGCTAAATGGCAATATACAATAAACGTCAAAAGTTTAAACAAGTATTTCTAACATTTCAGAGACCGCATTCTTTGACCCATCTCTACTAGAGTTACTGTACTTTCCAGAAGATCAAAAGTAAGTCAATATTGTATTTTTGGAATGAAGTATAGTCCACTGGGGTAATCAATATCTGATATATCACACAACTGACAATTTACTAGAGATTTTTTACAGCAAGATAAAATTCATATTGCCTGGAGTAGTGACAGGTAAGATACCTGGTGTAAATAAATGAAATACTGCTGAAATGGGTGTTAAACTCCCAAGAAAAAGAATAACTAGATTAGTAAAATAGCTGAGGTTTGAGAAATGACTTGAGACAGTATGTTCCAGTCTCTTATGTTTTAGATCTTTTAAACAAGTTGTAATAATTTTTTGTCAAACACTTACTTGCAACACCCATCTTTTGTCAAATGAAATGCGAAATTCAAATCTTTGAGGTTCTTTAATATGATCAATAATTGACAAAAGTACCAGGGCATTTACAAGCAGTAAGGGGTATAAATATATTGTTGTACATATACATGTAATATATATTTCAGGTTTGCTATATACATTCCACTATTCCTGCCAATCAGTTTTCCTGTGATAGCCTCTCTCTGGCAGTCTTATAAATGGTACAAAGGACGTTCTAAGCCTAAGCAAGATTAGCTGATTAGAGCAGAATACAAAAAGTGAAGTGCATAATGAAGTGAAGAAGTAGAAATAAAGTGCCTACAGATGGAAGTATGGAATATACCAAAACTTACATGTAGTTGAAATGGCATGTTTCCGGACCAAACTCTACTGTCCATAGATGTTGTAAAATGGATTTAGGGATTATTGAAGCACAACTTAGAATCTTAACTGTATACTGTTACATGTGTATGAGTAATTTGGTTTTTGCATTGATCTGTTCTAAGATGCCAGTGTGTTCTTTAGCAAGAATCCAGAAATTTTCCATAGACCGGGTATGCAAATACATCACTATGACTGTGTTGTGGTGTAAATGCAGTCAGGTGTGAAATTGTGACCAGGTATCTGATGATGTAGCGCTTGTAGGCAGTCAGATTTTATTTGAAATAAAACTGTGGTTCTTGAAAATAACAAAATTGGGTTGAATAAAAGCAAGTTTTGGTTAGAAAAGCTTGAAAAATGCTTGAAGTGACACATTTTACATGACTTGTGGCAACTACTATCAGCCTAGGTGATGTCCTGTATCCAGGGATGGTACCATTGAATTGACAGTAAGCCTATAGTGTTTCAAACTTTTTTTTTTATTTAATTATACTAATTTATTTATTCTCAATTGCGCAACAAGTTCTGACAAATTAGATTAATCGCTCTCGAGACTCTTTCCAGATTAAATCAGTCTCAAAGAGAGAGAGGTAATGTGGAAATATATGTGTGTTGCCTAAGGACACAACTGCCATGGCACTGGTAGGAATCAGACTTCTGCGCTACCACTGTGCCAGTGTTTGTATCAATTCCCGATGCAATCTTTGTGTTTGTCACCTATCATATTTGTTTTCTATTCTATGTTCTTCAAAGCATACATACATACATAAGCAGTGTACATCTTATCTATGTTCTTTTTGATAGTCAGTTATAAGCTATATAAAAACTTGGGTTTTCTTTCTAAATGATAACTGCCCAAAATATGACTCGTATTCAGATATGTATTGTATTTTTGTGTCTACATTGTGCTAAGTGTTGTCCATTGAGCATTTTTATTTTATATGCACTGTATACATTTGTTGTTAAACTTTTTTTGATAAAAAAATTGAATAAACATAAAACATCAGTTACAGTTTGATTTACTTTGTTTTTATCCAAATTCCAACACGAGAATGCTTTACAGATGTAACCTGAGATGTCTTCATATTATTGTAAAAGGGTTCTTTTGATGATAAAATGGCTGTATGTATAGCTCATTGAAAATTGTTACTGTGTTGGTGACACCTGTATTCCATGACTGTATAAACAGAGTCTTGCCAGTGTGACCAATGGCGTACGTTGGTCGGCCAAGACTATAAACAATCTGATGATTGATTGACTATTTAAACATATTACTTAATACAGTCTGGTATCGCCATGCTGTACAGTGTACATGTATTGTAAATATGGTACTAAATGTCATAAATTTGTAGTGTTCCAAAGTGTGTTAATTTCTTGTTTAGCTGTATGAGCATGCTCTGAATGCATTGTTCTGGTGGTAAATTTGAGGTACATTTGTATGTCTAAGAATTTCTGACAACGTGTATTGGTAAACATTATCTCTGAAACCGCCTTTTATGGAATTAATGAAAATTGACATAAATAGCCTTCGGGTATTTCCATTTCAAATTTGTAAAGAAGACTCCATTACATGTTGAATCATGGTTGCCGCTGTAACCTAGAGGATAAACTAAATATTTGTCTTAATATAACTTGTTTCGGATTGTTCCTTAGGAAGAAGTAACTTTTAATTTTCGTTGTTTTTTTTATAACAATATAAGCTCTTTAAAGCATATGTGTGACACCCTCAAATTTGAGCCTAGTTTAAACCAAGCATACTTGATCTCTAGCAATTTTCCAGATCCCAAGCAATTTTCCATATCATTTATAGTTGTGTAGACTAGGGCAATGGTGATAAGTTACACTACAGTGGTGACAATGGGGCTCGAACCTCGGAACCTGAGATGTTACCAAAACAACAGCATTTGCAACCCACTACATACTGTAAATTGGGTAATATTCGTGCTTATCTAATTTTTGCTTATTTCGCAAATTTCTCTCTTCGCTAATGTCAAAATCTCGTGAAAGATACATTTCACATAGATTAACTACTAGAGAATTCTCCTTTCATGAACTTAAAATTTGTGAATAAGTCTGTCTACTTACAAATTGCAAAATTTTTGTCACGCGAAGTTACCCAATTCATAGCAGGTAAAGGTAGTTTAGGTTTTATTTTCTTTAAAAGCATGGTGTCTGCAATTCCATTTACTTTTATACAAATGATGCAAGGGAGACTAATCTGCATTATATAAATTATTAGTTTTACATAATTCTTGCCCTTGAATCATAAGGAAGTATTGTTATTCTAAATGGACAGTTTGTTTAAAGTATTGGAAATATTCTCAAAAAGAAAAAAATATAGTTCGATTTTACTTTGTGTAATGATGTTCTACCAGTTTTGTTCCCAGAATGCTTCTTAAATCAAACTGACCTAATCACAGGGTCATGCATGTTTATGGTAGAAGACTTTTGTTGCCTAAGACTGCAAGGCCCAGGAGCTAAGATAATATGGTGAGTAGCATTTGCCAAGTTTGCTCAAAATGTTACTAGTGTCAAAGTGACCCTACCATGTTAACCACTTTTAGATTGATAGGTTTCGTGTCCTTGTCTCTGCCTTGAAAAAAAACTTTCAGATATATTGTTGTATCTAAAAAAATATCTATAGTGCTCTTTGAAGTCTGATTAATTAATGCCCCAGTGGTCAAACTTGTAACTGTCCTGGGTGTTACTTGAAACTACAGTGCAAGGAACTTAGATAATTGTTACCTCCGCCAAAAGCTGTAAGTGGGTAGCAGTGATGAAAAACTCGCTGCCTCTCTCTCTCTCTCTCGCGTGATGTCATCTTAACAATCTTATAATGGAGCTTTCTTTGTAATCGAACTAAAATAAATACGTATAAACCTAAGGCAGTGGGATATTGTTTTGGCAACACCCGTCCTTCCTTCTGTCCGGAGAGACCTATACAAACATATAGTATTACTACATGTCTGATGTGCTTGTGTGGCGGCCTCGGTGATAATTTGGATGGCTTGTGTGATAATGTACATCAACACAGATATACTTCTTCGACTATTTATGGACACTTATATGACTGTGTCCAAACCATGCACATACCCCTTCTTGCGTGATTGGGGCCATACCTTGGTACTGGTTGGTCAAATTTTTTAAACTTGGTGAGAATTATATGTATATGGTTAGGCAAATGATGCCCACAAAACACTATTACAATCGGCTCATTAATTGCTGAGTTATGGCTCTTAATTTCAAAAAGTCGTTTTATACAGGTATTTTTGCCATCCAGAGCCGTATTTAGGTTAGTTATTTGTCAGATTTCCTTGAAACTTGGCAGGAATGAATACATGAATAGGTGATTGCTGCATGTCAACTGCCGTGGCAATTCACTTATTCACTGCAGGGTAATGGCCCTTTGTTACTTTCAAATGACCATTTTATGATAATTAGGCATGTTTGGGAATGGTCTCGAACCTTATTGTTATGAATTACATGATTGATGCAGGTCTAGTCTTACTGTTCGCTCAGGTGAACGATATAAGTCCATTGTGGACCTCTTGTTTTATAACTGCAGCTGTTTCAAAACAGTTCAATATATTTTTAACAGATATAAAATCTGATAATTCGTCTTTAAATTAATCGTGCCATGTTTTGATTAAGAGCACTTGACGACTCTATATTAAAGATAATGCATGATTGATAATTATTTAATGATCAAACTACTTCGATCTTTTGGCAAACTACAGTGTTAAATGACGTTTTCTGGCTTTGAATTGAATACAAAGATATTAAACGCGATGACAATCTGTAGATTGATTTTCTTCAGCAGGTTAAAAATTGTACTAAATCACGGTCATTAAATATAATCTTTTCATCTCCTAATTTAAGTTTGAAACAATGACAGGATCAAGTTCAACTCGGCACTCTAACTTGAATTAGAGGATGGCTGTTGTTTTAGAAATATCACATTAAGTCATTTTAGGTAATTAATTGTAGAATCATTTCCTTTGATATATTTCTAATTTTTTTTTTCTGAAAATATTCTAAATCCGTACAAACTGCATGCCGATGCTAAACTGGGTATGACAGCGATACAGGATCTAAACACGCGATGATTCCATGGTCTTTGGTTTACTTATTATATTCAAATTATGTTACTTGTCTTTCAGTCAACCGAACAGAATAAAGACAATGACAAAAAACTTCCAAAAAGCTCCACGGGATTTCAAAAGTATATATATTTAATCATTCAATGATACAGCGAAAGGTAATTTGTGGCGATTGCCTAAGAAAGTTGAAAGCGACTGATATATTTAAAGCAGTATGTTTTGTCAGTAGAGTCTGTGCACTATGCTCCGTATTAAATGACCAATACAAACAGGTCAGTATCGCGTTCCAAGGGGAAGGATAAAGAAGAAGGTAAGAGCCACTTGACTTCCGATGAATGCGAAAAAGAAGAACATGTCGAGCAGCCGTCCAACTGTGGGCCAGTCTACTTCCTCGTATGGTTTATCACGATCCTTACATCGACACACCTTGCAATTGATCACCCTAATTACCGTCTGCATCCAGTTTGGTACCTATTCAAATAAACAAAACTAGTTCGGTCCAAGTAGATCTTGCTATATACGTATGGTACCAATGCTTTACTTTTTTTCTAAAGTTTAGTTTTTTTTAAAAAAAACGCCATTAATTTATTGGCGTCAACAAATGAACAGAAAACTAAGCAGAGTCCCGATATGATATATTGTATTTTCGATAAAAAGGTCAGTGCTTTTTCGTAACTAGAGTAGTTAACGGTTTGAGACACACTGGCCAAGTGTATAATCATTGAAGTAAGTCTCGCCATTTTATTGGTTTCAAAATTACTGATTTGCAATACCGGTATGTCTGCATATAATTTTGAGGCTGGTGCTGACTATTAAAACATATGCAAATAGATGCGTCTATAGAAAATGTACTTTGTGCTTTTATTTTCATGACATTTAACATATAAATATTTTCGGGATCCAAATTTGCTTTGTAAAAACTTCTACATTACCTTTTCTTTCGCTGGTTTATGATAGACTCTAAGCATAAGTACTGTAACAATGTTGACCAACATGCTCATGCACATCATCAAGAAAACATAGACGCAAAGTAGTGACATCGGGCTGGCGATCTGTGGCAGAAACT
Source organism: Saxidomus purpurata (assembly GCA_022818135.1). Classification (NCBI taxonomy): domain Eukaryota; kingdom Metazoa; phylum Mollusca; class Bivalvia; order Venerida; family Veneridae; genus Saxidomus; species Saxidomus purpurata. Next base: position 35,263,871 of record JAFMSR010000014.1, read on the forward strand.
GCATTGTCGTCTGCATCAAAACTACGAACGCCAGGAAACACGTAATAGAAAACCCTGAAAAAAGTTTATATGTTAATGTATTACTGCACTATGAGATATTTGCTTTTTTATGTTTCAGACGTCGCCCATAGAATCAATAATAAGATACATATTTATGCGTATAAAGCAACTATTTTTCTAAATATGCACCAATGGACACAGCGGTCGGTATTCTGCCTTTTCCGGATTGGTTTTAATATCTTTTTTATCTTGGTATATGAAGCCAACAAACAAAATGTTTTCCCGGATTCTAAATTTTAATTCTACATTAAGCGCTTTAGACTTAAACTTGAGATCTGGGCAGAAACTAAGGTCAGATGTAATGGTTGGATTGTTGTGTGAGGGTAAACATTGAAAGCTAAGCAGCAAAAAAACACGAGCTTGATTTATACATCATATTCACAGTTGCAATGACAAAATGTTAATATTTAAAACAAAATTGAAGCTCACCAGAATATATTAAATCCTGTTATTGTATGTAACGTATTTTAATCAAAGCGCTGTGAGCGCTGAAGGCCTGGGGGCTATAGGTTAACTCCCCGAAAAACAACTTTTCACCTACGTGTTCTGCGTTGAATCTTACCTAAAGCGCGGGTCGAAATGTGCAGAGGACGAAATTCAATATATGACACAGAATGAATGATTCACAAATATATGGGTGACAGGGAAGTTTGTTTTATTATGAAATGTACGTTAAATGAAAAATAATCACATAGTCAACATTATAAAATGTTTAAGCCAGTACAAATAATTCGATCTGCGCTTTGTACAACTTCAAGCGATATGATCTGATGATGTGGATCGAAAATTATTGTGTACCAATGACAAGACCTTGAAACAGAAATAAACAAAGCAATACCAACAATGAAATATAAATACAGTACTGTACAATGTGTATAACAGAGAAAACCAAAAATGATTCTGGGTTACCTTGTAGTTGTAATCAGTGAAACCGTTCACTGGGCTCGATAAATGGCGGGTGAATTTGATCACGTTAGTTCCTTCTCGGGAATGTACGTAAATTATATCTTTTTTAGAGACATTTATTTTTAGGTAAATATATATGTTATCGTTCGTAAATAACAAAGTTGTCAATGAAATAACATCGGAAATTTGAAAATCAAACTACAAACTCTTATATCGAGCTTCGTACGTTTTCGTAAATTTCCGTAAATATCCGTACTTTTCCGTGATATGCATATGATTATCTTCCGTAATCAGCTAACAGCGCATTAATTTCTAAAACAGAAAAAAGTGTAAGCAGCCCGTAAGCTATATACCTTCCTGCAGTCGTTTGAAGTTTTATGTACTATTTTTATTTGTAACATGTTCTTATCATATGCGGCATTCAAACAGAAGATTGATCTGGTCTGTCTTGCACTACTTTCGCATAGCGCATGTTTACAGTTGTTATTCGCACATAGCACTGCTAAAATTCTTGCAGGGTTTGAAATGTGGTATACTAACTTAGGCCTTGGGGACTTTCAGTCCCCAGGCCAAAAATCGAGTTAACAGTTACAGGTAAACAATACTGACTTCTCGCCGGTTGATTTGAGCAGATTAAAATGTTTCAAACTATAGTGGGCTTTGATTATCTCGGACTCTGTTCAGTCAAATTATGTATAATAATAATAATAATAGTAATAATAATAAAATCTTTATTTCATGAAGGTTACATATCAGACATACAAGGATTTACATGTAAATCAAAATACATCTTATTTTCATATGGCCTTCAACAAATTGAATGTAAAAGAAGAATTAAAATGCAGCAACAATAACATATCGTATCATTCGCTGGTTCCGCCAATGTTATTTATTTTGGAATTAATTTAGACTGTTTAATTTGAATTCCGTTTAATTCGAATATATTATGAGAATGTATGTGTCCAGCGCCTTACCTACTCGTTCCCCGCTTTCTGCTGGTAATAAGAAGACGAATCCATTTAGCATACCCAGCAACAGAATGGGAAGTCCGATGTTAAAGGTGAAGTAGAGGGGTTGGCGTTCAATGGTTATCTCGAAATTGATAAAATCCGAACCTCCAGACTGGTAGATCTCGGATGTCGTTGTTACAACTTTCCAGATTCCATTTTTTTCGAAGTTACTAAAAGAGGAGAATGCCTCAATGTTTGCTCTTTGTGCGAAATACTAGTAGTTGTGTATGTTCGACCAATGTGTACACTACACTGTTTAGCGCAGTTTATACTAGACCTATAGTAAATTTTGCCAAAGAGACATTTTACAAAAGTACCTCAACAGATACTGGTACATACACTTAGAGCCTATGTCACATTTTAAACTAAAATATAAGATTTCAGTTTCATCATATATTATATCTACATGTGTATTTATTTCACGCAGAATAAGTCAGTCATAGCGCCCCGCTATCGTACATATTCAATATGAATTCATTAAGTCTCGTCGTGATCTTCTATTTCGACCAATGTAGTCTTATAATAATCTACACCGTTTAAAGTTTTCATTAAGCATTCCTTTGAACACTTTATGGTACAGTCTAAACTGACCAATGGACACCTCCATTTCATAAATTTAGCGAGTTTTAATGGTTTTAGTAGACTTGTATCTTCTTACCTTAGATCCCATTCTGTACTCATGATTTGAAGTGCAATCTCTTCGGACATGTATCCCCAGGCTGTGTAGGTAAAAGCACAAACCTGTCTGTCAAACGGATAGTACGTCACATCCGGTGTACATGAGCCACGCAGTAAAACCCTTGGTTCCCACTCAACTATTTCAGTTGCAGGAGTGTACTTAAGTTTGTACGTTGTATCCCCAATATTTTTCACAGTATCCACTGCATTAACCAGGACGAGAGACGGCGACCAGGCTTTGTCAAAATCTATATATACACTATCTACGTTGTTGTCACTTAGACTGTAAGTGGTGAATATCACTTCATCATTCCACTGCAGTTTTATACTACCACTGATGTCGATCTGGCCGAGCACGGCATCAAACCCGTTCAAAGAGTTCAGCGCCATCCCCATCTGCACCACCATAGCATTGCTTTGATTGCTTATCGGCACAATGTCCGTTAAACTAGTTCCGCTGTTAGCATAGTGATTGTAAATGGTTTGGTAGGCATCTCTGTAGTCTGTCCACGTCTGTCCATTTACACTGAAGAAACACGTGTGTAACAAGGTAATCAGCAGGCTTAAACCAGCCCTAGATAACTCCATACTGCAACTTGCTTGGACGACAAAGTTTCCTGGTTTAATTTTCTCGAATTTATAAAAAAATGCCTTTTCAATGAGTTAAAGAACACCGAACCGCTAAGCCACCAACAACATAAATATTCAAAATGTTCACTAATGAATTCGGTTACAAATAATGACTACATTATGCATTTCAGTCTTGAATTATATCGTAATGTCCATCTATTAAACCAGAAGAAACAATGACTGGATATAAATATTTGGTTAATTGAACCAACTAATTGCTAAATCAATAAATCATTATTTAATTCACCTTGTCAGTAACTACAGTTTGAATTGTTATTGTTGTGACATCGGTTTTTCGACCGTTTGTGCCTCGGTCTTCATTGTGTTGATATTTTAAGAAATAAAAGTAGGCCTACCTCTTAAAGTTTTATCTTAATTGAATGCAGTTTTTGTTTAAACGTTTTATTAATTTAATTCGCAAAAAAAAACATTTGTGAGAAATATATATTATTACTTCCGAGATAAAAAGTAAAAAAAATACAAGTGAACGAAACATTGCCATGGAAAACATAGCTCTCTTTGATTGAATTGAATTCCAACTAGAATTATCACTAATTATGATTGAAATACCCAGGCAAATGTTGTCTCTGTGAAATGAAAAGTTTCATGAAAACCCTTCAAGTGGCTTTAGATATAAAAGACCTCAAGCTGTTGCAGGTTGTATGGATTAGACACAAGTTTTATGAATGTCCTTCAAATTATTTTGCATATAGATCTATGTCTTCATGACTTTTGACCTTATTTAAGACATTGACCTTCAGTGTGCACGGTTGGAACCGAGATTCTGCATGTCGCCTGTATGAGATGAGCATTTGACCAAGATTTTATGAAAATTCTATGGGTTTAGCAAAACTAGTTTTGAGACCATTTGTCCTTTAGTGCGGCACTGATCTTAACTGATTCATGAAATACCCGTGTGCTATAGGCAATAACTGTCTGAAGTTAGTTGAAAACTGGTTCATGCATGTAAAAGTTACAGCCCGGTTGGCGTACTCGCGTAGTGGACGTTGTGAGGTTATCCGTTTGATCTTTTCACGCCCACAATATTTCTTGCATATCGGATCGGCATTTCCGGTGATTTTGCCCATGCCGGAAAATCCGGTCTGGCACCCCTCCTATGCCAGACGACTCTCGTGAACTACTTACGACGTAACGTTATAAACATTGTGACGTCACTTTCCTAAACACAACGTCGGAAAATCGTTTGTTTTTCATGATTCATCATTTTTTAAATTTTCATCAAGTTTGCATGCAGAAATCTTTTTTAAAGTGCAAGACGGTATGCAAGAAAAAGCTTCCATCATGAGACACTTGACTCAGATGGAAATTTCCGTCACCTCGGGTAACTGTTTTGCGGGAACTCGGCAGAGCCTCGTTCCCGTCATAACAGTTACCCGAGGTGACGGATATTTCGATCTGAACCTCGTGCTCATGACAGAAACTATTAATCTTAACCACGTTGTAACGTAAGGAACTCAAACCAACCAATGCTAAGTTTCACATAACATGTACACTCTGGCACATGACTGACGGACAGACAGACGTACGGACAGATTGTGAATTATCAACAAATACCATCAAATACAACAGCCTCGTACGGTTTGACTGGTTTTTGGCCTTTTGCTCAAAAATCCATATAATGATTCAAAATGGGAAATATTCTTTTCCAAAAGGGATTACATACCTACGTAATATTGACAAAAGTAACTAAATTCTGAAATGTTGTGTGCGAAATACATAAATCAAACATTAATTAGTTTGAATCTATTAAGTCGGTCAATCTATGATAAAACTTCAAAGGGTATTTACGTAATAAAGTCGGCAACCAGCCACCAACAAAACGCATTCTATATTAATTTCTTTAGTATTCTAAAGCTCCCTATAAGTATATACATTTACAAAGAATGTGTCAATTAAATTGTAAAAATAAAGCGTGTGTTTTATGTGATGGTAAAAGTTAGTACACTGACCCGCTCCGGACACCCTCTGCTATTCAGCTAATAGAATGGCCCCAACAAGAGCCCTGGCCACGCTAAATTGCTTGGAAATGGACGTGCCCATAGAACACGGATGCTGTGGAGAATAACTGACTGAATGGCGAATAATGCAGTTGATGATCAGACCCAACGGAATATCATAATAGCCGTCAGCTGGTTGAATGTAGAAATGATGCGCTTTAATTGTAAAGGAACAACACAGTTTCATCTTTTTGCGAATTTTAATTATTTGTGTTAAATTTAAGCGTCTTTTTAAGTAAACGAAACAGAGTCCATGTATTAAAATTGGTTATGAAAAAAGCAATGTTAAGCAAGACAATACTATGCACCCGACAATGGTCGATACCCATAAAACGAATAGCATTGAATTATGGGGATACGGTTTTTAGCTCGACTATTCGGAGAATATGGAGAGCTATTACAGTCACTTGTGTGTCGGCGTCGGCGTCGGCGTCGGCGTTGCTTCTTTGGTTAAAGTTTTGCCTGCTAAGTACTATCATGCACATATCTCAGTAACCACTTATGATATTGACTTGAAACTTTGTTCATGTCTTTAGGGGTGTCATACAATCAAGGCAGATAACTCTTGAAAAAATTTAGTACAAATTATGGCCCTTGTTTGACTTTGAAAATTTGGTTAAAGTTTTGCCTGCTAGGTACTATCATGCACATATCTCAGTAACCACTTATAATATTGACTTGAAACTTTGTTCATGTCTTTAGGGGTGTCATACAATCAAGGCAGATAACTCTTGAAAATAATTAGTACAAATTATGGCCCTTGTTTGACTTTGAAAATTTGGTTAAAGTTTTGCCTGCTAGGTACTATCATGCACATATCTCAGTAACCACTTGTGATATTGACTTGAAACTTTGTTCATGTCTTTAGGGGTGTCATACAATCAAGGCAGATAACTCTTGAAAAAATTTAGTACAAATTATGGCCCTTGTTTGACTTTGAAAATTTGGTTAAAGTTTTGCCTGCTAGGTACTATCATGCACATATCTCAGTAACCACTTCTGATATTGACTTGAAACTTCGTTAATGTCTCTAGGGGTGTCACACAGTCAAGTCAGGTAACTCTTGTATAAATTTAGTACTAATTATGGCCCTTGTTTGACTTTGAAAATTTGGTTAAAGTTTTGCCTGCTAGGTACTATCATGCACATATCTCAGTAACCACTTATGATATTGACTTGAAACTTTTTTAATGTCTTAAGAGGTGTCACACAGTCAAGACAGATAACTCTTGTTTAAATTTAGTGCAAATTATGGCCCTTGTTTGACTTGGAAAATTTGGTAAATTTTTCATGCAAGGTACTATCATGCACATATCACAGTAACCACTTATGGTAGTTATATCAAACCTTGCAATAGTGTTCAGGGTAAATTTTGTATCAAACAATTAATTTACCAAAAATTAAATCTATAGTTATAGATTTTGACTTTTTTTATGATTCAACTTTCCTAGTTTATACTTAATAGTTAGCAGAATTTTGTTTTGCTATTACACTGATAAAAGTTTTGTTTTATTAGCAAACACCCACAATAGTCGAGCGTGCTGTCTTATGGACAGCTCTTGTTGAAACTTTGCTGTAAAGACATGTGGGGAAAACAATTCCTAGCCCTTGTTGATGAATCAATATTTCGTGAGCAAACTTTGTAAGCTGTTCTTTAGAATCATTCCTTAGTCTGTGTGCGTTTTTTTCATAATCTGAATGATTGTTTCTAATGAAACTTTTTAAGTTTACTATATAGCCAAATAGGAAAATATAGATCTTCCCGTTAGGGGCATCTGCCCGTTACGGAAGGTATATACATTTGACTAATCAAGATGATATTTTAACAATGTAATTGGAAGGTCATTCAAATAATTTCTGTAGAATTATTTGACAGTAAGTGTGAAAAAATGGATTGATACAAGAAGGTTTACAGTACGCTTTCCTAAGTAAGTCTATGACGGTAAAAGAAGTAACCCATGGACGAGGTCAATGTTAACCTAATGGGCATTTTAACAAACCTGGTAGATGACCAGTAGATAATTATAATGTTACACACCAAATATGTACGGTCTTGGCATTGTTGTTTGGTATCGTATATCGTATATTAGGGCTTTATCGTTGGTACCGGTTTCCCATATGACCAACACCCCCAGAAGAGGTTAGTTATTGTAGGTTTCGGAGGATAGTGCAAGATACAGAAAGCGTCCCTATTCCAGAGACACCCTGGTTCTTATACATGCCAGGTGTATAGACCTCGGTTTAGTCTCATCCGAAAGACTGTTAGTAATTTTAGTTGGTCAGCCCCGGGAATCGAACCCGCTACCCCGAGATTACAAGTCTCGTGCTCTACCGATTGAGCTAACCGGACTGACATTGTTGTTTGGAGCGAACTATTTTCATTTTATACTTATAAGCCGGTGTTACCACGAGTGGCCGATTTTTGGACCTGGACAAACTTAGTACTAATAATTCGGTATCTTGGCTCTGTGCCTTGCAGTTTCTCACAGGTTTGTTTCCTATATATACAGGTCTAGATGAAATAAGTAAACCCTAGAAGATGTCAATATCAATGACACCATGGGCATCATTTGAACAAGCTTGCTATGGTACAGGACCGTGAATGATACATACTAAATATCTACAGCTCTCAGACTTGGATGAGAAGATTTTCAAAGTTTTTTCTTCTAATTGTAGCTATTCTGTCAATTTTGGTCAGCCAGTTGTAACTGTTTGAACAAATTTGAGATAACACTGTACCAGGATGCAAGTTCAGTGGGATGTCGGACGGCGGAAGGACGATGGACGCTGGACTCCCAATTACACTATAAAAGCTTTAAAGCCGCATCCAATGCTCAAGTGAGTAAAGGATACTATCCAAAAACTATTGATAGAAACTGCGTCATAATACCGAGATCATATATAAAATTCCATATAGTGCCATTTCTGATATATTTTTTTTTTTTGCTTTTCTTATTGCTGTGTAAGTATTTTTGTGTTCCAAGTTTGAATTCATCCCTCCACTGTCCTTGGTCCCTCTGAGACCAATCTCTCTCCATAGAATTCGTTCTTCTCCAATCCACTAACAATCAGCGAGTGTAGCAGGAACGATAACTCTGGACATATGTAAGTAATGTTTGAGGCTATGAAGTTAAAGTCTGACGGACAGTCAGACAGTGTGCCCCTGCCACTACCGTAACGTGATAACTCCGGACAGGATGGTCCATACGAAAACTAGACTGACTGTTTCAAGCGTCGATAAGAATTCTGTTTGAAGGACGACGTAGAAGATAAAGAAATTTAAACATTATCTAATTATTCCGCTTTAATAATCAGGATCAAAATTGTAGTGTTTTGTAGTACTTCTATTTTAATGACATTGATCACGGTGGTAGACATTCTCGTAGTTTAAGAGGGACTATGTAACTAATTAATGTAACAATTAAGTCAGTGAAGTATGCAGCGTTTCAAACGATCTGATAGGCTTTTCAACATATTTACACAGATAACTAATCCGATATATTATCCAGTATGCCCTGGGTCCTAGGTCCTAATATTATTACTAGTATAATTAGTAGTGTATAACCTAGAGTGAATAAGCAAATAAAACGACGTGCAGTTAAAACGCACCGTAGTTACCATCACGCGGAATATCGCGTTATTTTTCCTGCATAGCAACTCAATTTTGGATAGAAGTAAAAATTAACTTATTGGAAATATTCGATCATAACGCAGCATGGATCAAATTGGAAACCTTGAGCTTACGTAAGTAAAAAAGTTGTCCATATAGAATAATTTAGTTACACTTCTTTAATGAAGAAATGCGCTGTTATGCATAAATCGGATTGCAAGATGTTAGTTTTTTCGTGGGTGGGGTATCTGTTATGTTGCTTGTTATTTTTTATACTGTTTATACTGTTTATACTGTTTGAGGCCCTATTGTGTTGAAATAACACAATAAACCAATGGTTTCTCTGGCCTATTTTGATGGTGTTTTCCCTATTTCATATAATTGTTGATAATCCATGAATTATTTCACACTTCCTCATGTACTGTCATTGTTCACATGTACATTGAACTATTAAAATTCTATCTGGCACTACACTGTACACATGTGAATTCTGAATAAACACTTCAGTCCTATTCACCACCTACTTAAAAACTGAGTAAAAACTAAGAATTGTGTATGCTATTATTATCAGTTGTAACAGTTTGGTAGAAACTTGTTAGAGGCCCCCCGATTTTTGTTAAGTCTTGCTTTAAAAGCATTTAGGGTGGGTGCTTTGACTACATGTTCAGGGAGCTTATTCCAAGGATCCACCACTCTGTGACTGAAGGTGCCTTTCTTCAGTGTTGTTTTAGTCCTACATTTGAAAATCTTTAGTGAATTACCTCTAGTTCTAGATTTTGAAAATTTAAATAGTTTATTTTTGTCTATCTTGTCAATATTATTGATAATTTTATATACCTGTACCATATCTGCTCTTTCTCTACGATACTCAAGAGAAGGTAACCCCAGGAATTTTAACCTATCATGATAATGGAGACTTCTCAAATTACCCACAATTCTAGTTGCTCTACGTTGCACATTTTCAATAGCCCTTATGTCTTTTTTAGCTCTTAGGTGACCAGATTACTGAACCATACTCTAGATGGGGTCTTACTAGGGCTTTATACAGTTGAAGGAACATGTCCTTGTCCATGTATGTAAATGTTTTACAGATTAAACCTAGGTTCCTATTAGCTATCCTGATTTTTGATTGGGTATGTTCACTAAATTTTAAATTGCTATCAAATAGGATTCCTAGATCTTTTTCGGAAGTGACCTGCTGTATTTCATGAATACTACCAGAATTGTCAGTCATATAGTAACTGTCAGGCTCTGTCTTTTGACCTAAATGCATATGTTTACACTTTTTTGTGTTGAATGTCATTTTCCAACATTTTGACCAATCGCTGGCTTTGTTAACATTATCTTGTAACCTGTTCTCACTACTACAGTCCACTATGTTGGTGTAAATTTTAGTGTCGTCAGCGAATAATTTTGTTTTACTATCCAAGCATTCAGGTAGATCATTGATAAATATCAGAAATAAGACAGGGCCTAGTACACTACCTTGGGGTACACCGCTTGTGACTTGCTTCCACTCACTTTGGTGGCCATTTACTACTACTCTTTGCAGTCGGTTACTCAAAAAACTTTTTAACCAGTTGTAAATATCCCCTCGGATACCATAACCCCAAATTTTTTTCAATAACCTGGCATGTGGTACCTTGTCAAATGCAGCGCGAAAGTCTAAGTATATAACATCTACATCCTGACCATTGTCAATTGCCTCAGACCATTCTTCTATGATTTCTAATAACTGTGTGATGCAGGAGTAGCCCCGCCGGAAACCATGTTGGTGGGGTGATATCAAGTTTTGTTCCTCAAGGTGTTGTACTATTTCATTCCTGATTATTTTTTCAAGCACTCTACAACATATTGAAGTGATGCTAATGGGTCTATAATTTTCTACCCTTTTGCAGCTACCTGACTTGTGAATTGCACTGACATTTGCTTCTTTCCATTCTTTTGGTAATTGACCTTCCTGAATTGATTTGTTATATACCATTTCTAAAAGAGGTATCAGTTGCTCAGTACATTCCTTCAGTATTTTAGGGTGTATGTTATCTGGCCCCTGAGCTTTGTTTGGATTTATTGTATTTAATATTTTGCCAATAGTTCCCTTTTCAATTATTATTGTACTTAATGTATTTTTCAAATTGTTTCTTCTAAAATCTGGTATATTTTCAATATTTTCTTGTGTGAAAACAGTGGTGAAGTGATCATTCAGTAATTCTGCTTTTTTCCGGTCATCGGTTTCCAGGTGTCCTTCGGGATTTTCTAAGTTACCTACCCCTGTTGTTGTTTTTGTGTTATCTCTGATATATTTCCAAAACTTCTTTGGATTGCCCTTGATATTTTTTGCTATTGATTTTTCATGCTCTTTTTTTGTTCTACTCATTTCATATGTTACTTTGTTCCTGCTCTCTTTATATGAGTTATAATTCTGCGGACTTTTGTTAAGCAGGTATTTAAACCAATTCTTTTTCTTTTGCTTGATACTATTGAGAGCTATTTGATCAACATATTTGTTCCTCTGCCCCCTGTAACCTGTTACGTATTCTGGTATATTCTTTTCTATTGATTCTATAATGGTTCCGGCAAGGCTACACCAGGCATCTTGAACAGATAATTTTTCTAAATCCGCTATTTTTACCTCAACAATGTCGTTTTTTATTGCAGAAAAATTGGCTTTGTTAAAATTCCTCCTTTTTGTTCTATTCATAGGCAAATCGACATAGCATCTAAATTTAAATTTTAAGGTGACATGGTCACTTTTTCCAAACCCTGGGCAATATTGAAGTTGCGATATCATATTATCTTCATTTGTCAGAATTAGATCAAGAACTGACGGTGTATTACCGTCCCTATATCTGGTCGGGTTTTTGGTGTGTTGGCAAAGAAAGGTATCTCGTACACATTCTAAAAACAAAGTGGCTTGGTGATTTGCCCCTACAGTTGTAGTCTCAGTTTGCCAATTTATTTCTTTATAGTTAAAATCTCCAGTAATCAGTATGTGTGAAAACCCTTTTAGAACAACTTCATTTAAGATTACCCGTAAGTTATTTGAATTTTTTGTATCACTGTTTGGACTCCTGTAAATGCAACCTATGAGTAATTTATCTACATTCTGAAGAATTACTGAACACCAGACTGATTCTCTATAATGTGTTGTTAGGTTAATTTCGGATGCTTTATATTCTTTCTTTACCAACACCACAACACCCCTTCCATCCATTCCTGACAGAAAAATATCATAACCTTCAATTTGAAGGTTGTTTATATTCTTGTTAAATTGTGAATTTTTTGGTAGTATTTCTGTCAATGCAATAATATCTGGCTTATTATCACTTATACTAACCAGTAGTTCTGTTCTTTTTTCCTTTGTCAAGGTGTCCACATTGGAATACATTACTAAAAGTTCATATATATTATTTACAGATTTACTGGTAAAATCAACGTTTGTACATTTAAAATTATCTCCCTTCTGCTTAGGAGTAAAACCCGTATCAATACCGTGCCACATTGGGTGATACGTTCGTATTAACCCTCATACGCGATATTCCTTGTTGGGAGCTATCTATACCTCCTATTACGGTTTCATCCCCAAAATTTGAAATATCTAGTAGACCAAAACCCTGATCCATATTCTCATCACCTTTGTATTCCTTGGGAGCCTTGCCCCCTTCACCTTTACTTTCCTTAAAAGGATCATGGTGTTGGCTATCTGGTATAGATTCTGAGAGTGTTGTGTCCATTTGGACTACTTTATGGTTACCAGGACTATGATCTATTGATCTTTGGCTAGGAGACACATTCCTCTTTTTAAGAGCTTGTTTCTGTTTAATTTTACCCCTGTGCTCAAACCGTTGTTCTGGTGTTAGGTCTTTAGATATTATTACCCTTTTATGTCTGGGGTGTGCTTTTTCCTTAATATACTTTGCATTGTCTAAGATTGATTTACGTTGTTTTCTGTCTTTGAGCACAATTTTGAGTACCCGAATTTTCCCTTGTGACCTTTTCCCTAACCTGTATGATGTTTCAATTTCCAGGTTAGTTACACCAATGCAGTTAGCAATTTCTGAAATCTCACTTTCATCAAAGGTTTTGTTCTCAAGACCACTAGATTTGGTACCTTCTGGCATGTTAAACATTACTAAGTTTAGTTCTCTTCTTCTCCTGTCATCTAGTTCTTTAATTTTAACTTCAACTACCTGTGATATTTCTTTTTTCATGTCTCCTTTTAACTCTTCTTTTGCGTCTATCATTTGCTGTTTGACCATTGATTCTGTGTTAACCTCAAGGTTACACATTTTTTCTTCCAAGATATTTAGCCTTTGCTCCTGTTTTTCACTTAAATGTGATATTGCGTTACCTATTTCTTCCAAGGTAGGCACTGTCTTCCCACAACATTTGCAAAACCATTTATATGCTGGAAATAACCCCCCCGATATACATGAATAGGCTTGTTTTGTAAGACCAGTGCATCTTATACAGAATGACATTTTGCACCCATTGCATTCTAGATAATCTTTGCCCAAGTCATTATCACATCTTGCACATATAGTTTTTGATAGTTCAGGGCTTTGGGCCATTCTTGGTCTTTTATTCAGTTCTCCCGAGCCTCCTGATCTTACAAAGACTGATTTTGCCGGCGTACTTGTTAGATTACATGCCATTTTTTCCCCCCTATTTCGTATAACAGGAGAGATTACACTTTGCAGTTATCTTTATCTCCCAATGTGACACGATACTATACTTGGCCCAATGTTCCTTGTCCTTCGCTACACCAGTACACTTAATTGGCACTGTTTACTGTTCCCTGTATCCCTTATTTAGGGCATAACACGCTCATGTATATATATTGTTCTGGATCAATTTCCTACTTATTATTATTTTGTTTGTATTTTTTTATATAATAGAGGGGTGTTCAATATTTTTCACTGAGGTAGAGCAGTCCCCACTCTCAGCTATGTAGTTTGACCACAACAATCTATCCGTACCTCAGAGGGAAGTAAATGTGAACACTGGTGTTACAGATTAGTTGATAGAGCAGTCCCTACTCAACAGAGTGTACGCTCAGTTTTACACATTAACTTCTTGTTCTCCTTATGGAATTTTATGGACAGTGTTCATTATTTTAATGAACCATTTTCTCGCCACTATGTCAATCGGATGTACCCCATCTTTTAATAGTGCTGCATGGTAGCTATATCTTGTCAGGTGACTTTTTACCACAGTATTCTTTTTTTTCTTGACTTAACTAGGTCTAGGCTAAATTTGGGGGATGTGTAACCAAGTTTGAGATTTATTTCCCGTATTTTCTGGTTGACCTCATCCACAAGGCTGTGGGTTACCGTGTCGTCAAGGGCTTCACAGTGAGGATAATGGTGATTTTGGTTCCAGATTTTAGTAAAAATGGGAGGGATTTCTAGTATCCCTATGTTTACATTTGAGTGGATGGAGTTCAAACCTTCCAATTTACCAAATACTGTTGACAAGTGACTAATAATTTCACCTGGTTGATTGAATCTGGGAAAAATATGACGTTCTCTGTTTATCCTGGTTATGTCGCATGTGAAATGCCAAAAAAGAACTAATGTCTTTTTCCCACCCCTGGCTATGTCATCTATGGAAGATTCTAATACTTTTACACCAGCGTCAGATGATCTACCTCCTGTACATTTCCAGTCTATTTCTATTTTTACCCCTTTGATGCTATGCGACTCAGATCTTAGGTATCTCCCCTTGCTATCGGATAGGATAACTAACTTTTCGTACACTGGTTCACCTTTTACCTCACCGTTTTGACCCCAAAACTGTCTGACCTTATTGATTTCACGTCCTGTAGCCATACAAGAGCGATACTCGCTATCAGAATAGCAACAAATGAATGACCTATTAGACACACAGATATGGCACAGGTACACGCTTACCAATAAATTGAAATATAAGAGATGCACAACGAGGAATCTGTTAATCATATACTTCTTTATATACAAGTAGAAAAAATTCCTACCTTGTCGCAGGCTGTTGCTCAAATTTCCCCGAGGGCTTGGTTGTACTTACGTATATAATTATAAACCTTTTTCTAATAGTTATAGCCTTATATTTTATTTATTTATAACCTCTTATACACCTCTACTACACCTGCAGTCACGTGTTTTGGACACCTGGAACAAGCTAGATAAAAGCCAGCTATATATTTTTTTTTTCCCCAAAAATTAGGATGGAGATTTTGTCGATGTGATGTAGAGCAGTCCCTACTCTCACGGACAGATCTCCTGGCCTTAACTACTTCTTCACATTATTATTTTCTTTTTTCCTATATTGAGTGATATTCTCAAACAGTGAAACTGTATTCCTGAAATTTTGTATAACCTTCTAACTTATCGATGTCAATAATATGACAAATCAACAAACTAGCATCTTGTTGTTATATTTTAACAACACAAGATTATCTGAAACTTGTTATTATCTCTAAGAAGTTTCGATTTCAAGAAAAATCAAGATGGCGCGGGATGCACCCCACCCGATTTAAACCGTTTTAACTTTATTTTTTAATTTAATTATGTGTGTTTCTACCATTTATCAATTTTTTTTTTGCAATTAGTTTATTAATCCAGTATTAAAGATGTTTCTTCACTGTTTAATCTCTTTTAAATCTTAAAGCCTAAAAAGATGCAACCGGATTTTTAATTTAATTTCACAGAGCCAAAATTTCCATGTCCATCCTAGAAACCGGAACCGGATGCTGAGATTCTTTTGATATGTGTAAGGATTAAAGTTATAGGTAGACATGTTCGACTGCCCTTAAATATCTTTATGATGTTGCGCTGACCACATTTCTTGTGTTGGTTGAGCATACATATGCTGGTCATACATTATATAAACCACTGTGTTACACATGGTGAATTTTATAACGTTTGATTATATCCTACTAATAGTCCCGGACCTCCAGTAATTGATTGTTGGAGTACCAATGTATATGTAGATGTAGACATTTTTTGCAACTTAAGTCAATCAAAATGTTTGCCAATCTGCCTAAAGATCGAGGTGATATCACAGTATTTCTATCATAATTTCATATTTAAACATTTTTCTTATAATTCGTAGCATTAAGTATATGTGTCAATTGTTTAGAATGTTTGGCAATTTGACACTTAGTCGCCTGCAGGCCTCGTAAAATACTAGGATGTATTATTTTATGAGGCTGAGTACAGCTGGGAACACATGGAAAATAATTCTGTTGTGTACAACAAACACTCATATAGACATTTTTGATTTCAACGTCATTTCAGTTTCATAAAAATGCATAACCTGTCATTTTAAGCACATTGTTTTAGACCCCTATGATCCTGCATAATAAACCAGTCCTGAATAGTTAGTGTTATTTCTGTCTTGGACTTGTAGTAAGTTAAGGCACTTTGCATTAAAGAGAGTCTTAAGCTGTAAATATAAAAAGTAGCCAATCATATGGCAACATTAATGTATTCTAGAACTACACTGTTAAGTCACCTTCCGAATGTGGTTAACACTTCAAGAATAAAATACTTCAGTTTCTTAAAAGTGTTCAACACAATAGAAAGGCAACTGTGATTTAGACCTATGAAGTTCTAGAATATATGTTTACATTGTCATATGATAGGCTACTTTTTATATTTACTGCTTAGAGTCATATTCCCGGACAAAAATGACACATTTTCTGAAGCTGCCGGTTTTTTTAAAAACAAAACTGGACCAAATTTTCACCATACATACCTCATCCCTTCCTCGACAAGACTATGTTTACGTTTTTGTTTTGTGACAATTTTTGTTATACTAAATGAGGCTCCAAACGGGGTATACTTTCAAGTATGTTTTCAACCTTAGTACAGGATACATTTCCGGACACTTTGGAATTTAGTTTATTTTGCGATAAATAATGTCTATATTGTATAAATACACATTCAGTATATGACCGAACTCAATACAGTTGACGGCCATGCTATTTTTGTAACGGAAAATCCCGGATGTGACGTCACAATAAAACCTCCTATAGCGTCTTCAATCTTTTTTTAAGTTTATTATAATTCCAAAACATTTTCATTGCAAAAATTGTAAACGTAGTTTTAAGAGGTTTAATATGTTCTTTTATTGAATTCTATGTTCGTCTGCGACCAAGAACAGCGAAGCTAACAATTTAAAATGCACGTCAAGTGCCTCTTCCAAATGTTGCATGATGCGCATGCGCAGTTATACACTTTCCCCAAAGCATGTTTACAGAAAAAATGTTGTACAAGTAAGTTTTTATGGCATTTTTGTTGCCATATACTCACCAGAAACAAATGAGTGTTGTTCAACTATCAAAAAGCAAGAGTTCGAATGATTGTTTATGCTGGATCAAAACAGTAAGTGAAAATAAAGTGTTTAAATGGGGATGTCCGGGAATAGTTCCTGTCCGGGAATATGGCTCTAAGCAGTACAGCTAAATGGCTTTCATTATTTTTAACATTTTTCACAGATTTGCTTTTTTTTAGAGATTATTCTGATCACTTGATTCCCCACCGTGAGTAGTGTGGCTTACAATTTGTAATATAGACTCATGCCAGGTGCCTAGTTTTCTATGTTGTATGTTTAGTACTGAACATATTAAGTGACCATCAGATGGTTGCATATCAATCAAGGTGTTTTTTTATCTCTGTCACAATTTAGTAGTCATACCCAATGCCCTTTGAATCTGAGTTGCATGATAGGATTTTTTTTAATATACATGTACTAGACTTGGAGACATCTATGTACAGTAATCTTATTAGTTTAAACATATTTATTCAGTATATGTGAAATACAAACATACATACATGTGTAACAATATAAACACTGGAAGGGATTGAAATGAAAGACTATGTCTTATGGAGTTCCTCTCCCAGTAATCTTATTCCTGTCTTTGTTCTTGGATGTACCTTACTATTTGCTATTCTAGTCTACAAATCTGTTTAGAATGGTCTTTCATGTACATGCACATAAGTAAGGAATATGAGCAGAGTCTAAACAGCCTCAGTATAACATTTGACATACAGTATGCTCATGGACAAATTAAGCAGTTAAATTAGCTTGAAAAACTTTCATGTTGTACATTTTATTTTCACAGCTGGGCTCAAGGTTACAGTGGCGGGAAAGCTAACTACATTGACAAGGATGTGGTATGCTACTTGTGCGGAAACAATATCAAGTTCATTTCTGAAGATGGGACAGAGACTGTTTTCAATTTCCCAGGACAGGGGATTGGACCCTTTGCTGCTCACAACCTGAGCAGATGTTTTGCAGTGGCAGAGCAGTGTTTGGACCCAAAGATTTATGTGTACATCTATCCAACATTCAGACAGATGGCAGTCCTTGAGAGTAAGATATACAATTTTGCTTATAAAAGATAAAATTCAAACTGAAAGTGTAAACTTATCTAGGCACAACTTTACTGAAAAATAAAATTTCTTAACAGTTTTGTCATAAAGTATTGAATTTTTTGTTTTAAATGGATCTTGGCCAGATGGAAGGAATGGAATAAATGATGATAGAAAGTTGCTGGTATATAATTATATAAAAAAAAAATAAAAAAAATTCAAGTCCATAGTTATAAGAGTAAATTAGGTATAAACGTCTAAAGAAAGCACCTCATCTGCAACATTATAAATGAAGCTTTTGTTTTTCAGAGGGAGCAAAACTGGAGTATTCTGAATTGTTTTTCTCCAGCAGTGACTACCTTTGTAGCTTATCAGGAATACCAGAATTTGAACTCACTCTGTGGTAAGCTTTTTCGGTACATCTGTACTTAAATTGTACATTTTCCTATGCAGTAGGTGACTGTAACAACTTAGCTTGAATGTACCTTACAGTGTTCTGAAATTAATTCTGTCAGCTATGCTCACTAATTCTTTAAGGAATTGGCATAATGAGTACATTATCATTTAATTCATATCTGAAACTGATTTAAATTATGCATATCAGTTGTTCATACAAGACAAAAGAGAATGTGTTGTATAAATTATGTGATTTGATTTCAGATTCTTAATATTGAGAAAATCTTCTGATATGGCCTGAGTGTTTGGTTTGACAGATCACTTTTTAAGCAAAATTAATAATTGTTTTAGTCTTTAAAGCAAATACTCCAATTCTGGTCTGAATCATGATTAAATTTCTGTTGCCTGTTTTTAAATTTTATCCACTACTCTGCTGTATTTTATTGGGAAATAACATGAGAGGTCCTGTTCAAGTCAGAGAAAAGTTATAGCTTGCAAATGCAAAATATATTATGGTGATTATATTTTTATGAGCTAGTTACAGCTTTATACATAAATCTCTTTTCCAGGAACTTTGTTGAGGGCACCAAACTGTGCAAATTTGCCTTGTCTGTGGAAAGTGTACCTACAAGCTTGTCTTTTAACCCTGGTAACTGGAGACAGATCTGTGTCACTGCAGAGAAGATGGTTACCATGCTTACTATAGAACAGAGTGACATGTACTATGTTATGCAACCATCGTAAGTATTTTAGTTTCTTCCAGAAATAAGTGATTGACTAACACGTTTGATATAAATGGTAATGAATATTTGAATGAATCTAGACTAACACAGTAACATGATATCTCAAACTGAACGACCACAGTATAACATTTGACGTACAGTATGCTGTTCCTCATGGACAAAGTGTTGATCAGATTGATGTTTGATCCAGGTGACTGACCAGGACCCAGTTGTTTGAAACTTTAACTGACTGCTTAACTAACAGTTGATTATTCTTAAGGAATGCATTTCTACATTTTGAAAGACTGATTAAAAAAATGTATGTACATTTGGTACAGTATTCGAGAAAATAAAAACTTCAAACTCATAGAAATAAAGTAAACTTATCCTACAAGTGACTTACATTGTCAAGGTTTGGTAAAGTTAGGTAAACTTGATAGTTTGTAGACATATCAAATGGTGAGAAAGGTAAACTTGATAGTTAACTTGATAGTTTGTAGGCATATCAAATGGTGAGAAAAAAATCTACCATTGCATATAGGTTATGGATAGAGAAATCTTACCCAAAGAAATGGGCCACAGGTGAAGATGAAGCCTCATTCATATACAGTACTTATCTCTAAACCTCGGGTGAGATTTCTTTATCCACAACTCAAGGCAGTACGTGGTAGATTAACTTTAAAATATCTGCTATGTGACAGGCATAGACTACAGTTAGCCAGCCCGTATGAGCATACTGCTCATATGGCTTTACAAACATGATTTCACTAAAAAATTATTTCACATTACCAGTTACTTGATCTTATTTGAAGACTAGTACACATATTTATGGACATGTACACATGTGTGGAGTTCATGTTTTCAGCATAGTTCAGTTTGGAAAGTTTAACTGGCCATATCACAGGTAAGTGTTGGGCACCCAAATCACATGGGGATGTATCTTGTATAGTAGTCTTGCAAACAGTTTGCTGAAAAATATGGTCTTTTGCACACAGTGTCTTTATTATTTGCTTTGATTCACAAAATGCATTTTATTTTGTTGCTTGATCTGTATTTCAAAGATGTGAAAAGTCACTTCTAGCTTTCAGTTTGTGTACCACAGAATGTTTAGTGAACTATGAAATTGTTGTCATAGACCCAAGAAGGTTCAAAGGGTTAATCACTTTTGTCTTGTGTTGTGTAGTTTGTGTCATAAGTAGTTATTATCCCCCACCTTGGTGGAGGGGATATGGTAATGGGTTCTGTCTGTCACACTTGTCCCGAGCATAACTATGAAAGTATTCAAAGGAATTTATTTAAACTTTACACACAGACAGAGGACCTTGAAAGGAAGTGCAGTGTACAAGTACCTTAACTCTAGTTTGTCCTATTTTTGAATTATCTCCCTTTATTGAATTTTCTTGTCCGGGTCATAACTACTACATAAGTACTAAACTGAACCTCAAATTTCTTAGTCATAGAAAGAGCACTCGGCAGGGGGATGGCCATGTAGAACATGGCTCTTGTTTTATTTTGAATCATACCACTTAATATATGATTTTCAGCCCTGGTGTATATAACACTGCATTAATTTCTTATAAATAAAAAAGTCTATACAGAGAGTTTTGCAGAACTTAAGTATGGATTTTGCATTGCAGTGAGCCAATACAAATTCATAATTAGCCCATTTCCAGGCAAAAAGAGAGATGTTACTACTAAGGCCAAACAATAATATCTGTGTTTCTGCTCTCTTTGCCCAAAAATTTAAGTTTGCTTGGCAGAGGGTTTTTTGTTTAATTTTTTTGTTTTGCCCTTTTTCTGCTCTGAAACACTTTAAAATTGTTCTTTTTGATGATATCAACATAAAAAAGTTTGAGGTGGGTAGTAGAAAGTTAAGGTCAATTGGGAGATATGAAACACACATATTTTTTTTCTTAGGCAGACAAAACACTAAAATGGCCCCTGTAACAGTCTGTCCAAATGGATAATGCAACAAACAAATGTGCATGAAGTTGATTTGTGTGTGAGCTTTAATTGACATTATTTGTGAAACCTTTAGCAAGGTAATGATAAATAAGTGTGACCTTTATCATGTTAGAAAATATTATGTTTGAAAACAGCCACTAACTAACTATAAGAGATTGTATACTTGTGGATGTAATAACTGTTTGTAAATTTCAGTACATGGTCAAATAATAAAACATATATTACCATGGGGCTATACTAAAGCTTATGTTAGATTCAGATACATATCCCAAACAATTAACCAACATAAAATTTAACAAAAGTAAGAACATGTTGCTGTAATGCTTTTTCACAATGCCTTTGATTTCACTGTTTCTGTGTAGTTGTATAAAAAACACAAGTGCAACAGTAGTGCTTCACTTACAGTAAATATATTGCAAATTTATCATATGTGTTATATTCTCTGGTCAGTTTTTGATGCTGGTTCCCCAACTATGGTACTTTATGGCAGTAAATTAAATTTTGCATATCTGTTTGGATCATGTGCTTGTGAAAAATTGTTTCAGTTTATTTTAATGGGTCTTATATTAAAAGTTATTAAGCTCCTTTACATGTGCCACGGCATCTGTTTTAATGCATCACCTGTAACTTAATTATGGTTTTAATAGATGTTTATGACATGTATATTTGGTATTGAAAAAGTTCCATTTAATGTTCATGCAGCAGATTCACTGATTGGTAGATTGATTAATTGATTCATTCATTTTCTTCAGTCCATGCATTCAGTCATTTTCAGTCATAAATTTGTTTAACATGTAGATTTTACAAGACTCTAACAATTCAGTTTGTTATCTACCAAACCTTCAATTTTAATAAAGGTCTTCATAAGCATTATATCATGCAATTTTCTATTATCTGACCATACCAACACATTTTGACCAACTGATGGCCATTTGGTTTGATATGTATTTCATTTTGCAATGCATTTCCAGACGGATACGTTTGCCTCCCACTGACCCTGAACAAGAAGAGGAGGATGACAGAGAACGGGAAATCCCAACGCGGGCGTCAACCCGTATGACACGCTACACTATCGATGTACCAAAGGCAGCTAAAGCAGGACTGGTGGGTGAGATGGCAGATAAACTTGACGATATACAGGATACAACAGACAGAGTGAAACCTGTATCTCAAGTATGGACTCCTATTGGAGATGTATTCATCGGCTGTAAAGGGGGACAACTCCTTAAGGTAAGATATTGAATATTTTGCCCTTAAATTTTTTCAAAGCGGAAATATCAGAAGTTGAGAAACATTAAAATAAGACTTTTTAAAGTGTTGATTCACTTGGTGCTTCTGTACAGGCATTGCAGAGTTATGGCCTTTGAACTGAGACACATTCTTTTTTACCAGATTTTCAATGAAAGTCATGGTTATTAGATTGATGTTGTTGGACAGGTGGCATCAAACAGGTGGTTTGCGGTCAATAACTTTAGTTAGGAATGAGGTATTGGTCAAGGTCACTGTTGCTATAGATAGAAAAATGGTTTCTGGTTGATTACTTGTGTTTGGAATGAGGTATTGTCATGAAACTTTGTATGTAGGTAGCCTATATTGAGGTGTAGTTTTTGGTTGCTTTTTGTGTCCCTAGGTCCAAGGTTAGGGTTGCTATTACTAAAAATAGAAAAGCAGTAACTGTTTCCACCTGTTTAATTTTATGTTATATCTATATATTTTAATTCACTGCAGCCTAAACACCTGCTTAATATGTTGTTCGCACACAAGGAAATTACTGAAGGCACTCGTGATGATTTTTTCCTTTTTAAATTGAAAAAAATTCCCGTTTGGTTGGTTATCATTATGTTGAACACCTAGTTTCATGACATTGCCACGTTTCCTGTTTATTTAAGCAGTACTGGCTGGGTTATTACTCACTTCTTGTGATAGCTCTTATTTAGTATTCATGGCTAAGCACTATGCCATTTTTTCTTTTAGCCAGTTTAACCACAAGGCTGATGTATGCAAAAGACATTCTGACCTAGAAAAACGTAGCATATTAAATTATTTGGGCCAATTTAACAGTATTGTAGGTGATTTTGGCATTTCGCTACTGCCATTTCTAGCCTAGGCTTGCTTTTATATTTTTTGTTTTCTTTGACTTAGCAAAAGAGTTTTATGATTTCTTTCGAGACAGTTACAGTTCTTTAAACCACTAAATTCCTTGAGTTGCATCTCTCAAAATCTACACTCTTCAAATTCTTAGGTTGATGGTGAGTCGTACAAAGCCAAGGTCATTTACTACCCACCAAGTGTTCCAGACTCTCCTGGTTCTAGGATGTCAAGTGCCGGTATCCAGCGTGAATCTATGGTGGACATGAAACAATCAGGTAAATACTTATAAAATAGGAAAATAACATTCAGTTGGACTTCTGTTTCAAATAAAGACAGAAGCCACCTTGGTGCAGTGGTTGCCGGTTTGCCTTAGGATCGGAGGGTCCCGAATTCGATCCCCACCAGTACCCAAGTAGTGGTAGTGTCTTCAGGCAATGACATGTGATCTCAAAATTCAATGTATTTATTGGGATTGGCTGTAAGACATGGCCCAATCAGTGGATGCTGAAACCAGCTAAACTTCTACAATATTACAAATAATTATGACAATAATTCACTGTAAAAGAATAAAAAAGCTTTTTAAAAGTTTAGTTTTCAGAAAAAGTGCATTTTTTCATGTTTTTGAAAAGAAAGTGATTTAAGCTTTAATTTTCTATGTAAGGCTTTAGACTGTTAAACAAATTACATGTATATGATAATTACATGTATATAATATTACAGTTGAAGATGTGAGTGATATGTTACTGGATGGAAGTGTCAACTGTATCGGCTTTCACAAGAGAGGTTTATACTGTGCTGGACAAGTAAGTGAACAGGCTTGATATGTTTGATGAAGTACTGGCATATACAATAATGAACATACACAATTAGTCACAATAATAATTATCATACTATACCAAAAATGATATTAACAACAACAGCTACAGTTATATTAAGGTAACTCATGTGCATAAACTAAAAGATATAGCCAAATAATAATAATATAATAATAATATGTTCTATATACAAGGTGATATGTATGATGGTAAGTTGCATAAATGGAACAACTTTCATATGAACCAGTGTCATAACCTGAAGAGACTGTCTACAACAAGTACTATATACAGAAAAGCTTATGTAGTCACAAGTTCTGTATATTGACCAGTCTAAGTATCAGTTCCATATACAGAACAACCTACCTACAGTAGAGAAACAGGTCCTATTTGCAGAACAACCTACATAGCAACAAGTTCAATATACTTGAAAGGTTTACCTAGCAACAATTACTGGATAAGCTGCCTAACAACCATTTCCATGTGCTGAATTGACTGCCTAGCAACAAGGAAAATTTACTGGATAAGATATGTAACAACAAGTTCTATATGATTGATAGAATAGTACCTAGCATCAAGTTAAATATTCGGGATAAACTCTATAGCAACATTTTCCTTGATAATCTAACTAGCAACACATGGCATATGTTGGGTAAGTTACTTCGCAACAAACAATCATTTCCTTACACTGGATAAGCTACCTGGGGCAGCAGGTTCCATTACTGAACAGCCTACCTAACAACAAGTTTCATATACATATACTAGAAAAACTACCCAGCAACAAGTTCCATATACTGAGTAGGCTACCTAGCAACAAGTTCCATATACTGGGTAGGCTACCTAGCAACAAGTTCCATATACTGGGTAGGGTACCTAGCAACACGTTCCATATACTGGGTAGGCTACCTAGCAACAAGTTCCATATACTGGGTAGGCTACCTAGCAACACATTCCATATATTGGGTAGGCTACCTAGCAACAAGTTCCATATATTGGGTAGGCTACCTAGCAACAAGTTCCATATATTGGGTAGGCTACCTAGCAACACATTCATTATACTGGGTAGGCTACCTAGCAACACATTCCATATATTGGGTAGGCTACCTAGCAACAAGTTCCATATACTGGGTAGGCTACCTAGCAACACGTTCCATATACTGGAAAAGCTACCTAGCAACAAGTTCCATATACTGGATAGGCTACCTAATTAGGAATTGGAAAGGCTACCTAGCAACAAGTTCCATATATTGGGTAGGCTACCTAGCAACAAGCAAATTGGCAAGCTACCTAGCAACAAGTTATATACTTAGGACCTAGCAACAAGTTACAAATACACTGAACAAACCATATATTTCCTAGCAAAATTGCTAATGAGTAGGCTACCTGGCAACAAGTTCATTATTGGGTAGGCTCTAGCAACAAGTTACAAGACAGTACTGGAACAAGCCATATATTGGGTAGGTACCTAGCAACAAGTGACAAGACAGTACTGAACAAGCAACCTAGCAACAAGTTATAAGACTGAGTACTGCAACAACCATACCTAAGCAACATAGTGACAAGACCAATATACTAGAAAACTAACGAGCAACCTAGCATTACAAGTGACAAATTACTTATACCATGTGTTACCTTGCAGCAACAAGTACTGAATATGCAAGACAAAAGTAAACTGAAAAACTTTCATAGAAAATGAAAGATATCGGACAACTTAACCTAGCAACAAGTGACAAGACAGTACTAGAAACATGTAGCACATGAAGAGTACTAACCAACCTAGCAACAAGTGACAAAACAGTACTGAACAAGTACCTGACAAAAGGAATTTACTGAACCTAACAAGCAACAAGTGACAAGACAGTACTGGAAACAATAGTACTGACAAGTACTATACCTACCTGCAACAAGTGACAATTACTGAACAGTAACCATGCAACAAGTGACAGACATGTAACAATACCTAGCAACAAGTGATAAGACAGTACTGAACCAGTTACCTAGCAACAAGTGATAAGACAGTACTGAACATGCAATGAAAGACTTACCTAGTAACAAGATAGTACTGAACATGTACTGAAAGACTAACCTAACAACAAGTGACAAGACAGTACTGAACATGTACTAAAAGACTTTACCTAGCAACAAGTGACAAGACAGTACTGAACATGTAATGAAAAACTTACCTAGCAAGAAGTGACAATACAGTACATAACATGTACTGAAAGACTTACCTAGCAACAATTGACAAGACAGTACTGAACATGTAATGAAAGATTTACCTAGCAACAAGTGACAAGACAGTACTGAACATGTAATGAAAGACTTACCTAGCAGGAAGTGACAATACAGTACATAACATGTACTGAAAGACTTACCTAGCAACAATTGACAAGACAGTACTGAACATGTAATGAAAGACTTACCTAGCAGGAAGTGACAATACAGTACATAACATGTACTGAATAGACTTACCTAGCAACAAGTGACAAGACCGTACTGAACATGTACTGAAAGAATACCTAGCAAGTGAGAAGTACTGAACATGTACTGAAAGAATTACCTAACAACAAGTAACAAGACAGTACTGAACATGTACTGAATAACTTACCTAGCAACAAATGACAAGACAGTACTGAACAACCTAACTAGCAGCAAGTGGCAAGCACTGAAGAACTTAACTAGCAACAAGTGACAGGTACTAAACAACCTATTTTGCAACAAGTGACAGGTACTTAACAACTTACCTAGCAACAAGTGACATGTACTGAACAACTTACCTAGCAAAAAGTGACAGGTACTGAACAACTTACCTATCAACAAGTGACAGGTACTGAACAACTTACCTAGCAACAAGTGACAGGTACTGAACAACTTACCTAGCAACAAAGGACAAGACAGAACTGAACATTCTACCTAGCAACAAGTGACAGGTACTGAACAACTAACCTAGTACCAAGTGACAGGTAATGAACAACTTACCTAGCAACAAGTGACAAGTACGATAAAAGCACACAGTACTGAACATTCTTCCTAACAACAAGTGATAGGTACTGAACAACCTATTTTGCAACAAGTGACAGGTACAGAACAACTTACCTAGGAATAATAGGACAAGTACAGAACGAACATACTTAGCAACAGTGCACAGGTACTGAATAACCATCCTAGTAAGAAGTTACATAGTGAACAATCTACCTGGTAACCAGCCAAATAGTAGTGAACAGTCTGCCTGTAACCAGGACAAGTATAGTTGAACAGCCTACCTGGTAACCAGTCACAGGTATAGTAACAGTCTACCTAGGTAACAACATGCCTGAACAAATAGTGAGCAACAGTCTACTGTCTGGTAACCATAGTGAAGTTCCATATAGTGAACAATCTACCTGGTAACCAGCCACATATAGTGAACAGTATACCTGGTAACCAGGGACATATAGTGAACAGTCTACCTGGGAACCAGCAACATATAGTGAACAGTCTACCTGGTAACTAGTGTCATATAGTGAACAGTCTACCTGGTAACCAGCGACATATAGTGAACAGTCTACCTGGTAACCAGCGATATATACTGACAGTCTACCTTGTAACAATGTTCAAAGTATGACAGCTTACCCAGCATATTCAATTAGTTTTATATCATGACAGCAAATCAAGCAACAAGTTCAATATGCTGAAAGTTACTTCATTTCTGTATGAATACAGATCACCTACAAACAAGGTCCAAATACTGACAAGTTAATGGTTGAAAGTATGAACAGAATCAGTATAAGGGGATCACAGAACATTTACAGAATGTCTCTCTTGCATAGTCTTTTAAGGCATATATTTGTAACTGTCAAGTCAAACATTGTTGTAGTTTGAATAATACTTATAAAGATATTTTTAGCAGCAAATATATTGAACTATATTGTCTGATTTCAGGATGGTACTTTGAGGTTGGTGGATGTAAAGTCAGGTGATGTCAGTGTTATAGAAAAATGTCACGTTGGTGTGCCAATTTCATCTCTTACATTCTCAGCAAGTTACAGACACTTGGTTCTTGGATCTACACATGTAAGTAATAGTCTGTAGGAAGTCACTTCACAGTAATTTCGATAAATCCTTAAAGTTTGCCATACAATCTGACGTAAAATGTACGATTGCAAAGTCAGTCCTATTACCTTTGTCACCTACAGACATTCAGAATTATAAGTTTGTTTGACAGCTCAGCTAAATTATAATATTTTGATGAAACTACATATTAGAGAGAGCAATAACTATGAAAGTATATAATATAATTATGACAAACTAATCAGCTTTTAATGATCAGTTCATATGATGTGACCATTCAGACATTTGCCGTATGCTTATAAATAGAACTGCTCAATTGAAATTTGTATGTTTAATGTTGTTTATAAAAAGAATTACTCAGTCGAAGTTTGTATATTTAATGTTGTTTGTAGGGAACCTTACATCTCTATGAGCCCGGAGCTACTGAGAGTCTGACGCTGCTCAAAGATCTACATCATGGCATCTTTGTAGGAATTGCATGTCTACCAGGCAATGAATACTGTGTTGTGAGTCTATATTACTTCATTGTGAATTTATATACAAATAGTTTGAACCCTGACTTGATGAAGAGCATAAAATTTTGAATAGTAAAATTATGGTGTCATACACACATGTAAGCCACATAGAGTATGCTAAGATATTCATTGCCAGTGAATCCTTTTAGATGATTATGTGACCTGTGTACATACAGTTTTCTGTAATATCCACTGGAATATTACATAAGAACCTCTGATCATGATGAATTTACTGACATGCCCATTTAGGATAAACAACTTTCAATTTTGTTTAATTGCATTTCAGACTGCAAGAGAAGATGGAGAAATACAGGTCTGGTCTGTTGACAAAGGACATCTGTTGTCAACTTACTGTGTTGGAGTTCCGGTAACTTAACGATTTCTTGTATGATATAAAATGTCAAAGATACAGTTCTCTATCACACAATTAAATTTGTTCTCTGTAAGATGGAGTAATGTAGTACTTGGTGAAAAGTGTAGTAATGTGCCTGTGGCAATGGCTGTACCCAGCTCATGATGCCACATATCATTGTTGCCCTAGTTATTATTTGTATAGCAAAAACTTTGTGCTGTAATTCTAAGGAGACAAATGCCCTTTGACAGTCCCTTGCATTAGCTAGTATTAGAAATCCACGGAGGTTATTGGGCTCAGTGTTGTCATACATAAAAATCTCTGTTACTATGTGGTGTCGAGTAAGCACTTGAATATCCGTCATTTACTCAACATTTTTGGGAGTTGTTGCAATTGTTGAGTCAAATGATTTATCTCTAAGAAGTGCTGTGGCTGGTAGTTAAAAGATTAGTGGTTTTAAACATGTTACTAAATTTGTCTGTTAGATAGGTTGGCAAGAGACGTAAAACAATTATTAGACTGCATCTGTTACTGTATGTTTACAGGTGTTCTCCATCGCATGCAGCCCCATGCTACATGTATGTGC
Source organism: Saxidomus purpurata (assembly GCA_022818135.1). NCBI lineage: Eukaryota > Metazoa > Mollusca > Bivalvia > Venerida > Veneridae > Saxidomus > Saxidomus purpurata. The sequence goes on from JAFMSR010000014.1 coordinate 35,293,628, forward strand.
TGTAGGGACAGCAGGAGGGTCTGTTTATTACCTTGACATGAACAATATAGAGGAGCCAAGGATTGTACAGGGAGTCAGAGTCTATGAGGGGCCTGTCAAACAACTTGTGTATGTAACTTTTAGTCTTTCTTCATGTAACACATGCATTTTTTCTTACAAATCACTTTTGTTCAATTATCTTGTTCTACTGAACCTTTTAAGATTCATTTAGTAGTATTTATTTGATCCAATTTTGAAATTTTCACTTCACCCTTTTCATGAAACCTCTTAGTGAAGAGGTTTTCAGCAGATTCTTTAACAAAAAGTATAGTAGTCTTATGCTTGGTATTATAAGATGTAAGGTTTGTCAGTGTTTTTTTTAAAAAATTGTAATCTACTGTATTCTAAACATAAACCCTATAACTCTGCTAATTTCTTTAATGGATTGGTCCATCTTTTAATTTGGACTGTGCCATTAGGGTGCTTACTAAAACTTAGATGACTAAATGGCAAAAAGTGTAAATCACGATGAAACTGCATTGATGTACAGACTGATCATGATCTGCACTGGTCTCGTAGGCAAAATCACTTGTCACTTACAGGGTGAAAGTCAAGTCAGTGCAAGTAAACATCAGTAAGTATTGTACCCTGCAGATAGTACAACTTTATGTAAATTTAAAACATTTTTACTTTCATTTTTAAAGTTGATATTTTCCTGTTTTTGACATAAACAGGTACACTGATGATGGTAGATATCTCCTATCAGCCTCAGATGAGGGCCACATCTTTATCATTGATGGCAGAGCTACTGCCAAGTTTAAGCCCCTGGCGCATACAGGTATATATCACCCTTTTTAAAACAATCATTTCATTATAGTGTTCATTATTTGAATATATTTGTCATTTATACATTCAATTTTTGAGACTTTCATTTTTTATTCAGTATGTTTTATTTATTTTTGTGTGTGTATATACATATAGAGGTGATAGCTAAATTAGTATATTAGAATCACATTGTTTTTCTTTTTTTTTAAAGAATTTTTCTGTATGATTCAAAGCATAAACAAGTGAAACTAAATAACCATGACGCTAACTGTGCCCTTTTATTGATGTATCATATAACAAAAAAAGCCATTCAAACCTTTTAGAAATGCCTCTATTTGACATAGGTGTTGCCTGGTATTGATTGGTATGTAAATGACATGATTGACAGCTGGCATCATTTTAATTACATGTAAATTTTTAGCTTAAACTTTTATGTTTCAAAGACTACCCTCTGTTTGTCAAATAAACAATAGACAGATAATTCTGTTTTAGTGCAAATGTTCTTGAAATTGTTTACCATGACAGGATCAGTATATTTTATGATTGTTTGTAGAAACCAGAATGAAAGGTATATAGTATACATGTATAGTCTTAAACTAATGTGGACTTACTAAAATGGGTGTACTGAGTTGATAAAGCTTATTTCTCTTTGGTTTTCAGTTATTGAATAAAATATGATTTGTTGGTTAACCCTTGCCTTGCTGGAAATGACATTTCCAACTTATTGTCCAGTGTAGAGCATGATTAATGTGAACATCAGTGCAAGCTGATTGGTCTGTTTCATAGAAAATAACTGGGCTTTATAAATAATATCTGGTCCTGCCTGAATTCTTTTTTTTTAGATATTCAGTAAGGTCAGGGTTAACATATGTTGTACTTTCTGTGTGATATCATTGCGTCTGTGTGCTGTAATGTTCATATTAATGCTTTAAAAAGATGTGCTTTTTGATACAGCAGTGTTTTATTTTAATATAGCAATATTTCAGTACAAGCGGTATTGTCAACTGTCATGTAGTTGAAAGTATGGTACCGTGAAAAAGATTTGTTTTGCAAAGCCTAGAATGGGCAGTTACAACAACTTTTCATGGAACCATTTGTACTCGCAGACAGTCATTCATAAATTGCACAGTAATTCATCTAGGAATGCTTAAAGATGAGAACAAAATATCTACAATCTTACATGTAACAATAATTAAGTATGTGTGTTTTAAAGCAAGTTTAAACTATAACGCTGGTGCTATGTCTGTAAACCAAAATTTTGTGTGAAATCATGCCAATTATTAAAGATATGTCTTTAAATTTGATACTTGATGCATTAACACTGACTAGCTAATTTTCCTCTGCTTTTTCTCCTTCATGCTATTTTTCATACGCGGGAACAAAATCTTACCAGCATAAATCTGTCTGATACTTAATGACCACAATAATTCTTTTTCTCTGTTAAATGAAATATAACACATTGATTACAGACAAATAAAACTGACTATCTTGTTGAAACATTGAAAGGAATTTATAGTTTCCTCTATAGAAACATCTATACCGGCTGCATTTACAAAACTTTTCTGGATAAAAATCAGCCACATTTTCCTATTAAATTGACTGACAGTAGTAAAGTAACTTGTATTTTAGTATATAAGAAATAATTTTAAAAGTAACTGCAAGATTATTAACTGCAGTAGACTCGTTGCTAATGCTTGGAATGGTTTCTGTACTAAAACTTATGAGGAAAGAATCATCTTCAAATCATCTTCAAATCATCCTCAAATCACATATTTTCTTGCTTGACATGGGAACATATCTTTTGGAGTATGGTGACACACCCAGTATCAATATTGTTCTTTTGTATGTTGTATACCTCATTTTGTACTATTTCACAATGTTATCATAATTATTTTGAAAAATGCTAAGAGAAATGAATAAATATCTATATTTTTGTATGTGCGTGTAAATAACATATGAGTTTTGCTGCGATAAAAAGTTGGGTTATTTACATTGCTAATTTCCTTCAAATACTTTGCATGTTTGTTTGCAATAGTAAACTTGACATATAGATGAATAAATTTAATTAGAAATCTTTGATTTGAAGATTTGAAATTTAGAGTTAATGATGCAAAAATTTGTGATGAAAGTTTTGTTTGACTATTGTTTGAATTATGAACAGAGTAAATTCATTAAATATAAGAGCATGTTCTAATAATATGTTTGTGTAAGAAAGTTGGAGCTGATTGGAGCCTGTGGTACTGGTCCTTCCCAGGAAAAATTGTCAGGTAAACTGCTCCCTGTAAATGGCTTAATTATCGTTGAAACAGGTATAAGCATAAGAAAAAAGTTGTGGGTGGTATCAAATAATTTTAATTATATCAGATTGTAAAATGGCCAAATTTATTTTTAACTTTGCAGCAGGATGTTAAATTTCCTTAAGAGTATTTTAGTTTAGGCATTGTAAAGGTACTAAACAAGTATAACTCCTCAAACTAAGAAACAGATATTTAGAAATCTTTTTTTTTATAAGAGAAAATAGAAAAAAAACATTTTAGGAAAAATTCCTTGAATGCGGTATTACATAGTAGTAACATGACATGTGAATGAATAGATTACAGGGTACTAACATGACACATGAATGAATGGATTATAGGGTAGTTACATTACATGTGAATGAGTGCAGTATTACATGGTAGTAACATGACAATTGTGAATGCATGCAGTTTTACAGGGTACTTGATCTGCCTAATGTTTTGAAAAGAACCATGATTTTATCATTATATATTTGCCTACATGTGCTTGGTAGTGTTTCTATGCTTGATTCTTTTGTCTGAAGAAATCAAATACTTTCATAATTTTTTGTGGTTTTGAAATGCAAGTTTGACACTTTTCTTATACAGATGCCCAAGGTGAAATACAGGCTGTGTCGACATACACCGACTCCAAGAACACGCTCCATGTTGTGGTTACCCATAATACATCTGGCAACAAGCGTATGGGAGCTAACTACATCACAACTTTTCAGGTTGGGGAGGATGTAATGAGAGGTAAGGACCATTCAGGAGATTGTTGAAGCTTATTTATGTAGGATAATTTCGAACGGCAAAGATCTAACAAGCATAAATTGTGCAAAGTTGATAGACAGAATTTTTTGCAACAAATCACTGAATTTCCCCAAACAGTGTCTAAAGCCAATAATTTCAAAATTTGTTTAGGAAATATTCCATTGAATTTTGTCTTTCATCTTTCTTTATAGAATCTGTTATGTAACTTTGACACTTTCAAAATGTTTGTTTCAACATCATTCTTTTTCTGCTCATTCAGCTAAATTTTTTGCAGCACAAATGACTTTGACAATGAGTTATTAATAATTTTCTGATACTTCTGAAATTGTGATATTGGAATCAAAAGACTAAATAGCCTTTACTCCAGGTATGTCTTAAGATAAAATGTAGCTATTTGCTACATGGGGTGTTAATAGTTCTCAAAGGTTATGGCCCTTGTTTAGCAATAAACATAGAGATATCAGCTATATGCAGTGATTTAATGCATTTTGCTAAGGTTACCAGTTTGTCACAATTGTGTGAAGATAAAACTTGTCATTTAACTGATAACACCTTTTTTTTGCTGCATACATGTGGATATTTTGTTAAAATGAGATGGTAAGTAGTTCATTTGTTTAATTCATTACTTATTTATAGAAAATGATCACAGGAATAACTGCAAACAAGATAATACTAAAACACATGGACACCGAAATTTGTGATTTTCGCAATTTTACGTTTTATTTATTCGCGTATTTTTAATTGCAAGTTCAACATCCTGAAATCGAAAGGACGCTTCATTGGATAACCATGGTTTTTAACTAAGATACATTTGGGCGTCGTATAAATTAACCCAAAGCCGAAATTCCGTTCCCTGTAAACAATTTATACTCCTACTTGTATGTTTGTTGAATTAATCACTCATACAACATATCACTCGCCAGACATGCACAAACTATAACATGTTTGTAATTGATTGATTAAAGTTCAGGTAAGCCAACAACCAAAGATGTGCAAACAAATTTTAATTCACACGATAAACAAGTTTTTGTCAAACAAACAAAGAGATCAGCTTGTAAAAACCTTATTGACACCTGTCATCCGTAATTGTTTTAACACGTCTGTGTAAATAGACGCTTAGACAATGATCAATTCACAACCTGCCATGTTGTTTATTTACGTTTGAAAATGGGACACACAAAACGAATTGGGAGTAAAGGGGTGACACATCTACCTTGCATACGTCAAGGTACGGTCAGTTAACTTCAGAACATACGAAAGGTACGTTTGTAAGTACCGCAAATTCGGATGAAATTTAATTCGGATAAGGAATTTTTGACGACATTCTTGAATTCGCGAGGTACTGAAATCGCGAATATAAGCGAAAATTAAACGATCGCGAATAAAACCTGTTTTACAGTATTAGCTCAGTGCCTGGTATAAACCAAATAGAATTTGGAGCATTACTTGAGAGCCTGTGTGGCATGTGGACAAATTAACAAAGAACAGGTCTCCATCCAAGGCTGAGTGGTTTAAAGTTGGTGACTTTCAGTCACTAAACTTCTCGCTGATTGATGGGTGGAGCCCTGCTATAGACCTAACTCTTCTATGTGAGCAAGTTCACAGTTGCTTACAGATGATATAGGAGCCTTGTACGGGTCCTTCTCTGGAACAATGGTATGGTAAACTGCCCACCTGTACGTAACTGAAATACTGTTAAACAGGTGTTAAACCCTATGAAAAACAGAACATTACACAGTTGCATCATAGATTCACAGAGATACTGCATTTAAGCATCAGTTAGAATAAGTTTTGCTGTGTCAACACATTCCTTGTGACTCCTTTACCTTTATTTTTCAGATCTGAGATTTAATTGCAACAGTTTGAAATATGATTTCAAAGATAAGTCAATCAAGAAAGTATCACTGAAGTTAGCAGTGCCCTCGTATGGTGCTGCCATATCGGAGGGGAATACCATGTATACGATGGCACAGAACAACAAAGCTGTTCAGCAACATACACTGCCCAGTCCAGAGGAATTACCGAAGGTCAGTACAGTTAACTGTTAATAAAGTTTCCTTTTTAGTGATTAGTTTTTTATGTTTGACTAAATTATGAGTGAAATAAATTTTGGTAAGAGATTTCGTAGTCCTTATTGTGCCTAAAAGTGTCGCAGTATTTACCTGGGACTCAATTTATGCCAGTAATTTTGAGCATTTTTGTGTAATGTTCATACTTGTTATCTTTTTATTCTGTGTTTACTTCAGGATTTGCACAAATTCCGTTTAGAGCCAGTGTCAGAGTTCCAGGGTCACCAGCTTCCAGGGGGTAGAGTCCAGCTCTCCCCGCATCAGAAGTGGCTCGCTACGTATGGCGCTGATGGTTCAGTTCTTCTCAGAACCATCGGACAAATGGTGAGAAATTTCAGCTGTAAAACTTACTGCAAAGTTCTTTTGTTTTCATCTCTGTTTGACCATACATAAATGTACTGAAACAAAGTAAGAGGGGTCATCATTACGCTAACTGATGACCTAGGTGACCAGTATTATAAGTTCACACTTAAAGTATGTATGATAGTGATGACAATGATCACAGATAGTCGGGTTCTTCTGTTTCTTGTGATTCGGACCTTTAACACCTTACCATACTAAATTCCTGAAATGGACGTGTCCAGGTGTCAATTTAGATAGTGCCTCTAATCTTTTTAATGGGGTGCTCGGAGAAAATGTTAACCAAATAGCATAATCTGATCTCACAGATGTGCTGGTGTTCATGATGGCTTTGATTGTAAACCCAAAATCATTTGTAAAGGTTAACCTTGCTGATATTAGTGGCAAACAGTCAAATTCTTGTTGTGCATTAAATTTGTATGTAAATGTATGAAATAAAAAGGGTAAATAAGTGTTGAGATGTACGTTTGTCTCATGTGGAGGATTTGTTTGATTTTCAGGATAAAACTGTGAGCATTACGCCCCATGATTATAGAGCAGGTGGAGTAAAGTATATGGCATTTTCAGAGGATAGTCAGTGTGTCTTTACCACAGGATATGATGGTGTGCTGACCTGCTACTCCTGGGTGTAAGTTACCTCCCTTTTCGTTTAAAGTATTGTTTATATCGGTGAAATATCGGTGAAGCATTAGTTTATAGTCTTTTAGAAGTTAAAAGTTTTCATCACTATACATGTATCTTTGCATAGCACACATTGATGTTTGTTACACCTTCTATTCACAAAAATGAAGTTGAGACTATTTAGGAATCAATGAAGTTCTGTCTGTTTGATGGTTATGTTAATTTACCACATTCAGTTATATATTTCTACTGATATCTGGAATAAAATCTGATAATGTATTTATAACAAAGGAATGGTCTTTAGAGGCAACATTTATATAAAAGTTTGTCACTTGAACACTGAATGGTAGCTGTTCTCACCAGGAGAGAGGAAAGCATGTCAAATGTACAAACTACTTTACATTTCCAACATTTATTTAATAAACATATATGTTTTATACATACATTTATGAGTATGCTCTTAAACATTAATAAGAAATTTTTGTCTTAAAAAATCTCAAACAAATCTGAGTGGGAAAGCAGTAAATAGTGTTATCTTTGTAATGGAACTATTCAATACTTCTGTTTGTGACATCACAAGTTGACCTCACAACACCAAGTTCTGTTAGTCTGTCTGGCATGTTTCAGAAATATTCCCATCTTTGTACATCTGTCTCCACAGCATGTGAAGATAATGTATTGACATGGGAGACGTATTCTGCACATCTAAATAAGAATTCCAGTTTCCTCGCTCTCACTTACTGTATGGGATTAGCCTAATGTTATTCAGTTACGTCACAACATAGAATTGATTAATTTAGAACATTCACATATTATTTAAGTCCCCCATTAGAAGAGAGGAGGTAAGTACGTGCCAGATGTGTGACAGTAGCTTCTCAAGATTCTAATCTATTTTTGCTGATTTAAAACAACTTGGCACTGTGCATTTCTGTAGTCTGTCTACTACCAAGTAAATAAGCCCGCAATTTGTACAAACATTTCTTGCGAATAACATTAATAATAATGAAATCAAAAGAGCTTTCTGCAATATAATGTCTGCTCCATTTTTGCTGTATTTAATATTTTAATTTGCATGCTTTTTATTGTTTTCAGTGTTTTATGACATATATTTTACATCTTTCTACAACTTAAATGACTGGATTGCCTTACTAACAGTAAAGCTTGAAGAAATCTTTCAGTTAGATTCCAGATTTTCAGCCTTTTTACTCAGAAAGCTTAGTCATCCACTAAGCTCTTGTCTAGATACACCCAGAAAGCTTAGCCATCACTACAGCTTTTTCCCAGTACATCAAGCAAGCTAATTCATTATTTTGACTCTTTTTCTATACACCAAGAAATCTTAGCTGTAACTTCAGCTCTTCCCAATGAATCTGGAAAGCTCAGCCATCATTTCAACCCCATTCAAGCAATCTGACTTTAACTTTAGCTCTTCCAAGTACTTGCAGAAAGCTCAGCAGTCATAATTCTTTTCTCAATTTGACTTTTCTCTGTACTCCCAGAAAGCTTAGCCATCTTTTCAGCTCTTCCGTGTACACCCAGAAAGATCAGCCATGACTTCATCTCTTCTCTAACTGAACTGCTATTTTCTTTTCAGGCTTTACCTATTGATAACATAATATTAAAAGTTTTATTGTTTTTTTTTTATATAGAAATTTTAGATTGTGCTATACATACAATAGTATGTATTTTTTATTATATAATTTTTTGTACAAGTGCACTTGTGATAAAATATCTAGGGCACAAAGTTGATCAAAGAAATGTTCAAATTTTTGTTACTTTGATTGTGATTAAAATTGGCATGAACATTCTTCATCATTAAATTAAGGTCTTCAGAATTGCAAAAGCTTACATTACACCAGAAACTAGGCCTTTTAGGCCTTTCAGATTAAAGGATAACCTTGTCAACAGTCTAGAGAATCTGACACAGAGCTGTTGTCATGTTCACATCTATATATCTATATCAATAGATCCTCCTTGGAGGACCTTTTATTGTGTCGCCCTTTCGGAGAAAGGCGAGGGAGCGCTACATTTTGGGGGGCGCTTGGCCCCCCGGTCCGTCCGGTCACACAAACTTAACGTGGCATAACTTTGGCATTTCTTAAGATTTCTTCATCAAACTTTACAATTGTATTGCTTATAACAATAGGGTCATGATGCCACCAAATTTTGTAGGTCAAAGTCATATTTGACAGAGTTATGCCCCTTTTTGTACGTGGATTTTGTCATGAAAACTTAACGTTGGCTATAACTTTGCCATTTCTTAAGATTTCTTCATCAAACTTTCAAATTGTATTGCTTATGAAATAAGGGTCGTGATGCCGCCAAATTGTGTAGGTCAAGGTCATATTTGACAGAGTTATGCCCCTTTTTATACTTAGATTTTTGCTATAACTTTGCCATTTCTTAAGATTTCTTTATCAAACTTTCAAATTATATTGCTTATGTCAAAAGGGTTGTGATGCCGCCAAATTTTGTAGGTCAAGGTCTTATTTGACAGAGTTATGCCCCTTTTTGTACTTAGATTTTGTCACGAAAACTTAATGTTGGCAATAACTTTGCCATTTCTTAAGATTTCTTCATCAAACTTTCAAATTGTATTGCTTATGACATAAGGGTCATGATGCCGCCAAAGTTTGTTGGTCAAGGTCATATTTGACAGAGTTATGCCCCTTTTTACACTTAGATTTTGTCACAAAATTGTTGGTTATTCTGACAAAGCATAAGAGGGCAACACAAGTGTTCTACTGAACACCCATCTAGTTATACAATGGCAGCCAGGTGAATGATATAGGGCAATAGTGGCCCTCTGGTTTTTTTTGGTGTTTTTTTTTTCATTGTACACGAAATTTCTTTATTTCAACTTTTTAAAGTATCAAGTTTTAGCAAGTCTTAAATGTGATAACTTTTGTTTTTCAAGCTATACCCCTACGGGTTTTGGTAAAGCAAAGTCTGCCATGGAAGCTGCGAGAGCAAAGAAATCCCGATTGATGACATCACAGAAAGAGGAGAATGAATACCTTAGTAACATGGCTGACTGGACACATGAAGATATGACACGGCCTTCTTCTGACAGAGTTCCTCTGATGAGCAGAGAAGAAAAGGTTAGTTGAATTAAAATAAATTAAAGCTACTTGTGAAATATAAAAGTGCAATTAACTTTTAGAACTAGAGGTATATTTAGAGGTCCAGAGATTGCTATTTGGATCATTTTTGGGCAATGGAACAACTGATACTATACAACATAGTACATGTATAGCAAGTTGTAGGGCTTTATTTCCTTAACTGATTTACATGTCTAATCTTGGAATTTCAGTAAATCCTTTAATTTCAGATGCAAGTACATCACAGTGTTACTGTGGCTGTGAAAGCATCTTCTTAGTATATATAATTATGCCAATAATGAACTATCAAGTGCAAGTTTTTGCCAACTTGGCAAAATATATGTGTTTTATTTTTATTTCTTCATGCATAAATTTTTTGAAAACACAAGTTAAAACATGAAATATTATAGCTATGATGTTGGTCAACTGAAAGATATTAGCAAATATACAATTTAGTATTTAATTTATCCTAATAAACTATTTTTTGTCAGTTTTAGTGATTGCCTAGTAACAGATTAAATTGTAAATAATTTTCATGAACAGGAAAAACAGAGTAGAGATGAGGCACTTGAACGTGATGAGATCTATAAGACTCCTACTCCTATTCCTGAGCCCGGCTCAACATGGCTACAAGTCCAGGATCTCGAGGTAAAAATCATATTGATAAACCATAAAACTTGGATTTTGAGAAATAAAAATAGCTGATGAAATGTGACTTATCAAATAATTTGAATTATCAAATAATTAATTAACTGCATTTGTGTAATTCATAATTCTACATCTTTATTAGATAGTTGCTAGCTGTGAAGCATGTAATTTTTGTGTCACCCAATTTTTGCAGAATAGCTCCTGCTAGAATGTTTAGCAAGCTCTTAAATTTGCAAAGCAGGGTCTTGAATCATCAGAAATGATTTGTTTTCAAAATTTTGCTGATTCTTGTAATTTACAATTTCCCTCATGAAAAATAGCAAAAATAAATATTTCATCAATGATTTATTGTTCACTTGCTACTGCCTGAAGAATTGTACAAGTTTGTTTTCTGAATGTTGATTCTAAAATGCTATATATTTTAAATAACAGTAAAATTGAGAAAAATGTGGAGCTGCAGTGGCACAGTGGTGGAATGTAAGCCTCCTGATTAGAGGGTCCCGGGTTCAATCCCCATCTGTGTCGCAGCAGTTGTGTCCTTAGGCGAGACACAGATATTTCCACATTGACTCAATCTCCGAGATTGATTTCATCTGGAATGGTTTAGTAGTAAAATCTTGTTTCGCAGTTACAGTTGTGAATAAATAAATTAGTATAACTGATTGAGAAAAATGTAATCATATATGTTGAAACATGTTAAGTACACTCAACAGGTTTAGAAACGCAGAAGTGGCAAAATATTTATTTTAACAGTGTTATTGTGTTTCAAATTTATTCAAATTTCATACACAACAAAAACAATATAAAATTGAATTCTTGTAAAAGTTTCAATAATTCATCGCAAAAAATGACTTAAATAGAAATAAAAACAATAGCGTCATTCAAATAAAAATGTTCAACAGGGAAAATCTTTGCGTTTCTAAATCGGTTAAGTGTATATGATTCTGGTACTGAATACATGTTCTATACTTGATTTATATGTAGAACCCTCATAACATTTCAAAAGAATTTTTTGCCCTTGTAAGTAACAAACATGAATGTAAAGCTGTTTGTGTAGAGAATTTGTGTCCCGGCTGTCAATCAGCTGGTTCCCGTGTTTGTAAATCAGCTTGTACCCCTGTGATGAGATTACAGGATAATAAAAAAAAAATAATTTTGTTTTTTACTCTGCTTTCAAATTGGCAAATTTAAAAAATGCCAGCAATTTTATTTACATGGACTCAGTCTGCAAAATCTTGTTAGCAACTATCCTGTCTTCTCTGATATTGTGACTTGCAATTAAAATAGGACATATACAAAAATATGACAACAACAAAATAACAGGCATAGCTGAAACTTAAAAAAAAAGGAATTTAGTTTTTAAAAAGTGTGTTTTCAAATGGAAAGTAAAAGGTCTGAACATGCACGTAATCTAAGTAAGAGTGGTTGCTTATTAGGTATTGTATATCTAGGCTTTTCATGGAATTGTAACAGTGCTATTATATGTTGTTCTGTATATGAAGTGTACGTGAATTTTCTATCAATGATCAAACTATGTTTATTTTCTATGAAATTTTGATTTGGTCCAATAAACTTTACAGACTGTTTTCTTTTCTGATCATCTTGCAGTTTGTTAAAGGTAAATCAATTAGTTTTGAAAGTAAAGTTTTAAGAAATTACATTAACTTTGATTTCCTATTTAGTAGAGACTTCCAGTTAGTTCAAGACATCTCTCATACAAACATACAATTTCTTTGTTCTCATTCACTGTTTCAAGCATTATTTTGTGATTCAAAGATTTTAATGTTTGTAAGTTTTTAAACTTACCAGAATGTTTTACATTGTGACATTTTAGTCGTTTAAAGAAGAGGACAAGCAGTATGCAGACGTGAAGAAGAATCTACGTGTTTCCATAAGAGATATGAGAAGAACCGTGAGTATATATACCGTGTGTCGATCATTTAGAACGAGTAAAAACATTAATATCTGGATCACATGAATCTTAAAGTTCTTTTAACTTTAAAAATTCTAAGTTGGGTTAAGGTGACTGTAAAATATCTCTCTGTGTATACAAACATTGTTGTAATGATAATAAACTGTACCATTGTGATATAGAGAATTAACATAGATATTGGTTTATGTGCAACCTTTTTATTGGTTGTTACAGTGGCAGAGTATTTTGCCGCATTCTGTTTTTGGCATTGCAATGCTAATATTTCAGTATGGTATAAGGTACATATCTGAACTTCTGCCCTGAAGAAAAAGGCTATGGAATGATATTAATTTAGCACTTTCCTCATTTTACTATGTCTGTTATCAAAATGGTAACGGGAGTTATTTCAACCTTAAGGCTGATTGTACATTTTGGATTTTCATGCCAGACGTGGGTGATAGAGACATGTTATAACAAAGACGAAACTTACATCTTTTTTTTTTTTGCAGTTGCAAACTATGTTGAAGAACAATGAGACACTGCCAGAAATAGAACAACTGAATAGACATGAGTTTGACCTTGACATTGAGGAGCAGTTGAGACTACAGGGAGAGGCAGACCAGGAGGTTGAGAGGGTAAGGACATCACACATTTTACATCATCCTCAATTAATATTTAATGTACTAACTAGTCAACAGATGAAGAAATGGTTGTTTGCTTTCTGCCAGGGAGAATGATAAAGAAATTCATGGGAAGGCACAATGTTTAGTAGTTTAGTGACAGTTTTTTTCCCACAATAGCATGATTTATTTTATTCAATTTTGATTGCAGTTGTAAGTATTTGTATTAAAATGCCCTTTTACTGCATAGTATAACGTTTTTGACTGTTTTTGCTTTAGTGTTCATATTTTAAGGTCTATAAAACATGTAAGACCTTTTGTGGTAGAAAAATACTTGGTTTAGAAAAAATTAAACTGAATTAAATGCAATCTCCCATGCCATTGAAAACTGCTTTTCACCAGCGACTGGATTGCTAAACACAGACTGTAGAAGGCCTAAACTGCAGTTACTTGAATGTTGAATCTGTTTCCTGGACCCTTTGCTTACAGGGCGAATGCTCTACCAAGCGTCCTGGACATCAGCTTCCTGACTGCTTACACATTTATTCACACTTGTTAGCAAGATTGTACCATGACATATTCATCATTACAACACTGTGAGATATTCTGTATTTCTGTATGGGTTCACAGGTTCGAGAAGAGATAGAGTTTGAAAATCTCGCCAAGATGTACCTACGTGAGATGATCAAAAGGGAATGCTGGGATGATATGGTGGTTAAAGGCAGAGCAGTACAGGTACTGTATTTATACAAGTGATAGAAATACTAATATATGAATTAGATATTTGGAAAAAAAATAAAATTACTGTCTTGTAAGAATACATGTATTGGGTAATAGCTATGTATTTTAATCCATTTTCAAGCTGATATTTGCAATGAGTGCTTTTATTCATTTAAGAACCAAAAGAGCTACTTTGATCTGAAAGATTTGGCATTTTTTGCACATTTGGCATTTTATAGCAAGGGGGTTCTGCCCACATGCTAAAAGTACATTTTTTGTTTCTCAAATAATTCTATGATTTCTATACTGACATACTTCAAGTAATTCTTGTACGTAACGTTTAATTTGTGTTGGTTTCTTTTTTTACAGGCATTTAATTCTAATTTAGAGGTCAGTAATTTTCCAATGCGTGAAAGAGCACAGGAAATCATCAAAATGATTGAAACAGTTACAAAACGACGACAGATTGAGATTGCTGAGGCAAAGGTATACGCATTACAAACTTTAGTCAAATAAATTCCAATTCATACCTGTAGTTAAATGATCATTTATATTTTTTTCCTGAGCACTTGTAGAGAATTTCAAAATTTCATAAAAAAATAAATTTCTTAGAAAGGTGTCTGGACAGTTATTTAAGTCAAACATGAATGTTTTTTGTAGTTTTTCTTGGCACAACATAGATTTGCACTGATAATTGTAATGTAGAATCATTTACCTTTTTTTATCCTACATGGTAGAGTGAGGGGGGATTTATCTATTCATTCTTCTGTCATTCCAATGTTATCCGTAAAAATATAGTTTCCATTCTAATTAGTCCTCGCTTTTGTATCTCCTAAAACTACTGCAATTTTTTTTTAATGTCTGCAGTTTTTAGAGGATTCCAAAATATAATACACTACTGGTAGAATACCTTGGTATATTTTTCATCTTCATTTATTGCCAGTAGAACATACCTTCTGTGTTACAGCTTTTCAAACAGACCGATCTGAAACCCTCTGATGAAAAGTCTTTCGCTGTAGTAATTGTTTTAAAATGTTATTTTAGGAGTTAACTCCCCCCATTGTCAGGGTTGCCAAACAGTTAAGAATTTGGAATGATTTCACAGGACATCAATATTTTAATATATATATGTAGTATTTGGTTTTAATGCTTTATTACATTGTATATTAGGCAATGGACGATAGACATATACCCATGCCTAAGAAAAAGGTATTTAGTATTTCTGACATAGAACCTGGAAATTTGGCTCTTTCAAACTGCTATATTAACAGAACATACTCAGGTCACTCATTCTTGATAACATGTAGCTAGAATATATCTATGATAGTGATGTTGACTTTAAAGAAAATAATTGTTTTTGTCACATAGGGTAGCTTCTTGAATGACTCTAGAGAGGTTGTTGTGTTAGGGCCATTTCAAGTTTCAGAAACTTCAGAAAGTTGTTAAAACCCACTCTTCCTGTTTCTTTTCCTTTCCTACGTTGGGTATAATTTGTGAAATTCTTTTCTTAATGGTACAACTATGCTGAAAACATGTCACATTAAAAAACATTTTCAAGGGAAAATCAAAATTAACAATGATTTCAAACTGATGAAAGTTGAAGTTGCTATTGGTTTGATGCTATTTCATGTTGCAATAAGGGAGTGTCTTTTAGTGTCGTACGCCTGAACATTTGAAAAAGCAATGGTATTTTACACCTACTCTTTTCACTACCTGTTAAATTTGCTAGAGGTCCTCAGAATCTACCTTAATAGAGAAAATGACTTCGTCAGTTTAACTAGTGTTACAAGAATGTGTGACCAATTTCATATTTTATTGACAGCATATATCTGGATAGTACAATCTGTTAAGTACAACATTTATGTTTAAAAAAGTTAAACTTTTTAACTATAATATTATAGTTATAAAATCTGCTGTCAAAGATATGAGAGTTAACTTTTATTAACCAGAGACTAGACTAGGTTGTCAGTGCTCAATGTGTTTAGTCTATACAGATATCTATAAGTGTTATGTAAATACTACTAGACTGTGACTAGACTGTGTTAGTTTTGTTAGAAGAATTGTGCTCAATTTCTCAGAACTTCACAAGCTTAATTTTGTAACTATTGCCCAAATTTAATTTAAACCTGACAAGGTTGGACAAAATTAAAATTTTACCATTTTTAGTATCATTACTCTGAACCATCAAATATGAACTAACTGTGAACAAATGTAAGTACATACGGAAAAGAAGAAGAAATTTTATACTTATTTTGATAGGCAAATGGCGATAGTTTAGAACTAAGTTTGTGCCTTGTTAGAAATGAAACTTAATGCTAAAACTGCTAAATACATTAGCTTTATGTGTCTCTTTGTGTGCTTATTTAAAATGTCAAGGAAAATCAAAGCACTGAAAGTGCTGGCTTTTATTTCTTAATGTGTGTTGTGAAAAGGTTCATTCAGGTGAAAAGTTGTTTAAGATTTGCTTTAGCATTAAAGTGTGATCTTTCCTTTTCTGCTAAGTATTCATGATGCTCAGATTTTAAAACATGGCTTAGTTGCATCTGTTGGAGCATTACTTTTCACAAAGCATAAGAGTGTATGTGAAGAGGTAATCAGACTTTTTGGGCAGTTAACGATAGTAGATGTCTCTGAAAACTAGCATCTAAAAACGAAGGGTTGAGTTACAGGAGTTGTAGGACTTGATGCCACAGTGTCATTGGTTAATTACAGTGCCTAGACTAGTTATAAATACATTTTACAGCCTCGGAAAAAATTGTTAGGTGTGGCTTCGGTACAAAATTTCATGATACCTGTACTATATATTGAAATAATTCTCTATTATGAGTATATATGTATACCTGATACTGTGCTAAAACAAGAGTTTTAGGTCCGATTTTGATGTTTCAGAAATTGACGGTATTTAATAGACATTTTGCGTTGGTACATTTTCTGTATCCCAGATAGAATTCTTACACAAAGTATTAAACTAACTTGTTTCTACATATTTTGCTATAATATCTCAGATTTATTCTCTTCACTTACATTTTAACAAAGAATTTCTCTTAAATAAATATACATATTCTGTGTTGTCAGACGGTGCTCTAGGAAAACATATTGAATGACAGTTATAAGAAAAATAAAGGTGAAGAAAAGGGGAAAAACTAATGTTCCCACTGATCTCATGCCTGTTTAGCTGAAACTTTGTAATTTTAAACTGTTAATTACACGAAAGTAACATAAAAGTATAACTGTTGTCAAAATTTGGAAAAATATTTGATTGCATTATAAAATTATAATCCTGACTAAATGTTTGATTCAGAGCAGTATATAAAATAAACATATGTCTTTTTGGCATGAATTTTATCTTTTTACTGGAAATGCATTTCATAACTCATCAGGGTATGAACAATTTAGTCAAAACATAAGCATTGGAAACAAATGATATTTATAGATTTCTGAATCCCTGATTTAAATGTAGTATTGCTTTGAGTTTAAAAAAAGGACAAAAAGTACAAGAACTAATCTTGTAACTCAGTTTAATACATTCTGATTGGATTATTGAGACTGCAGATAGCCAATCAGGTGGTCAACTTGTAACTCAGTGTCACATCTGATTGGATAAGTTGGAAGACATATAACTTCAGTCAGCCATTTCGTTTTCTTAATTTTGCCAGCCATACTGTTTGCATGTTTGTTTTTATGTGTGTGTATTGAAAAGACTAGACTGATGTGTGGTTAGTGCTTCGCATGTGATGTGTAATTAACTGTGTGGCTTCAACTAATTGTAGGCAAGGAAAGAGCTGATTAATGATACAACTTCCAAGCCTGCCCCAACCACTGCGGTATGTATATAAACAACTTCTTCCACATATAGTAGATCTAGCACTGAATAGTAGCATAGATTTAGATAAATGTATAACAAGTTTCAAAATCATAATAAACCTCAGCTGAATAAACAGATAAGATACTGTGAAATTGAAAACAAGCTTTTATGTCTTGGAAAAATTCACATATAACACCAGTTAGTAATTGACTTGCATGAGCTTAAAGTTAGAATCAAAATAGTCTAGAGTTACCTTACATCAGACATTCCTAGGTCAATACAGTATGGGTTTTACTGCCTTTATCTGGTTGGATGTTTTATTGCCTTCATTTTGTTGTTTTTATTAAACAGCTTTTATGAGCTTTTTAATCTCCAAAAATTGGCAGAGAAATATGGCTGGGATAAGAAAGTGAGAGTTGTATTCTGAAACAATCTTGTCATTTACCCAAAGAGCTGTTGCTATTTCTAGCCCTATCCACTCTGTGTTGTGACCTTTGAAACACCCTACTCCCTACAAATAATGCACACTCATCAGCATGCATTTATTTAGATGCCCTGAAAGGTTGATAGAGAGCCATCTGCAAACATTTTTCTTAGACAAAGCACTTGTCAGCTCAGTAATAAGAGTATTAGATTCAGGGCCAAAGGTCTGCTGGCTCCAAACCTGAAAGTGCCAGCTCTCTTTGACACTGTCATAGTGTACATCATTTATTTTAATAATTTCACTTGTATTGCTCAGCAAGTAGAAAAGTTGTCAGTTATCAAAATGAATGTCTTTATAACAAAGGGGCTGACAGTAATGTAACTGAACAACTAATCAAATGTCAGTTGTTCTGTGCTGTTAGGACACTGATTGTGTAGTTTCTCCTATAGCATGGAAGTCTGCAGAATGACACCTGAATTCTAGTTAACAGTGTTAGTACATATGTTTCTATTTAGCTGTTCCTAAGTATGTTACAACAGACGAGATATGGATACGGTCGAGTATGATCTGTTCATTTCATCTTAAATTGAAGTTTGCTAGTTTCTGAAATGTTTTGTTTTTTCACAATTTTGTATACATGTGTTTCAGGTTTTCATTTGTTTAGTTTTTACTTTCTCCCTGTTTATATGTTAGCCTTTTATATTAGATATTTTACAGTGTTGGTGAATTATCTGCCATTAAAATATGTATGAAATGCAGTTTGTCTCCAGTTTGGGTAAATTGTGCTAAGGCAGCTACAGATTAGGAGACCTTTGTTTGTCCACTAAGGTTTCTATTTATGGTTTTAGTTCTTTAAAAGAAGAGATGTAAACCACTTTCCCAGCTCAGTATCTGAAATGAACTTGTTCATGTTTCAGTTTGGACTTCATCATTTATTGCTCAAAGGGGTACTCACTAAAAGTTTACTGACTAAAGAGCAAACAGTGTAGATCATGATCACACTGCATGTATATGCAAGCTGATAATGAACTGCACTTGTTGCAAAGTATCATTTGCTACCAAAAGGGTAGGAGTTCAGTAAAAATCAACTACTAAAGAACTGATCTTACATACATGTACAGCTGTGACAAAGTCCTGTATGGTTTACTATTTAGTTGGTCCTTATCCCTACCTGCTCCACAATAATTGATGCAAACGAACTTTCACCTGAAGATCATAAAATAAGACACAAAATGATATAGATGTATAGAAGCAGCAATTTCTTTAAAAAAAAGATAACGTAATTAACTCTGACAGGTTTGCTGTAAATTTAGTCTATATATTGTTGTAACTGATCCTGGTTGTTTTCCCAGTCCTCCCCCACTATTGATGAGCCCACCCAGAGCTGGGCAGTGTCGAGCGTCTTCACGGTAAATTGTACACATGGGCGTATTTTTACATGTTGTTTTTAGCTATGGAACTATCATAGTGTTGTTTTCTTTGTCTGAGAGTGTAACTGTACATTTTTGTTGTACAAAAATCCCACAACAGTCATCATAGGTCTTGTACTGCTAAAATTACCTAGGCAGCAAAACTAAAATGTAAAATTTCATGTCTTAGCCTATACCGAGACACTCTCAGAAAGCTGGATTTTCATTGGCTGAATTATCAGTTTTACCATCAGAAAGAGGATCAGACTGTCTGGTGATGGCATTGAGTGTTGAAAATTGTTGTAATATTTTGTAACACAGTCAGTTACTAGTGGAAGTTCTGTTTTATTCTGAGCTATGCATTTTTTGTTCTCTTTTATTAGACTTGTCAGATGCAAAACATAAGTTATATGGTATATATTTGAGAAATGTCGAAATTATAATTCAGTTTGCGATTGACATATTGAGGATGAATGTGATGCTTTTGGTAAAATGAAATAGTAGAAAATGAACATAATTATTACATCAATGTTACAATGTTTTTTTTCATATTAAATACTGTAAGTGAGCAATAAAATGAAACAATGCAAGCAGTTTGACTTCCTAGAAATAAAAACACTTAATTATGATATTATATGCGTATACTTAAACCATTTGGTATAGTGTGGGTGTTATGTATTACAGGATGATGACCTTGGTGAGGGTGAGGATGAGGAGGGCAGGGAACAACCGTCCACCACCGGCAGTCTGGGTACGTGTCACATGTTTATATACAATTGAGTTATTGTTGTGCTTGAATAGTCAGTTTGTTATATTACAGGTGTTTGTGAAAGGATTGCTTTGTTATTGGTGTATACTCGGTGCATGGTCCCTTACAAAATTCAGGAAGAATCAGGTGTTTAGAAAGATGAAAGTTCAAGCATGATCTTTCTCTAAGTTACTAACTAATTTTAGGGGTTTCTCAAGCAGTTCAAGATGTTCTTAAAGCAGTTCAAGATGAACGCAAATGAAAAAAAAAAACACATCAGATATAATTTGCTAAGCGCCAATTTAGTAAATTAATTTTTGTAAAACAATATATATTCAATTTGTCAGCACAAGATTATTTTCTTTGTGTAAGAGCTAAAAAAAAAGGTAGAAAAAAATATTTACCTGAGCCAGGTTTTGAACTCGGATCTTTGCGCTTACAAAAATTTACAGCGGCTTAACCTACTACACCACGGAGTCGTGATTTGATGCGAGGTAAAAATATTGATATACAAAAGAGCCCACCCCGTTAGTCACGGGGTGATATATTCTACAATAAAAGTAAGCAAAACAACACATTTATTTTAATTGTTTCTTTTGTTAGAAAACTTGTCACGTTATCATAATACAATGCCCCTGATACAGTAATGACAATTGTTTTCTTGAAATTGAAAATTTTCTTTTTTTAGCGTAACTTGTCCATCTGGAGTGCAGTCGCTTTAATAAGTGAGACCTGAAGACAGTTCAGTTACTTACCTTAGTTAAGGAACAGTAGAGTAGAATCACAAATTATATCAATTTGTGAGTGAGACATTCTAAACTAATGCTGCCATATTTTACTTTGCCTTTGGATCTTTATTGATGGGAGGAAATTTTGAAACACTATATCAAGTGCCAAAAAATGTCCTTACCCTATTATGCTACTATGAAATATACTTTGTCTGGATTATTGTATCATGGCCTCTTTAGATATTCTTTTGCGCACTATCAATGAAAAAGGATTTTGTTGATAGATACATGTATTTACCATAGGTGATATTTTGTGACAACAGAAAAAAGGTTGATTTTGTTTTATATACATCAATGAATATTCTGTCTTTAAAGTTGCGGATACCATAGGTAAAAAAATGGATTTATTTTTGACAGTTAGTCACCAAACCCTGTTTAGTATAGGATATTTTGTTTTTCACTTAATAAATATTTATATTTTTTATAACTTTTTAACACACTTTATTTCATGAAAATTCATAATAACTCATGATTTTATAGTAAAAAACTGGATGTGATTCGTTCTGTGACATTATATTAAAGTACCCTAAAGGGGCATTCGTTACAACAAACAAATTATTTCCTCATAATATTAACAATATGTTAGCTAAATGTCTGTAATATGATAAAGAAGTTTTGGTATAAGAACATAATGTGGAGAAATGTCTTGTTTTCATGGTGTGGCACTATAGCAGTAGTTTATAATGTATCGCTATCTGCCCAAAAATTATGAAACAAGTTTTTTTTTATGACGGTTTTACAGAACTACAACACTTATGAATTTGCTAATTAATAAGCAATGTTTTGCATGAGTTTTTAGCTGAAACATTCAGGTTTGTTGGCAGTTCTTTCAATTATTTGAATAAAAATTGTTTTGAGATTATCTAAATTGATTCCAAATTTTGGGTATGCCTCTGTGATCAAGTATGTATTTTCAAACAGTGTTGGTGTTCATTTTATTATTTTCATTTATGGACAAGTTAAAAAACTATTTTTTTCAACAGTTTGATAAAATTTTCTCACAGAAAACATGTCACAGTCTATAGAATTATAAATGAATAACTCTACTGTTTTCCTGCATGAAAGTTACTCAAACCCATTAAATTTACTAAACAGATTCATCCGCAAAGGTTAACAGTTATAATGATGTATATAGGTGTGTACTAAAAAAAATGGTCCGTTGTTTTGCTAACATTTTCAGAATTTTCCTATTTAGAGAACATAAGGAGAGCTTTCTACTCACCCCAGCTTCTGCATGGCCGTTGTAATTAGCATTGATTAAATTTAAAAGTTTTTACTTCAAACTTAATACACAATAGGCATAACTTTGACAGGGAATATAAGTCTGCTGATAATATTTTAGAGTTTTGCTCTTTTTGGACTTGAAAAGGTACAGGTTAAATGAAGATGTTGTTTAATTGAATGAAGTTGCTATCTCTTTAACCAAAGAAGACTATTAACACCTTTTAACTTTACATACATAATATGTTTTTGAGGGTCATCAGTCAAGTTCTCTGGTGACAAATTTAGCTTCAAATTTGACCGTAAAAAATTTCGATTGTTTTTTTTTGAAACTAAATATCTCAAGATCCAATAGGAAAAATACTTCTTTGAAGTTTCATCAATGTTTTGAGACTCAGATGTCAAGGTGACCGATAACTCTTGTGATAAATTATCTCCCTTTGGTAAACTCGGAATGTACTGGATGCAACAACAGTATCAATTTACTGATGAATACTATAAATCATAATCGTCTTTAACATTATTAAACACTAATTCAATATATTATACAGTATAATGTTTTACTAACAGTAATTCTGTAATACAATGTATTTTGTAAGTTTCATATGTATACATACACTTTTTAACTATTTGATCATATTTCATTAATTCACCAAACAATTTGCAGTTTGCATGTATTCTGTTTATGTTAAACTTTGTGTATTTAAAAGCTGTATTCTGTTTTTGTTTGTGTATTCTAAAGCTGCTCAGCCAAAGATTTTCCTGAAAAATTGAGCTTCTTCAAAAACATTTTTAAATGTCTATAAATTGAAAGGAAAATCTGATGTAAACTGACAAGTGGATAAACAATACAGAAATATAGCTGTTAGTAACAGGAAAATCTGCATCACAAAATGACAGTGTTGCAAACTCATTGAATTTAGCGCAATATTAAAATATTTTTAAGAGAAATTTGTATAATTTTTGTTAATTTTCTTTCATTATATTAATTTTTGGCTTCGACCTGATATTTGAGATCTGAATAAGTTGCGAAAATGCGGTTTTTAAAAAAAATATTTTACCTCAACTGGTAAAATGAGCAGCTTTAAACACCACTTTACACAGTTGGACATTTTTGATAATTCATTACAGAAAATATATGAAATAGTCACTTTAACTTTAATCCTGCTGTCAGCAAATGATGTTACTCTAGTAGGAGATACAGATTATGATCAGTCTGCACAGCCGTATCAAATATCACCTGCTTTGTTCAAACTGTTCAGGAAGTTGTAGTTTGATAATTATAAGGGGTCAGATTTAGATGAACCATTCTTACAGACCTTTTTCAATGTAAAAACAGAGTATAAATAATCATGATAATCAGTGTAGCATCAAAACTAGGTCAGTAGGTCAAAACTTAATTAATTTAAGCCTGTTCTTAGGTGGTTTTACTTTGAAATTATTCAAACGTTTACTCCAGGAGTTCTTAGTATAAATGGTTAGTCCGCTTGTTATATTATGTCATTTCATTGCAGACATTTTGTTTACTTTTTTTTCATAATCAGCTAGCTAGTTATTTGATTTCATTTTGTGTTGCTAAATTGTATACAGAAATATGTTTTGTTTTATTTGTAAACAGGATATATCTTGTTTGTTTTACTTTATAAACAGGATACAATATTACTGTGACAGATATTTTGGGTAAATCAAGAGATTTTTTTTTATATATTCTCATTTATTTTATATACTTCCTGTACAACCCAGGACCTGCATGGTGATGGCTACATCGTATAATCACGCTTATTTCAGTTTCCCTTTTTACTGATAGAATTTATAATGCTGTATTTCTTTGAATAACCTAATCAAATATATTATTGTCAACAGGATAGCTATTTTTACTGACAGACGTAATAGAAAAATAAATTGACAGGCATACATTTTATAAGTAAAATTAATTTAATACCTTCTCTTGCAGGAAATAGAACTTTATTGGTTTCTCCTAGATAGTTTTCTTGACTTTCATGATAAAGGAAACATCAACAGAACATTTGCAATAACAAATTCATTTTTAAAAACTCAAAGTCACAGAGAATAATCATTAAGTATGCCGGAAGTGTTCGAACTTTCTTTTGAAGACTGATTCAGAAAACTAGTGATTAACACTTTGCTTTTCAGTGTTTTCATTATTCCTCCTTTAAGGATACCCTTTTATTTCCCAGAGACCATAATTGTTGTTGAAAAGATTGTGAAATAGACCACAGGAGCTGTGTATATAGAAGTGTCATATCAGTTCTGAGTGTGAAGGCATTTGGTATAGCAGACTGAGTATTTCTGCCAAGAAAAAAACATGTCCTCATTTTTTATGGACTGTAAACTGTTTTTGCTGTTACAGTATGTGTTTCCAGACCAGAATTGTAACTTTAAACCCTCTTTCAGGACGAGTGTACAATAAGTTAAGTGCAGTCCTTGATTTTGATCCTTTTTGTCTTTGAGAATTTAATTTTAAAGATTTAATATAATATAAATATAAGAAAACAGCTTTACATCAAAGAAATACTAAGATAAAGAAGGATATATACTTACCCTAGAAGTTTTAGTGTAATATACTATATAGAATAGGTACTAATACAATGTGTAGATTTCTCTCTTTATAGACTTACATTCTACAGGTCAGGTTCAGGAGCATGCATTTATTGACTCTTTCTTGAGGACCCTTTCCAGCACTCCAGATCATATTCATATCCTTTGTGCTACAATTGTATTATTGCATGGCATTAAACTGGCTGGAATCTCTTCTGTATATTTAGCATGACTAGTACATTACATAACCAACAACCTGCTCTGACATTATTTAGAAATTTTGTCATTCATAACAGTAGGTTCATTATCAATGAACTAAGGAATCAGGCTTTAAATCAGTGGATTTTTTTTAAGGTTGGAGTCTGGACAGTATCAGGCCTTTAAGAAATTAGATTATGTTTATTTAAAATTTGATTGATCACATTTGTTAGTATTTACTTGGCAGTCATTTATTTCTGCCAATATTTTCAACATTGTACACGCTGTTGGTGAATACAGTAGGGCATCGATAGGGTTATTTTGTATTAGTTCATTTTGAGTACAGTAATATTTAATCTTTGCTCTTGAATAATGAAAATTAAATCACATTTTCCTACTGAATATGAGTGCCAGGTTTATACTGTCCCTAAGAATTTAAAGATACTAGTAACATTACATGAACAACAATTTAAATGGATACTGTAGATATATATACTTTGTGATAGAAAACCAGTTGCCAAGGATATTACACAATTACAAATACCTCGAGAAAAAAAAGTCATTCATAGAGATTATTATTTTGTCTGTATATCATTTACAATTTGCTTGTCATAATCATGCATTTAACCTCACATTACTGCAGGAGCACTTGTCTTTGTATCTATATATATCACAATGTAATCAGTAATTGCAATATATGCATGAGTTTTCTTGTTTTCTTTATCAGGTGCTCAGTATGGCGGGGGCAATGAGCTTTTCTACAGTCAGTTTGAGCTTCATTCACGAGAACAAAAGATCAGTCAGATTGTACTGTTGGAGGTATAAGCAGGATTTTTTTGTGTATATTGTGAAGTAATTTATATTCATGCACATGAAATTTTTTGTTTTTAGAAAAAAATAAGTTTCTTGTGGTACTTTGTGTACTTCATAATAGTAACTAAAAATACTGTCAGAATTGTAATTGAAGATGATAAAAAAAATTAAAGTTTAATTCACCCATGTTTGTTACAGGATGCCATTCACCGTATCAAGGAGGCTTTCAACAAGGATTTTGATGACCTCTTCATTAAGAAGGAACAAGAGATTGGCAAGATCAAGGAGAAAAACAAACGTATCAGGAAGATACTAGCTGACCTGGACCTGGCTGAGGAGGTCATGGAACCGAGCCTAGGCGTGGCTGAGAAACCAGAGACTTTGTTGACTGTTGAGGATGATGAGGTAAGAAAAGAATCTCAACTGGATTGAAGTTAAAGAATTAAGACAAAGTTTAAAGTGAAGATAGAGTGAATATTAAGTAACAAATTCTATAGAAATATGGGGCTACTACTTAAGATAAGCAACTGCAAATCATAACGGATTTTCTGGTCTACTCAGTCATTTAATAAATTTATACAAGGCTATGAAATAATACACTCGTCTGCTGTTAGGACTTCATTTGAAATGTACGGTAATCACTTCATTGTGATAATAAAACATCTCAAAGTTGTTTTATTCTTACATGGGCATCAGCAAACCATATTTAACCATTACAAATTTATTTGACCTAACCATGCAATCAGAATCCAGGTAACAATGGAAATGCATTACAAAAAACAATCATCACTATAATTACATATACATGTGTATAATGCAAGTGCTTTGTTTGAATTTTCTATCAGGTGAAGGTAGAGAGATACTACACACCAGAACAGAGGAAAGCAATGGAGAAAAAGGCGAAAGAGGAAGAGGAACGACGTGCTAAAGAACGTGGTGACAATGCTCGTGACCGTGCTCTAAATCAGATGATGGGTGGGGTACTAGAGATCAAAAAAGAAGATGAATTGAAGAAAGTAAGACTTGAAAATAGAATTTCTTTGATATTTTTCCTTCAAGTTGTCAGAGTAGTTAAATTTCTGATTATTGTTTAGAGAATATGCTAGATCATAAAAAATGAATGTTACTTTGTTGTGCAAAAATGATACATAATGGTTCTAATTTATTTTGACCTATGTAATTTGAATCAAGTATATTTATTTGGAAAAACTTACAATTTCCTTGCACTGAGATCTGAATGAATTGACTGTGTTTACATGCTCTAAAAGAGATATCTTTGCAAAGAAGGATGCATATCACAGGAAACAAACCAACAGTATTTCAAAATGACATGATTTTATCTTTTCATGATAATTGCAGTAAATGTGTATTTTCAGGACATCATGAAGCCAGCATTCATGACACAGAAGGAAGAGAATGACTGGAGTGAAGAAGAACAAAAACTGGCTAAGGATTACGAGAAAAGTGTGAAAGACCTACAAGAAGAGAGGGAAAAGTATAGAAAGGTAAAATTGTTTGCCCAAGTTGTAAAGGACCTGTGCAGAAAATGGTTTGATATTCATGATTTACACATAGTGTTTTATCATAGAAGTACACATGTACCTTATGTCAGCAGGTAGGGAGGTAGGGACTGTTTGCAGAGACAAACAGAATTTGGTTTACAGAAAATATTACTTTTGCATGATTAAAAAATACAGTCCTGATTACTTATTTGCCCTTTGTGGGCTGCTGGTTTCCATGTGTAAAACATAAATAAAGAATAGCGTTAGATTTCCTAAATTATTAAGTCTTGATATAATGTGACAATACTGTATAAAAACTGCGCTGTTATTCTTAAATTTCAAATACCTCTAAAAGCTTCATAATTAAGCTTTGGAATTTTCTACATAAGTTATTGAATAGAGTGAGTTTGGAAAGAAAAATGAAATAAAAATGAAAAGTCAAGAAAGTCATTAACTGCTGCTTGATGTGTTGCATGTTTCTACTTTACTAGGAAGTGCTTGTTTGAATATATTCTAGTCTGTTTGTCTCTATTTGTAGCAACTGGAGACTGAGTTAAGAAAGAACCAGGGTTTGATCCAAGAAGGCATGACGTCATTTGATGACATGATGAACACGGTGTTCATGAAGAAAATCAAGGTCATGATGGTCATATACCAGGTACTTACTTAAACTATAAACTAAAAGAATGTACTGTAGTTATACACTTGTTTGGCCATAATGCAGTGTGCATTTGCCTCAGGTTCAGGGTTAAGGGTTTAATCCCCACCAGTTCCATGAATGGTAGTGTCCTTAGGCATAACACATTCAAGCCACATTTGCCTCTCTCTCTTTTTGAGGTGGATTCCATCTGATTGAGTTTCGAACTTGTAAGACTAGTTTCACAATCATGAATAAATAAATAAGTGTAGTAGAACATTTCTAATTATTGTAAATTGTGTAATAGATGTGATTATTTAGTTTTTCGTTATTTTCACGTATGTCTCACTTCACTTATTTAAAAATCTTGCAAAAGATTCATTTCACATAGATCGACTATGTTAGAATTCTTCTCTTACGATTAAGTCCGTCTGCTAACAAATCACGAAATTTTGTCACACAAAAATTACCCAAGTTACAGTACCTTGTGATTGTGATGAAGAATGATAAGTGTGGTTCTTAACCAGTGGACTTGCTGATCTTTCAGTTTGGGTT
Source organism: Saxidomus purpurata (assembly GCA_022818135.1). Classification (NCBI taxonomy): domain Eukaryota; kingdom Metazoa; phylum Mollusca; class Bivalvia; order Venerida; family Veneridae; genus Saxidomus; species Saxidomus purpurata. The sequence goes on from JAFMSR010000014.1 coordinate 35,322,189, forward strand.
CTACCATTAATTGTTCAAAGGGATGGTTGTTGAAATTTTATTGTTTGATTAGAGGACAATGCAAATAATATGATCATGCTGCAGGGATGTACTGGCTGAAAATGATCTGCACATGTGGCAAAAGCTGAACACCTTGCTGCCAGCAGGGTACAAGTTACAAGTAGTATGCTTGTATAGTACATGGGGAATTTAGATAATAGCAGTGTATTTTTAACTTCTGTAGGAAGAGCTGAAGATTCTGAGGCTGAGATACTCTCTACTTGTGGAGGAAGAATTGGAGACAAGGGAGACTGAGCTAAATCGTCTTGTTGACCACAAGAAACAACTTAAGGTAGATTGCTTAATCTCATTATATTAAGTAAGTGCACACTGTTAGTGCTTTAAAGAAAAATATAACATATTGATTGTAAATTAGTATCATGCTATAACCACCAGAAAGCTGTTTTGAGGTTTGAAGTGATGAGGGATTCCATAGAAGGTTTGAACTGTGTCTTAATCCAAACTATATCTTAAATCTGACAGTAACAAAACTTTAAGCATGAATTTGGATTTTGAAATACAACTTATTTGATGAAATATACTTTTTTGCAATGCCTTACAGGTATTTTTGTAAATGTAATAGATATATGTCTGTAATAATTCATGTAACAGCATAAAGTACATACCAAAACAGAAACCGACAAACATTAAATAGAGCAAAGAAAATGAAGAAGTCAAGGTCTAAAATTCTAACTTTGGAGAATTTGAAAATTGAGAAATTAAAGCAGTTAAATCAGCAAGATGCCAAATGTATGTGAGAGTTTCAGCTGGACTTGTATTAAATTTACAGACTCTAGCTGCACAAGCAGTAATGGAGACCCGTAAGAATGTTGATGCATACCGGGAACAGTATGACATCCTACTGGCAGAGGATAAGGTGATGGACAAGGCGTTCAAACGAGAGTTCAATGATGTATCGGCTGTCCAGCAAGACCAACTATACAGATTGTTCAAAAGAAGACCTAGGTTAGTACAATTTTAGTCAGAGCCATTTATTTTTATGTTTATTTTTAAAAATGCTTTTGGAGTAAGTGGTTCTGAGAATTTTTAAGAGGTTACTCAGTGGCATGCATTTTTTACTTAGAAATAAAAATCAAGTTGGTTCTTTAACCCTTTCTTTGCTTAATGTCTAAAGTAGGCATTTGGGCAGTAACATCTATAAATTGTTCACAGGGGTGCTCACTTAGAATTTATCTTACAATATACTGACTGAATAGCAGACAATATGACTTGTGATTTAGGCTTGTCACAGAGCCAGGTTTACTTGCTGACGGCAGAGTACAAGCTATAGGTAAACTATGGTTCAACTGTAAGTCCAAGCAAACAATCTGAAACAGGTTGTGTAATTTTGGAGGGTGTAAGTTATTTTCCAGATAGAATAGGGTGCACAACTATTGGGTTAGATACATGTACATGTACATACAGCATGCATTTTTCATATTAAGCAAGTTTGATATGATTTATGAACAAGTTTCTCTAGAGTTACATGACTTGTTGTAGGCGTATGATGATGCAGAGGTTCCAAGGATTATCGGCTTTTTCAGTTTTTGATTTGCGTACTAATCCAATCCTCAGGTACTCCCCCGTTGTCATTGTGTTGTCAGCACAGATAGCCTCATTTCAAAATGCAGTCTCTGATTTCACCGTTATTCACCACTTAAAAGTTGGTCTTGCTACAATATTGTCAAAATTATTTAATTTTAGTCAAGATACAAGAGAAAGTGTACTGTTAAAATCTAATGATTTCTTAATCCTCATTTAAAGAGTGAACAAACCAATTGGAATACATGTATGTCAATTTATCAGGTATGTCGCTTACACAAGCAGATAACACCGGGATGTGTTCATGATAGATTCAGACTCATTCAGTAAGCTTTTGCGGTTTCTTTGCAGCTGAACTTAAGTCCTTACAAAGTATGTTGTTGGTTTGAATTCTATCAAAACCTCAACAGCATCACTCGGCAGTCTCTAACAAAGGCATGCATATTGGTCAGAAATCCAAAAGAGCATTTAATCACTAGTGACAAGTTCTATCAAGGAACTGATGTTTTCTGTGTACTTACATTTTCAACAACAACAAAAAATCACATATTTCTGTTGCTTTTAAGTTCACGTCTTCCATGTTGAATAATTTATCCCACAAAGTCTGTATTTGTTAGTGTACAAAATGAAAACAAACATTTTGAAAACGGTGATTAAGCTCTTGGTATTTATGTATTAAACTATAAATCGATCGAACTGTAACATGGACATTTTGTAGTTTTGTAAAAGATTTGATCATTTAAGAGCAAGAATACACTATGATGCTAAACGTTAGAATATAAAATCTTAGAGTCAAAATCTTATTGCAAACGTTTGAAGTTACATTTTAAATTGTATATTGAAATGTCATATTTCATTTAATGCACTTTATGCAGTCAGCATTTTGCTATCACTACACAAGAATGGTGCAGCAAAATATTCTGTTTATTTATCTTCATTTAAAAGCTTTAAAAATTTATAAATTGTTTCTTTCATTGGTAAAGAGGTTCATCCTGTTGAAATAAAATTAAATGACTTTATTTTAATTGAATCTTGGTTCAAATTAACATCATGGTTGTATCTTCATGCAGGAAGCAGGTTATGGCCAATCTGTCGGTAGCATCGGCATATTCATTTTTTGAAGCTAAACCAAGGTACCAAACTATGGCGTTGTGAATGTGGTATATAAGTATGATGTCCTTAAATTGTGATTCATTATGTGTAGATGTTGATGTGTTAATGTAACTGGCATTCAGTAAATTACTTTTTTTTCCAGTAAAATGTCTTCAGGTAACTGGTAACGAGGTTCTTGTAAAAGGCTGAAACAAATATTTCCTCCTCCATATTTCTGTGAAGTACATGTACTTAAGTAATTCTGGTTTTCTATATCAGATAATCTATATAATAGGCTGTTACAGATAGGGAAATAAGTTGACCCTATTTCCCACACATGTATATTGTCATTATACCCCCACAAAACGAAGTTTGGGGGGGTATATAGGAGTGAGCTTGTTGGTTTGTCGGTCAGTCTGTTGTTTTTCATGGTTTCCGGATGATAACTCATGAACGACTTACCCTTTTGAATAATTTTTGGTACACACGTGCAACTTCATGAAATACAGGTCAAGTTCAACTTTGGGGTCAGTAGGTTAAAGGTCAAGGTCACAGTGACTCTGAACTGTAAAACAGTTTCCGGATGATAACTCATGAAAGGCTTGACCGATTTCAATAATTTTTGGTACACATGTGCAACTTTATGAAATACAGGTCAAGTTCGACTTAAGGGTCAGTAGGTCAAAGGTCAAGGTCACAGTGACTCTGATCTGTAAAACAGTTTCCGGATGATAACTCATGAAAGGCTTGACCGATTTAAATAATTTTTGGTACACATGTGCAACGTTATGAAATACAGGTCAAGTTCAACTTTGGGGTCAAAGGTCAAGGTCACAGTGACTCTGAACTGTAATGTAAAACAGTTTCTGGATGATAACTCATGAAAGGCTTGTCCGATTTAAATAATTTTCGGTACACAGCTTCATGAAATACAGGTCAAGTTCGACTTTGGGGTCAGTAGGTCAAAGGTCAAGGTCACAGTGAGCCTGGACAGTAAAATGGTTTACAGTAAAACGGTTTATTTGGAACATTTGAATGGTTTCTATTTCTTACGCTTGTCCAGGCACAATTTTTTACGCTTGTCCAGGTGCTTTCTTTTAAACTAATTACTTTGGGGTCAGTAGGTCAAAGGTCATAATGTATAATAACTCAACTCTATGTCCTTGTGGCCATTCCTTTCTTATGGTTGCCATACTTCTGTGACAAAGCTGTATTGTGGGGGTATAATTTGTCACTCTTGTGACAGTTCTAGTTTAATTTGCTGTGAAAAGCTATCAGATTTCTCAGGCTGTTTGCTTTAGACTTTCCTTTAATACAGGTACCTTTTTTGTGGAATATATATTAAACATCATAATTTTTATATGTAGGATAAACAAGAAGTCCTTTTTTTCTGCTTATGACTGAATTAAATATCAAAAGCATTTCTGATTAATTATTAGTGTTATTGCTTGGAATACGCATTCAAAATAATTTTAAGGCAATCATAGAACAGCATTTTCAGGCCAAGGGGACCGGAGGCAAACGGTTATTCTCTTTACCTCTCACATAGAAAAACATTAACGCTAAATGAAAATTGTGCTTTTTATGCAAATAAATACAAAAATGTGTTTCAATATTGTTGAGTAGATCTAATACTGTTGCTTTATGCTGTACGTTTGCTTTCTGTGACTTTTTATTGTCACTTTGTTGAAATGTAATTCTGTGAAAGATTTCACTTAACTGTAATGTTCACATGATGCACCTAGTAAACTTTAAAGAAGCAGATCAATACTAAAGGGCTCATATCTGTCCTTATAAGCTTCAAGAAGGAAATTTCATAGGTAAGTGCTTTGGAAATCAAGGTCTTTCTTTCATTGAAAATTAAGTTTTTGTTTTTACTTATACTTCAATCTTATTACAGGTTAAATTTAATTCAGCATTATCTTTGATGTTTTCAGCCTGCCAAAACAAAGAAAAGAGGAAAATTTGTGTTTTATTGTTGACACAGCATGAGTGATGACTCACTAACTTTACTTTGTACTTTTTCAGAGCTCTTAAGATTACAAGAGGTGAAGGAGGTGTTACAATGCCAAACCCATTTGCTGACCGTCCGTCAACAGCACGACAGAATGCCCAGTCTAAAGCTTATATGGACGGAGCTATGGATGACTTTGATAAGCCTGCAAATTGTCCTGATGGGGTGGAGCCACACATATGGGAAAGACTGTGTATGTATAGAAGACAGAAAATTGAAAATGAAAACCTGGTAAGAATATATTACATCAAATATCTTACTGCAAAAATTAATATTTTTTATTTCTAAAATTTTGATTTAAAGGTCTACTAGATATTTCACTTCTTATGGACGAAGGCCTATTTTCAACCTTAAAAGGAATACCAAGATGGCTTCTATTGTTTTAGACATTTAGAAAGATACCCTAAAGGCAGTTAAATATTTAGAGTAAAGAAAGGTAAACACATTTGTATGATGAAAGTAAGCAATAGAAGTTTGAGTGTTAAATAGAACAATAAAGTAAGAAATATAAAACAAAATTTGTAGTTTAAATTGGGAAGAACAAATCTTGTCTCATGAAGGGTCATTGCTATTGTAGATTTGGAAATATACTTATAGAATTTAGTCTTTGGGTAAAGACAAAGTCTTTGTAAGATGTTGTTTACTCTTCAGAATTGGAAAACGTTTTCTGTAGTGGTGATTCCTTACCCCATTAAATTTCTAAAATGGACAAGCCAGGCTCCATCTGGCCGAATAGCAAAAAATACAGATCATGATCAGACTGCATGTACATACAAGCTAATCATGATCTACACTGGTCCCAAAGGGGGAATCATTTGCCTCCAGTAAGGTAAGGAGTAATCAACCTAAATGATTGTGACAACATCTTCTGTTTACAGCTGAAGTTACGAGCTCACACTTTGGCAGAAATGCAGCAGTTCCAACAAAAACGCTTGGAGGAAGATGAACAACTGAAAAATGATATTGATGATATATTTGAACAGTTAAATAAGTAAGTGTGAAACTTTTATATTTAAAAAAAAACAGGCATTAAGGCAGAGTTTAAAGCTCGACAAACTTTGTGACTTTTACCTCATTATGACAAAAACATGCTACCTTTTAAAAGATATTATACAATAATTAAGTCACATACAATCGAGCTTGTCTTCAGGAGCCAGCCCAGGAAAACATTGAAAATGGCTGTGAAAAGTAAGTCGCTAAGCCTCATCTAATTAGGTGTGATTTATCTAAAAACAACCAATTTGTCAAAACTAATAATATATACCTATGTTTATATTGAACTGCCTCGGTACAAAATGTATATAGTGGTGATGAACATTATAAAGCTTTTGCCAATGGACTATTTGACTTGACTTGAATAATGGCTGTTTAATTAAGACAGATGGTTGCTTAATTAAGGTTACTAATAAAGGCTAAGCAGTGTGTATTGCATTTATAACTAGTCTCAGCTTTTCTATATTTTGACATATATACATATTTAAGGCAAAAGAAACGTAACTTTTTCAATTTGTTATCATTTGTAGAAAAAAGGCAAAACACAAATTTTCATAAATTCTTGCAGACCTGGTGGTAAAATTAGCTATCGGGCTGCATAAAATTACAATGAACAAATTCATTCAAAACTGTTTTCAATATGTACCAGAATGTTTATCTCTTAGTACAGTACTATATCAATCTCGGTCTAACCAAGCACAATCATTTCAACTTCAAAGGTAAAGTTGCGTTACTTTTGCCTGTCAGCATACAATGTCAGTCCCGTAGACCGACCCTGAATATTTACCTACATATTGTTTTTATCAATCTTTTTGTAATTTCAATTTTACCATCATATCTCTTCTATACAGCTGAGGCTATTTTTGTATGAAAACTTTTGAAATGAAATATTTTATTGTTTTAGATTGCATGATGATAGAACACGTTTTAACTTGAACCTTGAGGTACAGTTACTGCTGAAGCAAGGTCAGGTGGAGGTAGATGCCGGATCATTTATTCATGACTACAAAGACAGTGCTCTCATTCACAGAAATGTTGTAGAAGACCTTAATGGCACAATTAAGGTTTGTTACTTGTATTTCAAAGCATAAAGATATTCTTAATACTTGCATAAATCACAGCATTTCAAGTCTTTGTATGACAACCGTCTTTGTAGTTGAGTGGCAAAGGTCATGGACTTGTGAACACTAAACCAAAATGACTATGTGAGAAAGTTCCTGTTGGTTAGGGAAGGATAGTTAGGTAAATTACTGAAATTTGAGGTGGTGAACTTTTTAATGAAGACATATCAATTAAATGTCAATCAATGATAAAAGACCAGATGAATCTGTGATTTAACTGGACAGGTATCTCTTTTGGATTGCCACATTCACTTCAAAACTGATATATTTTCAACTTATTGGTTGTAGCTGGACTAATTCTATTTCTTCAGGTTTGTTATTTCTTTAAGGTATTATTTACTTTCATTTCAGCAACTTGGTGAAAGCAAGATAGCCAGTATGGTAGAAAGTAAAGATTTTAGAAAAGGCATTATCCAGTTAGAATGGTAAGAACTCTCAGATGCAATAAGCATTTGAAATTTAAAATTAAAGTACATACTTGCATTATTGTGATATATTTTAGAATGAAAGATAAACAGAAGCATGTGTAATGCATAGTTCATAGACATTTAAGGAGTCTGAGTGCTGGGTACAATTATATTGCTGCTGTGTAGTACAATGGTTGGCATATTATCAGCTACACATTCACCCTTTCCCGGCAAAATTTCTAAATTGGACTTGTTAATATTTCCATTTTGACAGTACATGTAGCATTACTTGTTTAAGAGAGTGTTCATGGAAAAATTACTGACAGAATAGCAAACAATGTAGATTATGATTCAACTTGAGGGAGTTTCAGATTTGCAGATGTTAGCACTACTTCTTTTGTCAACTTTTTTCAGGGAGCACAAGAAAATGCTGATGGTGATAGAAGATTTACAAAACAAAATGAAGGATGTACAGTTTATGAAAGTCACTCGTGAAATACAACTGGTTAGTTATTGTTCTTCCATAAATGTTCAAATGCTAATTAATGCAAATAGGAATGCGTAAACTCAGTTTATGCAATACAATTATTTTTTTAAATAGTGCTTTTGGCTATCAGTTGTGGAATATTTACCTGTATAATGTAGCAGCAGTGGGGCTGCCTTGGTGCAGGATTGGAGGGTCCAGGGTTTGATCCCCACCAGTGCCTAAGTAGTGGTAGTGTCCTTAGGCAAGACACAGATAATTCCACATTGCCTATTTCTCTCTTTGAGGTTGATTCAATCTGGAGTGAGTCTCAAGAACAATAATACATTAATAGAAATTGTAAGAAGCTTCGAGAGTAAATAAATTGCTAAAAACAAATATGAAAAAAAGTTTCCTGCTAATAAAATTTGTGTATTGAAACTTCAGCTAAAACTACATTTCCTTAAGAATAAAATGGTTATAAATCTAAATTAAGTTTAAATTTCTTTTCCTTTGCAGTTCCTAAACTCTCCAGACTATGAAGGTAGAAAATCAGAAGAGGTGGGAAAATTAGAACTTACAATTTTACAGCAGAGAAAGGTATGTCAAAAGAACTGAAGAAAGTTTGATTTGATATGTGTATAAGAACTTACAATCTTAATAGTCATATATGTAAAAACAGTAAGAAGTTGGCATGTAGCATCTAGGTATCTTTTGATTGGTTTCACTATGAGTATGGTAAGAGCTTTTCTAGGTTCTCATGGCAGAACTTTGTCTAGTGAAATGAAATTTTATTCTCCTGTAATGTAAAAATCATAATACAACAATTGCATATTCACTTGCATAGGCTCTTCGTCTTGAAATGCACCCCGAGAAATAAAATGAAACACTTTGTGCTTAAGGGTGAAGTACCAGTAATTTGTTACAGCTGTCATCATTCATGTAAGGGAAATGGTCTTTGACTTGTCTAACTAGACTGGTGAATTTTAATGTTACTGACTGTTTATACTAAAATTGATAATTGAATGCATGTAAATGTATTCTTTAAATGGTTTAATTAGAAAATCATGTGTAGTATAAAAGGATTACTGAAATGGAGATTCACTACACAATTATATTTTAGTTGTACACTGTAAATGTTTGAATACTGTGAAACCATTTATTTTCACTGGAGACTAATTTTGCAAGGATTTCAGAAGAGTTAATACAGTAATATAAGATCCCAACAAAAAGCTATTTGACATCACGATTTTCTATAGAAAAAAGCCAGGAATACAAGTATCACTAACCCAAAAATGCACTTTTATTAATACTCCACAAATAAATACTTTATGCCTTTGAATTTAGATGCATTCTCAGTGAGTGATTGTTTAACTATTTTCTCCGAGCAGATCCATGAGAAAACACTAGATGACAAGACCAAGACATTAAAAGACTTGGAAAGAACAATTAAACAAAAAGAGAATGATAATGAGCAATTACTCAAGGAATTGGAGGACCTAAATGTATCTGTGCATGAAAGAAGGCATATAGAACAAGTTAATGGTAAGCAACCTTGGAAACTTATAATTTAAACTAAAATTCACTGGACGGTTTCCTTGACAAGTACTTTAACAGTGCAGTCAAACTTGTTGTAAGTAGCATTAGCCAATAGATACATTAAAGGAGGTTATTTAAAGAAAATTACTTTTAAGTACAGGAGCACTTGATATAAATATGGTCATTTTGGAAAATTGGGAAAAGCAGTATTGGCTGCCTAGAGGAGGTGACTGCTTAATTGAGTTGACCACCAAAACTGGTTCAACTGTATTTTATATTTGTATTTCAGCTGACCGTCGCTCTGATTCTGGTGTGGAGAAACGTTACCAGGAGATTGTTCAGAGACGGAAACTTGTTGATTTGGCAAAAGCTCAGGCACAGGAAGTGGCAGTGTTACGTGCAGAAGTTGAGCGTCTGCGTATGAGAACTTTCCCAGCTCTCGTACAGGTGGAGCACTAGCTGCCAGAACAGGACATGACTCGTTTTCAAATGCATTCCATTTATTTGTGCTTATGTGATATAATGTGTTTACTGGATTTTATGTTAAAAACAGATAGAATAATATCAGTGGACTTTGTGATATTTTTTTGTTCTCTATTTTTAATGTTAACCTTTTGAACTGACTTTAATGACTTTTGTTGTCAATGATCAGTGAAAATGCAATTGTTTTTTTATCTTAGTATGAAAACAGTTTCACTAGCATTTCAGGTCTAAATATACATGTAGTAATAGCGTTCCATTCTATAATTATTTTATACATACCCATATATTGAACATGTTGTGTTAAAGATGCCAAAAACAAAAATCTATCTTAGGCCTGCAAAGTAAGTTATAAACCTGCACATTCATACAGCCTTACTGTCTATTCTAAGTTTGTAATAAGTTACTTTTTATGATCAATGGACATGTATTATATTAGTCACTCGGAGACACAGCCATAAAATCAGTCCTTCCACTTTTAATTTCTCCCGGAGAAAAATAAAATATAGAAATGGACATAATATCAGTATAAATACATCAGTCATGCATCAAGAAAGATTTGTTTAAGAACCCAAATACTATGTTTGATTGCCTCAAGGTCAAACTCAGGCCTTTGAATACCCTCACCTTGTTTTCCTTTAAAAAGGCCAGGAAATTCATGATTAACAGTCATACAGTGTTCTGATTCCGAGACAAAACTATGAATGAAAACGTTTAGGTCATCACACTGACGTCATTACTCCACGTAAAACGTTGTACAGTTCAAATTAACGGTACGATTTTAAATCGATTGGCTGCTTTGTTAGGTTGTAAATCTGACGTCTTCTGCATAATGTCAGTCAGGTATTTCTTTTTATATTTTATGTATTAGATGATTAAACTAAAATAAGTTTGTATAATATAGTTATGTTTGATATCTTGAATGGTTGCCCGAATAGGGGAGTGAATTCCAACAGCTACTACTTATGCTGTTTTACACATTACCGAACTGAAAAAAGGTCCATAGTAGTTACGATAGTTTTTAAAACATCGGCTTCTAAGAATCGAAATAATCTATGTCTTGGAGTGTTTTATCGAATTGAAGCATTTCCCGGAATTGTGCCTGCGTAAAATATTCGCTGGGCCCTCGTGAATTATTCCGCCAGGCACATCACCTCCGGGGAATGCTTCAATTTCGATAAAGCACTCCAAGCCATAGATTATTTCTTAAATCTAAGTTTGTAATAAGTTACTTTTTATGATCACTGGACATGTATTATATTAGTCACTCGTGAGATACAGCCATAAAATCAGTCACTTAATGGAGAAAATGCTAACATCTGTCCTGTACCGAGTCTTATACTATACTCAGTCATGTCTATAGGGCATAGGTGTGTTGGGTGGCCTATCCAAGGATCAAACTCGGGTCCTCTGTTAATGGTCCTTGTCAATTTTTATGATGCAAATGCCATAGACACTTGACCATTTAGTCTAACCTTGATGTGTACTACACACAATGTAACTGCAGGTGACCTTATTCTTCTGTAGGGGAAAGATAGCAAAATTATAAACATGAGCAAAATTCAAACCCTGCATGTCAACCCAGTTTCTATATGAGTTCTATATTTATGCAATTACATGTTTGATGTTTTAAAACAGTAAAAAACTATACAATCTACATATCAGTATCATATAAGAAGTCTTTGATGCTGATTTCCATTCTTTCACACGGGATATAAACTAGGTATTATAGCTCATTTAGAAAGGATCTGCAATGTGTTTCTGTTTGAGTAATTCCGTCCAGATTTACATGTTATGAATAGAATGTTGAAAACCCTTTAATATGCAATATAATTCCGTCCATCCACTGTTGCTTAAAAAACTGTGATAAATTTACTACTCATTTGAGTACAACTCAAGAATTTTAAGAATTTACTTAAATAAATTATTTGCTATAAAACAACATTTCCTAAGTGTATATAAATGTAATAAATGGGTAAAAATGATTCTGACAAACTTGAATTCTTTAACGGAATGAACATGCATGGGGCTAATAGGTGTTGAAATAAGTTAAGCATGTTACTGAATCATTACTTATTATGTAAAATTCGTGAAATCGGGGCCTGGGATTTATTTCATACAATTATAGACTAATGTTAGGGTCAGTATATAGTTTTGTTGACTGAGGATGAAGTCAATATCACTTTGTCATAAGTCTGCAAAACGTTATACAAGTATTTACCTCAAACATTAGGCTACAATTATCATATTGTATACCTTATAACGTGCTTATAAATATTATATTTTAGACCTCAAATAAACTAATGACCTCCATAAAAATATATGTGTAGGCCTTGAAAATTGTGTTTAAGTCTATAAACTGTTCTTCTGGCCTACATATATTTCAATTGGGGAAAAGCGTGTTATGGTATACAATATAATAATTTGAACTGTTTTTGTGTAATGTTGGTTGGTCAGTTTGTCACGCACATTTTTGTTTCAAGTCTCATTGCATTTTTTAAAGTTTTTTTTTAAACTTAAAAACCAAATTTTTATAAAAGGTACAAGAGAAATTTTCACTGCTAGGTTTGAATTTTTTTTTTTTTTTGGAAATCATTGACATAGGAGCAGATGTATAATTATTGTCTTTTATGATTTTACAGAGGATTTCTATTGTGAAAGAAACACACCTACAAAGTAAAGCAATGTATAGTACCTGTAAATATTAACCATTTTATCAGTTTCAAAAGTGTAATAATATTTTGCCCCTCTATTCCTGACACTTTCATGAGGGGCATTTCATTCCCTTTGAAACATTTAATATTATTTTAGGGCAAAATCTAGTTTTTCAAATTTCAGTTAATTGTTATGTATTTATAATGGATATCTGCATTGCTAATTGTAAAAAATATTGTTATTATTGAAATAAATCATGAAGACACAATGCAGTCTGGCGTGTTTCTTGTACATATCTGATGATATTTTAAGTACATTCAAACCTGTGAACAAAGACATTAGAGATCATACATGATAAGGCTCCAGTAAGAGCTTAATTAAATTTCGTATTGTAGCATTTTTAGCTCGACTTTTCGAAGAAACGTACTCGCCTATCCTACTCGCCCCGGCGTCAGCGTTGGTGTCACACCTTGGTTAAGATTTTTGTACTACCCCTTTTTATTTCAAAACTATTGAAGATATGGCTTTGAAACTTACCATACTTGTTTACCATCATGACTTCCACTTATAGACAAGAGTACATAACTCCATCAAGGTTTTTGACAGAATTATGGCCCTTTTTTTTACTTGGAAAGTGTATTGAGCTTGGTTAAGCTTTTGGTACCACCTCACTTTATTTCAAAACCATTAGAGGTATTGCTTTGAAACTAACCATACTTGTTTACCATCATGACCTACATCAACAGAGAAGAGTACATGACTCTGTGAAGGTTTTTAGAATTATGCCCCTTTTTCACTTAGAAAATACATTGAATATGGGTAAATCCTCTTATTGCCTTAACCCTTTGTGATATTGCTTTGAAACTTTGAATGCTTGTTTACATCATTACCCCTATCTGTAGACAAGAGAAAGTAACTCTGTTAGGGATTTGTTTTAAAAATTAAGGCCCTTTATCAACTTAGAATCTTGGTTAAGGTTTTTCGTACCAGTCCATTTTTTGACTAAACTGTTTGAGATATTAATTTGAAAGTTGGAATACTTGTTTACCATCATGATCCCCAAACATGGGAAGGAGAAGGTAATTCTGTCAAGGATTTTATTTGAACTATGGCCCTTTTTGACTTCGAAACCCTTTAAAATTTTCATTCTTGTCCACTTGTTGACTTAACCATTTGAAATTTACTTTGAAAGTTGGAGTACTTGCGTACCATAATGAGACCTATCAGTGAGCAAGAGAAGATAACTCTATGAAAATTTTTCTTGATTTGTACTAAGAAATTCTTAGTTGAAGTCTTATGTGCCTTTAACTGTCAACGTTTTGTTTTATTGGCAGGCACTTAAAAAGTTGAGCGCGCTGTTCTACTGACAGCTCTTGTTAAAGTATTTTACAATGTGTCTATCATGACTGAACAAATATCTTGAGGCAGTTCAACCATAAATTGCATAGCTGGCTGCTTTAAATACCAGAGACAGGTGTATTTAGATGTATTCGTCTCTGAAATGACTGAAGGAGAAATATATCTTAACTTCTTAGATAGGTTACTTTTAATCAGATTCAAAGGTCAAAGTTAGAATGATCTAATAGATAAGGAAAACGTGTACAACCAGGGCCAGGGCTTCTAGCACGTAAGGATACTGCAAGAAGTTTACTGCTTAATGCCTTGTCTTATTGCAGCATTTACTTTCATGAAGTCTGAGTTTGACTGCAAGGCAATGGTACTGAAATTGCTGAGCTGCAGTTGTAACTAGGTCTGATCGTCCAGCTTGTTTCCATAGTTACAGAGAAGGATGGATGACGCATTGGGGGTATTTTACCACCTAAGGTAGCCCTATTCTATTTTCAACAAAAGCTTTACACACGAGGGTACATCAAAAAGTCCATGGTTTAACATACTGTAATAAACAAAATTTTATTCTCAATATTTCAATATAATGTCACTGGAATTCAATGCTGTTCCAACGATGCTCTAACTTAATTACATGTTTGCTAATCGAAATAAGTTTTCTTCCTGATCCGCCAACTTGAAAAAAAAACTTTAAAAGCACCAGAAACGTCAATGCCTAACATGCAGTAAAGATTTAAGTTTGGGAAAGAGGTGCTAGGTCAGGTGAATAATAGGGATGTGGAAGGAGTTCAAAGCCACACTCGACAGGAGCAGCAGCAGCAGACACTGCAACTTGTTAGGTGGTCAGAAAGTTTGGCTTGATAATTTCTAGGCCAAGTTTGAAACTGGGTCATGTGGGCCAAAACACTCCATAGAAAAGGAAGCCCAAGTGACGCATACTGAGCGTTAGTTAGCTTCTCCAGTGGCTGGGTCTGGCACCCTTCATCGACGGTTCTCTTGACATCACTTTGATGTTTAACGAAGTTTGGAGACTCGTTACCATCCGTAGGTGAGAAAGTCATCTGAGAAGAAGATAGCAGAGGAAAAACCCCGGTGTACCTTGATTTCATTAATAATCTCCCTGTGTAACGTTCTCGTTTAAATCAGCAATACTCTATGTTATAGACGGTTCCTGTTTAAATGTATACTGGTAGATACTTATTTTTTTATTATATACATTGACAGGAGCTAAAATATCCTAGGGCCATTGCTGTTGACTAATGTGTTGTCCTACTATTCACATTTGTTACTTTTTGTTTTGTTTTAACCCGACCTTGGTCTTGCTTTATCATCTGACGGTACACATGGCTTCATTTTCTTACGCCGGTTTCGGCTAAACTTACACTGTGGTATAAAACACGTGACTAGTAGAAGCAGGTATCGTATATTAAGCGGAAATGGAATTATCAACTTGTTTGTGCCGTTCTACATAAAAAATTGTAGGAAAATCTTTTTTTGTGGTTTTAATAGTTATTTTTTTGTGCAATAATTTTCCGCGTATGAAACCACGCACGCTTTTGATGTGGTTGATGCATGCGTTATACGGTTACATGTATACATTTAAAAGGTCTGCATTTCCTCAAAAAAATCTATATTTATTTTTTTTTTCGTGAAAAGTTATAACCTTAGATGTAAATAAAAATGTTCAAACCTTTAAATCATTTTTAAAGTTTGAAAATAATATATACGCAGTATATTCTTGTTTGCGCTAGTCATGTTAGGACAAATGGATGCTCTAAAGGTAATATTTACAGTACTGTATTTGTTGGAAATGTAGAAATGGTCTTGAATGTATTTTTATCGA
Source organism: Saxidomus purpurata (assembly GCA_022818135.1). Lineage (NCBI taxonomy): Eukaryota > Metazoa > Mollusca > Bivalvia > Venerida > Veneridae > Saxidomus > Saxidomus purpurata. The sequence continues at coordinate 35,337,724 of JAFMSR010000014.1, forward strand.
AGAGAAAAAATGGACATTTAGTAAAAGGAAAACATTATTTGACTCTAACGGATTGACATAATGTTATTAATATTTTATTTCAAATTCTTTTGAAAGGTAAGTAGCATTCAATACATGGCCGTGTGCAATGTGACGCTTTATATGCAAAAATGATCAGACGGGTCAAACCTCTTTCTCTGATCAGAATCAGAAACAGAAACAATATCTGCGGTAGAAAAAAAACGCTTGTTTTCTAAATGTACTACTAAAATTTTCAGTCCGAATAAAGGTTCGTGCTTTTTAAACTAAAATATAGCATTGTCGTAGTTTCAAAAGTACGAAAAAACAGGCTAAAATTCAAGTCCCAGGGTCACATTTACAATTAGCTCTCATTTTATCAAGAAAGATGCTCAAAATGCATTATCCTTACTTTCCTTTTTAAAGGGACACTCCCTTCATCTCGCAGGATATTTTTCTCGAAACATAAATTATGTGTTCAATGAATGAATACATTTATAAAGAACAACATATATGGCAAAATGTCCCATTGATTAGCACAAACAATCGCTATCCACCCATTTATTGTACAACAAAAACTTAACATAGAGTATTGAATGTTTACGGCACTGCAACATATATTTAAACACTGATTTAATCGATACTACTAGAGTTAAGTAATAATACATGCAAATATTATTTTTTCATGTTTTGAAGTTATCTAGTTTGACATCAGATATAAGGAGTGTCCTTTTATATCGATACGTACACGTAAGAAACAATGATATTGCAAAAAATAAGAAAGGCTTATGGCAACTCTTTTTCTTAAAGAAACAATAAGCCATATATAAACATCATCTTAGAGTGAATAGAACATGGTTATTTCGTTATCCTGTCAATAAGTTTATGTTATTTATGTTACTATATCAATAAATTCAAAGTGATCCCGGGACTTAATGATCATAAAGTTTGAAAATTTGAATATCTGATGTTTTTTATTAAAACTGCTCGCTTACAGTGAACATTTTTAATTTCTCCAAATTAATATGTAAAATCAAATCGTAAAAGTAAATGCTAGAATCAACAACAAAAGTTAAAATCAACAAATCAATTTGAGAAAAATCTATTGAAAGCGTTTGTGGGTTCTGTTTTACAGCACCCCTGCACTTTATGGTTAAACCGGGACTTCAAATGCGTTTGCAGTGTTTTATAATTTGATCGCGTGTATTAAAAATAAATACAGCAATAGTTTACATATTTTAAGCTGTAAACCTTTTAAGCTGATGATTAGCTCCAAAATATGTTAATTTCGGACAGCGCTTTGAGTATTTTGTCATTAACAGATAGCAGAATTAGACGCATCACATATTTTATTTGAAAAATCGATATCAGATTATCACCGAAACTGACACTGAACTCGTATACATTCAGTAATGAACGGAAATCCCCGAATTATCCCGCAAGTGTCAAAAATGACATGTTTCACACCATTTCAGCTTTGAGATATTGGTAATTTGTAACTGCAGATTTTTTAAGCTAGGGCAAAAGTTTTCTTATATTTGCATTAATAAAAGGTAAAAAACAAAATACATCATCATTTAAGGAAAGGCCCAAAATTTTGCGAACTTTCTCATGAAATTTCACTGGCATAGTTGAAGCTATTCGATGGATATCCGATTTCTTTGTTTTGATATCTCTTACGGTTTCAGCTGTTATGCTCAAACATGCCACTGACGTCACTTTTTGCACAGCACGCTATTTCTGTTATTCCTCGGTTTTCCCTCACCGCGCTTTTAATTTTAAATTTATAGACAATATAAAATAACATGCGCCTTGCATTTAAGACGTTCTTTATAATGGTATAAAATTTGATGAAAACATTACTACGCTCGATACGCTAGTCGCGATTATGTGACGTCAAAACGGGAAAATTCTATCAGGGTTTTGCTTAAAATTTTGCCTTACAATGGAGTTATGAAAAATCAGCTCGATGAAAAAACGCATACGTTTGATATGCGTATAAAAATCATTTTACGTTCATTTGATAGATAAAAAGGATGGGTCACCGGCTTACTATTTTACAATTCCACGAGATTTCACCCCTACCCCAAACGTAGTTTTGACGTGTGATGTACTTGGAGTTACTTTGTACGTTTTCTTTTTTAAACATGGATAAGTTTATTTACTAACAGGCTCATGTTTTCAATAAAGCAATTTATGTACCCGGATGGGCTATTTCAAATGCAACATCTTTATCTGCCTGAAACAATTTGTAGGTTAATGTGATCTTTGACCAGTGCTTTTCTATAGCGTTTAGATTGGATTTACACCCTTTCGTCATGTACACAGTAGCAAAAGACGGTGCCATGCCTTCAACTCTAATAGAAATAATTCAGATACTCCAGTGGCGACTTAATATGAATTACAAATACTTCTAAAGGCAGAAAAATTAATACAATCTTTCAGTATTTCCGTGTATGCTTGTGATTACCATGTGTCAGTGTCAAATAATAACGTTAAATTTAATTCGAGTTTATCAGAGTAAAAGTATTTTTCACCTCATCACTGAAAGTATCGCCTGAACGGGGTCTGTATTCCCCATTCACACCGTGCGTCATCAGAATACAATTTAAAAGTATACACAGGTCTACATTCATTTGTGTTTTTAAGTTTTCAAGCTTAGTATGTATCTTTGAGTTTTCGGGAAGATTGCGCATCCTTTCAAAACCATACGTATTCTTTTTCTCCGGTGTAAAGCACCAGCATATGAAATCTGAATTTTAAGACAGCTAATAACTTTTGTTTGTGGAGATCGAGATCAAATTCGCCACCCCTAGTTTCACATACGAGTCTCTTGTTTTAAAACTACATATATGATTTGTTTTCGCTCGTTGTTTTGTTTACTTATCGTTCTCCACACACCGAATCTCTAATGAGTGGAAGAACCAGCGACTTTTCATTAGTGGTACACATATTTGCGAACAAATTAACCTGATCCTGTTCTTTTTAATGAATATATCTTCCAGCGATTACTTCGAATAAATAAATTTCCGTAAGTGCGAGATCACGGATATTGTAGGTGCAATATAATTCTTTTATACTTCGCTATTAACCGACGATAAATCCGCAGTGGAGTGGGTTGCGTGAAGAATTCAAGTCAAGCAGCATGCGGGTTCGAATCTTTGAAACTTACTGTTTCGACATTTCGACATATAGTGCAAATGAACGCGCAATTATACTGACAAAACTCAAGAAGTTCTTTATAAAGCGCTGAAGAAGAAGGGGTTAATAAACTGCAGAGTGATGTGCTTATAGAATTCATTTATTGTAATATGAAATAAATTTATATGCTTTGAATATTAAAAGTTTTAATTATTAAATTAGCTAAAAGCCAGTTTTTATTTATCTCACTAGTTTACCTACTTTTGCTAGGGTAAAACTCACAAAGTACAGAAAAAAATCGTGCGCTATATTCTAACTGAGCGATGAAACACTTCTAGTTTTTTTCTTTGATTGTTTATAAGTCCAGACCGACCCCTGGGACTTCTCCTTGGGTGAACTTGCCAAGACTCCTGACAGGCACAGGTTTGAAGAGAGACATACGCAGATACAAGAGAATCCGGGTACCAGACCCTAGCTCTTTTACGAATAGACCCCTTGATCATTTGCAGCCCGGTGTATAGCACCGATACACGTGATACTACCTATTGGTTTCTAATGGGTGAAAACACTGAAAAGTGTGTCTGAAATTCCAGGCCCCGGCCGGGATTCGAACCGGGGACCTCCGGATTGGTAGTCCAGAGCGTTAACAACCGCACCATCCGTCCCATCTATTTGTAAGTTTTATAATCATGAGGCCTGGTTAATTTGCCCGAGTAACTCATTCACAGCTTGGTGTTCTGCTAAGTGCATTGTCGTTTGGCACATCCCCTGTTTCCTTGCCGGGGATCACACGCTGGTCATCTGCCACATAGGTTAAAACGGAGTAAAGTCAGTGTCTCATCCTTATTCACATTCCACCCATACCTATATTCCATGATTTAAATCTCGACATGAGACAAGCTTTTAGCGCATACATGAAATTCATCTTAGAAATTGTGTAACGTAATAAATGTTTTCTTGAAATAATCAATAGATAGCAGTCTTTTACATCTGTTTATTCCTCTGTAATTTGGTTTTCTTTCTATTTTTGTGTGTACAGCTTTTTCACATAACTTTAGCGTTACAAATATGAAATAAAAGCATATAAAACTTGTGACGGAAAACTCATTTCCAACCTGTGATGATTATAAAATATGAAAGATAGTTTAAACAGCCAAATTAAAGTGAAGAAAACATTCCGAACACCCGGACAATCAAAATCGCTATTATTAAATATGACGATAGACTGCAGATGGCATTTTGGTTTGTATCATGCACTATGACTGAAAATGGTCATTTTTATCGCACGGAAAATCGAACAAAACTGTGAAGTAAACGTTCTTACATGAAGTTAACACTGTGTAGGAGACGCCGATGTGTAGATGTAAAGCTGCGGACACCTCATTCGAAGGTTGCCGGTTCGAATCCCATCAGGGAATTTGACCGGGGCCTCTTCAATTCCTCTTGTCGTGCAACAACTGGTCGTACTCCAGGAAGAATCCATCGATATTATAGTTATTATGGCATGGAAGGGGGTATGCGACAATGGATGTGAATAACTAAAATTAAATGAAGTAGATATTTTATTTTTCAGTACGTTTATACGTAATAACATTTTACATACGCTAATTTCATGTCTTTAGATCATTAGTATTTTGTCATAAACAGTATTTATATATCGACAAAGTATGAATTTGTGCATAAAATTTTCATTATTCCAAGGACACATGTGAATATGCATTTAAACGCTTATGTCAGACATGGGGTAGGGGGGCGAATGTAAAATTACGAAATACTAAAGTCGGTGACCCCTAATTTTTACAATGTCAACTAATAGCAATATCGTTTTTACAAAACATATTGAACTTTCGTTTTTTCATCGAGCCGATTTCTTACAAATTTAATTTTACGCTAAAATTTTAACAAAACTCGAAGTCATTTATTTCCATTTTGACGTCACAAATTCGTGCATAGCGGTTACAACGTCAAATTTTTACGTCAAATTTTATATCAGTTTGTAGCTCTTATTGAAAGATATAAGGGACAATCAGAAGGTTGGAAATATTTTACAAAGGCAAAACGCTACAGCTTAAAAACCTGCCGACAGCGTAAGACAGCGCGGTGGTAAAAAAGTGACGTCAGAAGCTTGTTTGAAGCACTACTGAAGAAAAAAGTTTACAAGATATTACAAAGAGAAATTCTCTGTGAAATCAGAAATATGCTGAAATATACATGGTGCAAATGTGAGAAGAAAATTCGAGAAATTAATTTGAGACGCATTCCACCTTAACGAAATAACATTTTCTTCAATGTTGATACACCCCATTTACTAACAGAAGAAGTTAAACAACATGTTTCATTTGTTGTTGGTTAAAATGGACTGATTCATTAAAATAAAGATGAAATAGAAAATATCTATTTGCCCAGGAAACCATGACCATTTAAGTGGAAGGTCTTAACTTATTCCTATAATGTGTAGTTTAGGTCTTCAAATATAATTTGCTTGATTTGTAGATAAGTATATAATCATTTATTCTTCATAAAAGATTCAAGATGTAACGTATCAAAACTTGATATATTTTTTTTAAGTCTTAAAGAAGGAAAAAAACTGTATTCTGTCTAACATTCCCGGCTTTTCAAATTGTAATTTGGAGTCCTGCATATCATATCAATACAATACAGATACAAAATAGTTAGTGTCTTGGCCTTAGGTACCCATAAATTAGAAGAACATAATACATTTAAACAAACCTTTTGGACAACAATTGTTATTTCAGTATCTGCTTGTCTTGCTGACATCCACTTTTGTCATGTCAGGAACTGAAGCAAATTATAGAAGAGGTTCGAACCACCGGCGTGAATTTAACTTTCAGCGAATAATGAAACAACTAAGTAAGTAAAGATTAATTTACGACAGATGCTGCAGCTTCATAACCAGGCTGAATACGTTTACAGACAGATACTTTCTTCACTCTTATTATGTATAGAAAGTATGCAAATTACATGCATATTTTCTCTCTAACTTAAGCCATTGCTGCTGAATTCTGTCGGCACCATAAAGATGGTTTTATTTGCAGATGTTTCTGTTTTCAGATATTTTGTCGTCAGTATAATTAAAGTTTCTCTATCAGCCAGTATAATCAAAGTCTCTCTATCAGCCAGTATAACCAAAGTCTCTCTATCAGCCCGTAAATTCAAAGTAATAGTTGTTATTTAATGTGCATAACAGTTGATTTCGATGCTTATGGACCTGGCTAAAATGAGAATATTTAGGAAATAGATTTCACATTTGAGTTATAATACCGGTTAGTATATCACTGTGTGGAGTGTAGATACGTAGTAATCTATTCACGAAGGCCGAAGGCATCTAAACTGTATTTCATCAATGATAAAATATTGATGATGTTATTTATATTTAACATGTGCCGACGAATGATACGAAGCTTATTTTCTGTATGAAGTGAAATTATGGTCGTCTTATCCATCGTTCTATATTTGTTTTGATACTACTGCATGTTGTATGGTACCAGAGGGAAGGTAAACGTGATCTTACATGATACATACTAAAAAACGGATTCAGGGGATATAATAAAAATAGTATTTTTTTCTGAATTTGTTATTCCTGTCTACATTTTATTATTATATTAACTTGTTTAATTCTTCTTATTAATAATCTAATATATTAATAACGTGTCTCTTTTGTTTTAAATGCTCTATTTCCTAGACGTTTATCTCCAATCATGGTTTTATTAGATTTTCATTTTGATTAAACGGCTCGTTAAAAAAATAGAAATGGCAACAATAACAGTTCAATAATAGTTACTATAAACGGTAAACACCACTGATGTGGCAGTCTGTTATTGTTACAAGACATTTCTGTTTTCTGAAGTTTGATACAAATTTTCAAAATTTTAATCCATTTGCATATATATATATAAGTAACGTATTGTAAAAGCAGCATGCCCATAATGGAGATGTCAATGCTTCAAAACTAACAACTAACTTTTTATTGAAAAGTATTATACAAATGGAAAGTTTTTCTTTGCATTTCAATAATTTATTACTGATTTCAAATGTACAAAACAATGCTCATGACAGTAAAAACTAAAAAGTGTTTTTTGTATATGTATAGTAATGATATATATTTGTTTTTCATTCGAAGAAAGTTGCAGGCATGCTGGCCTTACTCCATGTTTCAGAGAGGTACGTGTACGATGCTTTTCCAGATTTGAAAAATGCAATGGTCTAGTATTCTGTCGTCGTTTCCAAGATGATGAATTAGGTTGTTTTGGTGAGAATCACTCTTTAAATCTTTGATCCGTTTGTTTGAAGACATTATTGTGAACATTTTAACCTTCTGAGGCGTTGTTAGAGACGTTGAAATTGATAATGATTTCAGAAATAATAAATGTGGCCTTGTAATTTGTTTTTGAACTAAATACAGCCAGTAGTTCGGATGTATAGTAATTTTTCGCATTCGATCGACTGACTGTATGTTTTTAACGATAAAATATTGGCACAGATTTATTATTTCGATTCTAACACGTTATTTTCTTTGAAAACTATCCCGAACAACACTGAATGCGATTGGACGCGCTTGTTTACATACGTCACGTAATTATCGTAAAATAAAGTACAACATTTTTCCCATTTGTTAATGTAAGAAGAACAGCCACTAGTGTAAGAATGTACTATTGTCGACATTCTGCTTTCTGCATGCATGTGATGATGATGAATAACATGCTTTACTTCAATCTGATCCTATGAGAAATCAAAACTGTTCATAACAATTTGTTGTTAGACGTTGTAAATATCGTGTTATAAAACTGTGAAATTATATATTTTCAATAATGATATTATAGTAATGATGAAATTCTTAGCGACATGTGTGAGTACTTTACAATTTTGAATGAGAGCCATTTTATTTAAAATTGCCGTGTCATTAATAGAATATTTTGTAAAACATTTGAATAATTCTTTTGTAATGTAGTCAGTTTGACATAATGGCAAAATAATTCAAAGGCACAATAAGCGTCCGAATATCTCCAAACAAACTGTGTGCATGATAAATTTCTTTTTGAGTATTGCAAAGTAAATTCATATGCACGCAAAATGAGCATAAATCTGGAATACCAAATCTTCGCTTTATAAAAATGTTTTTGTCTACTTCTGATATAAGCGATTTTTCTTACCAAAATAGGCATATTTATTGATAAGATATTACCAAAACTTTCATTTATCTAGTCAATATTCTTCAAGTACAAAATGTAGTCTGTCTCATCCGGCACGTGGTTTTAACGACAAAATGCCAAATGCGAAACAACACGGTGGCAAATCTTCGGGCAGACTACTGTCATTGCACTTGAATTTTAGAATCTAAGTTATATTACGTTATATAAAACTTTACAGAATCTAATTTGTACAGGGCATACCAGTGCTCAAGAAGAAACTCGTACGTTTACTATTCGTTCAACTAGCACGAAGACAGTTCGACAGTTCAGCAGCACCACCAAAACTGTTCATACAACAGAAACGTTGACCAGATCCCTCTTTACACACACTTATGTTTCATTTGCAAGCATTACTTCTACCACAAGTGTGACACCGATCATACATCCCCCTGATTCAATAACGACTACATCTGTTACATCGGAATTTATTGCCACTGTAGTTGTAGCTTCCAGAATAACTGCGGGATTCGTTGCAGGACCAGGTAGTGCGTGTGCAAATTTAGAGGTGGTTAAAGATGATGATGACGACCGTAAAAAACGTGGTGTATTTGAGGAAGATATAGGAGATACTGATAAAATACGTAGAAAACGGCAGAATAATGTTGCTAATGCAGCTGCAAACAGATATTCATTACGAATGGGCAATTTTGAATATACGGGAACTCTTCGCGCAACCGCTGTGTGTACTGACGCGTCAGTAAAAATCTCAACCTAATCATTATTGGTTGTTTGACTAAGGAAAAGGCGCACCAGAAATGAGTCTACAATGAACGCAAGAGTAGGGACTGTAGAAAAAGGAAATAGTGTACATATAGCTGAAAATGGCCAGTTACGTAAAATGTTGTATTGAAACATATTGGTCAGTATTTCTAAAAGTATGTCATTATCATAATTATGCAAATATAAAAGTCAAAAAATATGAAAAGTTGTATTCTTCAAATTGGCCTGTCTCTTACAAGATTTACAATGAAATGCACGTATATCGAGTTTGCTTTTCATGTTTCATTATGTTTGTACCTTGCAATTATCTTTTGTTGCATACATGTGTATTGTATTTATATTCAGTTTTGTTTATACAGGTAACATCAAACACAATTCTGTGTTGTAAATAGATCGAGAAGCAAGAAATGCATGTGTACATTACAGCTTTGAAAACAAACTAATTAGTAATACACTGTTTTATAAGTTGACTTTAAGGAAAAATAGGGTAGAGTAACTGTAGTGACACTACTACAGAAAAACAAGAAAAATAAGACAAAGATTGGCAGAAAACACATGGAAAATATCAATAAATAAAGCGAGAATAAGAACTCGCAGGATATATCCTAAAAATGAGTGTTATGACCAAGATGTTAAATAACGACGGTAAATAATGTATTGAACGAGCAAGAACTAAATGTTGGAGAAACAATATCAAGATAAACGAAATCGAAGAAAAGGAAAATAGTAGTGCGATTTCAGGCTGTAAAAATGGGAATTCCGTGTAACAAAATGAGACATATATTAAAATGTTCGTAATTGACTGTAGCTTACGATACTATCAGCATTAATTGGCTTAAATGTTGGCGTTATGAAAATTCCCAAAACGGCGTCCAAGATGGCCGCATTGAATAAAAATCAAATTTTAGGGTTTGTTAGAGGTTTTTTATCAGCAACACATTTTTTACCAATTTGATTCACTTACATATATGTGACAATGAATAAAATACGACTTATAGCTTATAAAATATGCTCTGCCGGGTTCCCGTAGAACAGTTGCCCGAGGTGACACATATTCGGCAGAGCATCGTACCTCCTCGCATATTTTGATCTGAACCGCATGCTCATTGAAGAAACTAATAGTTATCCTACTAACAGTCATATTGGACGCGCATGGATTCAGATAAGGGTCACGTGAGTCATGACACGAATCATAATGCCTAAATATAATGTTCTGAATAGAAATAGGTTCAGCGAGTCACTATGGTAATCTGTTGGACCGTCACGCGCTTCAAATGGTAGAAGGTTTTTGGTTACATTTCATATCTTGTAAAGTAATTTGCTTTAACCAAACGATTTTCAAACCGAACATGATTCGGAATACTTCTCTATGTATAGAAACTAGAGACAAACAAGCTTCTGCAGTAGAATAAGAAATACGAGTTTCACGTGCACGTGGAAATGCACGAGCAGGGTGTCGCGATTCCAAATATAGTCATTGAGTTTGAAAATTGCATCCCGAAAGACAATAACTTATTGATCGTGCCAAGAATAAGTTTAGAACAACAGAGAAGGGCGCTTTGAACAGACCGGACGTATGATGATATCAAGACTCTGTTCTTGTCTGGTATCAGCATGTTCATTTGCAAACCAACAGGAGTAGTGAACGTACTGACACCACGCTTCAGGCATGTCTGCAATGCAAGTGTAGACAATTTGTAAACAACGATGTACTTTGCCATAATTCCAGAATCCAGCAGCCATCTGTTTCGCCAATTGTTTGCCAAAGTCAGATTGTTAAGTTGGCATCGCATCCCAGTATCTGAAAAGAAACTTGATAAAACATTAATGACTTATAATTTCAAAAAAAAATTCTTCACCATATTTCCAAAAATAATCAATCGTTCGTGTTCATACAAACTATTTCATGGCATGACAGAAGACACAATCTTTCTGATGTTGTCGAAGTTCGACAACACCTATAAAACTGTGTTTTTAGGTGGAAATATTGTAACACTACAGTTTTTTATTCAGCATCTATCTGTTCAATTTAAAAATAGGTAAATGAATGGTTATTTTGCTAGAGATAATATTGTAAACATGATTATAACCATTTCTAGCCAAAAAGTTAATATTTAACAAGTCATATTTCAGTTAATGTTTGGCCAAATTTAAATCTACAAAGACGAGATTCAGTTAAGATTTGACCAAATGTAAAGATATAAAGACGAGATTCAGTTAAGATTTGACCAAATGTAAAGATATAAAGACGAGATTCAGTTAAGATTTGACCAAATGTAAAGATATAAAGACGAGATTCAGTTAAGATTTGACTAAATGTAAATCTACAAACTAAGACGATTGAGCTCATATATCATCATAGCTTAATGTGGTGATTCGATATTTCTTTACACAAAACAATATACCAAGGAAATCTTGGAAAACTAAATTAACCGCATAAAAGTGGCTCCCTCCCTTTCAAGTCATTTCCGCTCTATCGGGTTTACCGGTGTGATAAATAAGAAATAGTAATGTAACCCTGTATTTCATCGTTGAGTTCGAAAACGTTTCAATTAAATCCTACAAAACTGACTACATCGGTTACAACCTACAAAAACTAAGCATAGAGCGAGAGAGGATAATGTTTTAGAGTAAAAAACGCAAATGCAGAAGAGTGAAAAGTGTGAAGAGACTAAATGCTCTAGAATGAACGGGCTAGCATGGGTAGAAGGGATTCACGTCCACAAACGAAATATAAACAGGCGCCTGATGCCACAAGTGCAATATCTCAAAAGGGTAGAAAACGATAGGTTAGGGGCAAATATAATTCAATTTAAAGTTAATATTTATGATCTTATGGTTACGTAGTTGAACAAGTTTCTATAACATTAAACATGTAACATGTCTCCGAGCGTTACTTAAAACTGGAAGCAGTTACCCGTTGTCTTTAAGTCTCAAAATCATTTTTTAATTTCAATGGAGTCGAAAAACTAGTAGTTACTACGTCGGCTCATAGGGTGATATATCTACTGACTTAAGTAGTTAACAATATGTAAGTTTCAGAAAAGTTGTTGTGCCATATTTAACTGGCCTTTTACGGTGTCGTTCCTTTGCCCTTTAAATCTTGAAGGCATATTAATAGATAAATGTGTCTATGTCGTGATTAGTTAATTTAAAGTTATCTGCGTTGCAAGAAAACAAGAATTATTGTGGTTTATAAGCTGTAAATTATCATCTCTCCGATAACTAAATACATTCAAGATTTGCCTAAACTGTGCAACATACATCTTGTCTGACATACACTATGTCTTTAACTGACATATTTTTTCTATATAGACAGCATGTTATAACATATCATGTAAGATCTGTAGTTCCAGGGAAAAAAAGCTTATATAGTTGCTCACGTAACTAGACATTTATGGCTTCCAATTTTTGTTTTAGACAAAATATCGTAAAGACCATTGACTTACGGCGTCATTTTGCCATATAATTAGTTACTCCAGGTAACAGCCGAGTTGGAAGCTAGCTTATCACCAATGGGTGATACATGCAATAGCTTTACAAACGTTGGAGTTTGAAAGGTGACTTACTTAGACTCCAGGTTTTAGATACTAAATCCCGTTATCGTTAAAATCAGGTTCAAGGGTAAGGTCAGTTGTAGGGATCGAGCCGATGGCCATTTATCATTTAGGGGTTAAGTGGTTACAAATCATGTTCTTTATAAATCTACCACCAAGGCCGAACACTAAGGCGGGCTATGTCTGTATATTAGGATGGAATTCGTTTATTTATGCAAATTAAGGGTATCACATGACAACTGCGAGTCTGTACGTGTGCATTTGTTTTTTACCAGCGCTTGTAAACTAAACTCTATGTAATAAATCAATACTTGAAGAGAATAATTTGATCTTTTGTCATAATGGGCGATATTTCATCTCTGAAACATTCGTTATTTCAAAACATATAATTTTTATATATTACCAAAAAATGACAAAATGTCAAAACTCTCTTTTGCAAACAAAATAAGTTCAGATATGCGAGATGTAAATTTCTACCAACACCAGATACTAAACATTCTAAATCTTGAATCAGAACTGTGACAATTCATTTGTTTAAATATTTTCTATTAGGATATACACTACTTTTGAAGAACTTAACAACAATGTGTGCATTTTAAATCGGACAAAAAGGTCTAATGCGGATTAAAAGGCCCAATAGAATCGTGACTTTTCCGATTTTTTGTCAGATTCTATTTTATCCTGACTTCACTGAAGGTCATACTACTCTATGCAAACTGTGTTATTTTCGGACCAAGGATTTATGGAAATGGCATGGTACTGGTATGTATGTTTGCGATTTGTGAATAAGCAAACCATGCTGTCCACGCAAATATGTACATTATTTCAAACTGGTTACATATCAGTATTTAATAATTTTAAATGGTGGACTTAGTTTTAAATATTTAACAAAATACGCTGCTTTCGATACTTTAAATTTTAGCAACAACATACTAGTACATGTATGTACAGACACCAGGCTTAGCTGTTTGATTAATCCTGTTCGCGTGTACCAAATAACTTAGTTTTAGCACCTTAAAATATTATGTTTGACATTATTTTGAATAATTCTGTTTTGTGGCTTGTTCGAGCACGATTTTACATTGGCTGTCATGTCAATTCTGATCATTGTTAAGTATCAATAAAATAGCAAATAAATTTCAAATGCTGCTCTTTGATAATGGAGCCATTTCATTTTTCTCCGGTTATTTATTACATTCACGATCTGTGCACTTCTGTCACCCTAGAACCGTTAACAACACTAGTAAGTAAATTCAATCTTCTTCACCATGTTAACAGAAACACAGCTACACCTTACTCATCCCTTTTTCATTCGTTTAGAAATAGTCTCAAACAGCAAGTGAGCAACTTCCAGATCCAATTTAATATCTATACTTAAACTGTTGTATTGTTGGTATATATGTGTGACAGATAGTGGATGCTAAGACCTAAAGCTTTTTTGGTGCGCGCCTTAATTTTTATTCTGATGGACATTATTTTACATTGAAATCAGTTTTCTTAATACGTTTCTAACATGTTTGTAGAAATACCGATTAGAAATAAAAAATAGCAAATTTGACACATTCGGAAGTCATCATTTAGCTTTAATCGAGGACTTCCTTTTGCACAAGTTGACATATCTATGTATTTTAGAATTTTGTCGTTGGTGCCGGATAATCCATTTGGCCAATGTCTCCTGAAGAGGTTAGTTATTTTAGGATTCGGGGGATAATACAAGATACTAAACGCGTCCCAGTTCCACAGACACCAACTGGTTTTTAAACATGCGCGGTGTATAGCACTGATACACGGGACATCAGTTTAAGGTACATGTATCATCCGAAAGTCCATTAGGAAATAAAATTTGTCAAGCGATTTATTCACATTTAAAAAATTACACATTGTTCGTGTTAATATGTGAACATAAGTTTGAGCAGAACAATTATCATTTATAGTCTGAAAAATTTTATAATCAGCTTTGAGTGAAAATTCAATCATAAACAACAAAATCTGAAATTTTTTAAATGGTCACCTAGCAACACTTATAAATGGTGGAATAGAGAAATGCTTCTTTATATCTTTTACAAGTCTTTTATTTCAACGAGAAGGTCGGGGACTATGATATTGTATGTAACATAAATTTAATGTGATTTTCGAGAATTATCATTTCTTGTAAAAAAAAGGCGTTATGCTAACATACTACAGTTAAGTTGAACACACAATCAACATCTAGTGTTTAATGCTTAAATTAATTAAAAAGTTCCGATTCAATTTTCTTTCCTATCACAAGTTTTGTTTAAAACAACTTGTCTAAATCTTACAAATTTGTTATTAATCTAGTTTTTCGTAACAGAAAAAAACATAACTTTAAACTGTTAAAATGATTTGACCGAGGGTTTAGGCTAGTTTCAGATAAAACCCTTGTAAATCACTATATTCAATGGTTTAAAGTTTAACAGTCAAAAGGGGAACAAATAACATCAAATTTTCGAACAATATAATGGTAAACATATGACATGATGAAGATAGTAAAAATTCGCAAGTAGTGAATTAACTTCGGTACATTTGTAACAACCGAAAGTTATAAAGATCACTAGCAGATAACTTATAAATATTTTCTAAAAAGGTAACCATTAGACTTTCAGAATCCAAACAGTGTTGTTTGAATTGATTTTCTAAGTGTTTAGAGTGATAGTAAGTAAATTAATATTGTTTCACGTCACTAGTACTTCAAATATTGTTCTATATATAAAACTTTATCCACTGCCAATTTTTTTCTCTCAAGTGGCTACTAATGGATAACGCAAAATGAATGATACGTACGTGAATAACGAAGTAACATCCAGTGCAAAGTATTGTTCTTAAAGCTATAACAGTTCTTGACCTGTTCATGAACCATACGAACTGTCTTTGAAGTCTTCTTCATAGTGGCAAGTTCTTAGTTTGTTCTTCAAGTATTCTTGAATAGCTTTCAGAACATGGCAAGAACATATTATAAATTTGGCCAGCCTTTGATCTGTTCTTCAAACTGGTATGTGACTGCTTTTAAAGTTTAAAACTTTCTCAAAAAAACGTACGTCTAGAAATCATATGAACATCAGCATTCTTAAGAACACTTCTAAATCAATAACTTGTTTTAATATTTCATTTGTTCTTGAAATAGCCAAACATAGCTTTCAAGAACAAATGAAGAATCATTTGAACATCTTAAAACTACTTTATGAACTTGTTTAAACTTTTTATTTGTTCATGACAATAGGTCAAATAGTCATTTCAAAAACTTAACAAGAATTATTAATATAATGAAATACAATAAAAAACAAAATTAGAACCGACTGTCTTAAATTGATAGACAAATCTTTTACTCTGTCACTTCTGAAGAACATAATGAAGAGCAAACTGCGTAACATGAAATACTCTTCTACTGAAAATAAAATGCACTGCCATTCATTACCAAACTACAAAGGTTTTAAGATAACAGCTAAATGAACTGAGGGTAAAACATAAAGAATTCAACCTTACCAATCTGATCATTTTCGTATAAAATTGCAAATCCTCTTCTGAATCAAAATAATTCATGAACTGTTCTTTATCTAAGACTAAAAGAAAAGTCAAAGACATTTCATGAAGTATGAACTGTCGAACTTTGTAAGAACTTTGATTGACAAATCTCACTTCATGCAAATGTTATGTACACCTTTGATTGATTGATTGTTGAGGGCATTTATCTAATGGAATAAGAACGCTATGTTTTCAAAAGTGTAGTTATGTCTGTTTTGGCAAAGGTAAAAGGCTTTATCGTTTAATTTCATTTCTGACTTTTAAGATACACTATTGTAAATGGATTACATGAAATTCTCTTCCCAGGAATAATTGGCTGCGTCACCATTGACATTCATAACCAAACAAGAAAGGTTTTAAAACATTGTGTCTTGTTTACTAGTATTTAAATAGTATTTTGTCCAGCAACATGCATGGAAGGTGGAAGTGTACTAAACTAGAGTTGTCAACATGAGTAATAAAACTGATCTAGTTAATCTGAAGATTTATTTGTTCTCCAAGAAAAATCATAAACACCTTATCTGACAAGTTGGTTAAACATTTAAGGAACTGTTTGAAAAGCGTTTAGTTACAAATCAAGAACAGTATTATCACACTGTTAAAGAACAGTTTGAAAAAATTCTATTACAGATTAAGAGCAGAATAAAAATATTAGCTCAAAAACTGTCAATGACAGTTTAAGAAACGTTAAATGGCAGGACGTTAATCTATTGTTCTTCAACTGTGAATGAACTGTGCTTGAAATGTTCAAGAACCGATTTTACAAGTTCTTTAACCGTTTAGAACTATTTCAAGAATAATGTTTGAATTGTAAAATTCAAAAACTGTTCTTAAAAAGCCATGTTCTTCAGTTGTTCTTCATCAGTAACATCTGCCATTTAAGATAGAATAAAACAAGCATAGCATTCGGATAAATTAAACTTCATTACAATAACGCTCAAGTTGACCATTTCCTAGATTTCTAGGGCTTGACCTGCTTTTTCTTAGAAAAGAGCACACTAAATGCAGGTGAAATAAACCTAAAAAACAGATCTTACAGAATTTTATATATAGAGAGCACTCCTCGGCGTGTTGAAAAGGGTTTGCGAAATCTTCAACACATTTTGTAAAGCTGTCAGTGTGTAGTTGTTGCCATTTGCGGTAAGTTAGAGCGGACCAAGGAAATCTAGCGCCAACATAGCTCATGGTACGCCACTTTGTAGATGACCCATTAGAGCTATTGGTCTCCTTTGCGACATTTTATCAACTTATCACGTATCACAGATGTAGGTTTACATCATCCTTTAGGTCCTACTAAATGAACTTTCATTTTATTTTTTCCTTTGTTTTCTTTGTACCTGAATGGCCAGTCGACATGCTATTACGCATTCGACATAAGATTTCCTTCTATAGTGTAAACAAATTGGCCGGTGATGATAAATAATGTAGGCTTAAGAATTTATTTCTGCAACAATATATTCTTATTGCCAACAACAGTGTTCCTTGACAGTTTACAATACACATTGTTTATAGATATGTTGATATAATACAACAAGAAAGTAGTTATAAGATGAAATGCATGGTTTAGAATTTTAGCGCCAAGATTTTTTTTTGTGATTTGCGAAAGGTCAAAACCGAAGTAGTTTCAGAAGTTGGTATTCTGCTTCTATAGCCTGCGGTCTTGACAATCACATAAAACCATCAAACCACATAAAATCAAGTAAAATCCAGAAATCCACCAAGGTAAATTTGTTGAAAAATGTCACATCCTTACAATAGCCTGTCTGTTTTGGTCAGTTTCGTTTCTTTGATGAACCTTCTACAAAGGACATTGGTCTCCAAAAACAGTGTATCCATTAGTGACCAATATTGTGTGGTCACAGGACTTTAACAGTTAACCTCTACAACAGTTGGTTTAACGCCATCCATCTTTGCTAATATTATAAGTAGTATGTCGGTGTCAAGCCACAATGTAACCTTTTGCCTATGTCAACTCCTGACCTGCTAGTTCTTCAGTATCATTCTTACTTGTCTGCTTGGCCACGTGTATGGCCTCAGCCTTTACTCCGCTTTCATTCAAGGACCCGGAACTGCAGTCAATACAGTGGGTCAGCAGGTTGCATCCAATTTTGTCTGCTCCTCATGTTTAACAAGGGCCAGTTACAGTCTTCAGGCTGCTGACAACTTGACATGGAATCGCGATGCGGCTGTTTCTTTCCAAGTCTGTACTGATTGCAAAGTCAAAATGCGTCAAGATCTCTATCCGCCGGGCTATCCTACCGTTGGTTTCTTTAAGGCTATAATTATGGCCAGAGATTTGTGTTCTGTTTGCACAAAAAATCGCCGACTAAGCAGATTCTGTCGAAAAGACAACAGCTAGCAGTTCTTTCTTGGTTATGTAATAGTTGCGCTCTGCTTTATTTATTATCCTACTTGCCAAAGTTAATACGCGCTCTCTAACTGATTGTATTGTCGCCAAAAATTCCTCCGAGTCAAAGCCGGAATAATCCAAATTGAACATTCCAGCATCGTTAAGGAGGTAAACCATGACAGTTTGACTTATTTTGTGATTTCAAGGCATTTTCTCAATCTAATTATCAAATGAAATGATTCCTCTTCTTTGTCAATTCTATGAGGGGCCTTGCGAAATTTGCTAAGAACCTTAAAGAGTCTGTAGCTAAAAATTGCTACTTGTTTCGAAGCTTTTGGAGTTGGCCAATCAATTACTTTCAAAATTTGGTTAGTTCGGGTCTTGAACTCTATTTTGAGACGACAAGTCCCAAATATACCACTTCAGTTTGAAAAATGTGACACTTGTCAGGTAGACATTTGATGCCCATTTTCCTGATCCTATAGAGATATCAGAAAATGTAAGGGTTAAAAGGTTTTTTGCACACATGATCTACCTTTTTATGCAATGACTGGAAACTATGTTTTGTCGTCATCGACACATTATTCTAAATGCAATTGTTGCTGTAACAATGAAAGTTGCATGAAATAAAGTCCGATAAATCATAACCTAGCTGTTCAGTATACGCATCACCTGATATGTCAGCAATGATTATCTAGTAGCTGACTACATTTTAGAAATTCCTAATATAATATTTTGCTTGTAAATTTCATATTTCAGTCTGCAGTTGAAATTGCCATGATGCTTCCCTAAAATCACAAAAGATATGATTTAATTTCACATCATCAAAGCAGCGATGTCTGTAATAGATACAGATAAGTGATACAGTTTGTTGTTTAAATCACTAACATAATTGTGTTTTCAGTTACCAGTCAACAAACACGCGAACAACCTTTAGATGATACAGTGGAATTGGGAACAGCCTCACTTTACAATATTACATTTAAGTTACGACCATTTTTCATTACGTCACATACATTACGTTACTAAATTAGGTAAGTGTCTAGTAAAACGTTGTACACAAATTATGTTGTACATTGTCTTATAGCAGAGGAATATCCACAATGTACATGTACTTTGATTTACCGAGTTCGCTTAAAAGCATATGTGAAACTTACTTTTTGTTGTATACATTGACACGAGCTAATAAAACCTTTCTTTTGCTTAATTTGATCCTTTTCACATTTGTTACGGTTTTTGAAGAACCCACCCAAAAAATTTTTGAAGTAAAAGCAGTAATTGGGGGCATTTATTGGTCTTGCTTACATGTTATTTCATTTTCTTACCAAAAAATACCAAGCAAACCAGTTTTTTCATCAAGACGACGTGTCACGTGCAAGACCCAAATCCCTACCTCGAGGGTCAAGGTCAAACTTAGGGTGTAAAGGTAATGAAATCCTGTATAGTATATGCACACCTTCGTATCCGGACTGTAACTCTGTCATGCATTGAAAAATTTTAAAATTTTAAAATAAGTTGGCACATTTGTTCAGCACACCAAGACGACGTGTCGTGTGCAAACCCACGGCCTTACATCAAAGATCAAGATCACACGTAGAGTTTAAAGGTATTGGAATCCTGTATATATGCACACATTCGTGTCCAAACTGTAACTTTGTCATATATTGAAGGATTTAAAAAACAAACTTTGCGCAAGTGTTCAGCACATCGTGTCAAATGCAAGTCCCGCCTCCTTACCTTGAAGGTCAAGGTCACAAGGTCAGGCAGTTTAGAATCATGTATATATACACACGTTCATGCCCTGATTGGTATTCTTTATACAATTAAAGATTAATTGGAATAAATGTTCAGCCCATAGAGATAAAGTGTCATGCGCAAGTTCCAGTTCCACACATTGACGGTCAATGACAGAGACTGCGAGACACCTCTTTTTGGGCATTTGTCACTTAAAAGAGACAGCTCTTATTTTTATATTTTACGCATCATTTTTCGCGTATGAAACTACGCACACGCTTGATTTGATTTGGTTGATGCACTGCATGCGCTGAAGGCTATGAATAGATGCATTTAGGTACAAAATAAGTTTTGCTTCTTTTTTAAACCTCGAGACATATCAATGGGACAATAAAGACGAAATTAGCCAATAAACATAATGCGGAAATTGTCAAACCTAGCTAAATGTTGGTCAGTTTTGCATCATTAAAGTCATCTCTAAGATATTAATATTATGTATTTGCCTGGTCGATAATATTCAGTTATATCATTTTTATATAAAAACATGTTAATTTACTTCGAAGGTAATAATTTTTCACGCATACAAATATATATTCAGATTTTTTTGAGGAAGTAAAAACCTTATAAATAATTCTCATAGTTTAAAAGTAATTATGTACGCAGTATATTCTTATTTGCGCAAGTCAAGCTTGGACAAATGGACGCTTCAAAGGTAATATTTACAGTATTTGTTAGAAATGTGGAAATGGCCTTGAAGATATCTTTATCGAAAAGACATATTTAGTAATAGGAAAACAGTATTTGACTCTTGACATATTAATGTTTGGTTTTAAATTCTTTTGAAAGGTGAGTAGCAATAACATGGCCGTATACAAGATGATGACATTTTTTCAGTTGTATAATGTTTTTTTAATAGCTATACAGCAATTTATATGCAAAATGATCAGACATGTCAAACCTCTTTCTCTGATCAGTATCATTTAACAATAACAGCTGTAGAAACTTTGTAGTTCTTAGTGTACTTCTTACATTGCAGTACGAATAAAGGTTCGTGCTTATCAAGCAAAAAATATCGCATTTTATTCTATATCTATTCAATGTATCCAATCGTGAACGTTTATTTGCAACACGTGACCGTACAATATATAACCTCATTGGACGCACGTGCGTACACAAAATCCTGCTTCTTTTTCTCTCCATATTTGGAAGGTTCAGCAGTCCCATGTTAAATATACGATAAAGCCCGAAACGCGTGAAAATGATCCGAATGACGATCGGTAAACGCTCTATATGTACAGAGTCTGTTTAAGCGCCTTGAAATCAGGATTATTTGTCGTTTGCTTGTAAACACAAAAACGAGGAAAAGGCAGAAATACAATATTCAGTGAATCATTTTTTATTTAAACTAAAACAAAATAGTTATAGAATAACGACTCGTCAAGTATGGTTTCCTCAGCTGGGTACTCGCCTAAATATATCTCCGTATTGTACAATGTTAAATAATCTAATAGGAATGGTAACAAAAGTAAGAAAAACATACTAAAATTAAAGCCACAGGATCACATTTACAAGAAGCTCTCATTTCATCAAGAAAGATGTCTTACTAACAGAAATGACCTTTATTTGTACAAAAAAGCATTATCCTTACTTTTCCTTTATCTAATGGAATATTTTTCTCGAAACATAAATAATGTGTTCAATGAACGCAAACTAATAAATGAAAACATTTTCAAAGAACAACATATATCGACTAAATGTCCCATTTAAGCACAAGTACTCAACATGAAGGCCTTCTGTACTAAATCGCTATCCACCCATTTATTGTACAACAACTACTTTACATAGAGTATTGAATGTTAACGGTACTGCAACATAATATATTTCAGATACTGACTGGAATGAATGCTTTTAGGTTAAGAATTAATACTTGCAAATATTCTATTATTTATGTTTAGAAGTTATTTAGTTTGACATCAGTTATTGGGAGTGTCCTTTTAAATCGATAGGGAGTGTCCTATAAAATCGATAAGTTCACATGGGAAACACTGATAGGAACTCTTTTTCTTGAAGAAACAATTTGAATACGAAAGAACGGCAAATGTCAACATGCTTTGAATAGAAAACGGTTCTATCATTATCCTGTCAATAAATTTATGTTACTATATCAGTAAATTCAAAGTGATCCTGGGTATATTTAACGATCATAAAGTTTAAAAATTTGAACATCTGATGCTTATAGCTACAACTGCTCGCCCACAGCTCTGGTGAAAAAATTTAAATTTCTCCGAAATAATATATTAAATCAAAACGTAAAAGTAAATGCTAGAATCAACAACACAAGTTAATATCAACGAATCCATTTGAGACAATCTATTGAAAACGTTGATGGGTTCGGTTTTACAGCTAGTTATACCGGGACTTCAAATGCATTAGCATCGTTTTATAGTTTAATATTGTATAAATACAACAAGAGTTAACAGATTTAATGCTGTTACTTTTTTAGTTGACAGCCCTATGAGTATATGGCAGAATTAGACCCATCAGAGATTTCATACAAGAAAAACAGGGATAAAAAGTATCGCAGCGGGCCCACAAACAAAACTTATTTGTAATTATTTTGGAAATTGGTGATGGTTGATGCTAAGGCATGGTCTCAAAAGAACTCAAGGATACAACGTCTGGTTGAACAAGTAGAAACTGACACGACACCACATATACTGACTAACCGGTAGTATCTAAACTCTACTGTTATAGAATAATATGCATCGATTTATTAAAGAGTTGTAAACAAATGTATACCCCATTGTCTTAAACCTAGAATATATATCATGAAAAACTACATGCGTTTCTTTTTTGCCTGCAAAGTTATTAAAGAGTTGTAAACAAATCTTAAACCTAGAATATATATCCTGAAAAACTACATGCATTTCTATTTTGTCTGCAAAACATTTCTGTCTTTGAAGATGGCGACTCAAGTCACGTTGGCAGTTTGTAATTGTTCGCTAAGCACATTTTCCATAGAGTTCGTAAAAACACATCATCATATTTTGTCTATCTGCATTTACAATCAACTGCTTAAATTATACAAAACGCAAATACTTATCCAGAGTAAATCTGATATCAAGTATACATTTTTGTAATAATAAAGCAAACTTAAGGTAATCAGCCCATAACGGTCATTTTTTCGATCGTTATTTTCATTAACAATATCCTTCAACGATTCATATTTAAATTTTAAAAGAAATTAACGGTATAATTAAAAAGATATATGGAATTATATACCCCTAGCCCCATCTTATAAAAGGCTAATTGAAGAATTTACATGTACCAGAAAGAATGATGTGTCAGTAACCATTATATATCACAACTTTACATAATTATAAACCATATTTACTGACAGAAAAAGTTAAACAACATGTTTCATTTGTTGTTGGTTAAAATGGACTGGTTCTTTAAATTTAAGGTGATAAATGATATATCTATTTGTCCAGGAAACCTTGACCGTATTAGTGGAAGGTCTTAAGTTATTTATGTAATGTGTAGTTTATGCCTACAAAATTAACATAATTTTCTTCATTTGTTAATAAGTATATGGTTATATATTCTTCATAAAAGATTCAAGGTGTAACATATCAAAACTGAATAAATCAATCTTTAACTCTTCAAAAAAGAAAAAAAAACTATATTCTGTCTAACGTTTCCGGCTTTTCAGATTTTAATTTAGATTTCAGCATATATCAATACAGTACGGATACAAAATAGTTAGTGTCTTGGCCTAAGATACCCATAAATTAGAAGAATATAAAACATTTGAACAAACCTTATGGATAACAATTGTTATTTCAGTATCTGCTTGTCTTGCTGACAGCCGTTTTTGTCATGTCAGGAACTGATGCAAATTATGGAAGAGGTTCGAACCACCGGCGTGAATTTAACTTTCAGCGAATAATGAAACAACTAAGTAAGTAAAGATAAATTTACGACAGATGCTGCAGCTTCATAGTTTGTTGACAGATACTTATTTACTTCTTAATTTGTATAAAAATATGCTATTTACATGTATAACGGTATTTTCTCTCTAACTTAAGCCTTTGCTAATGAGCTATATCAGTATAATCAAAATCTCTCTGTCAGCCAGTATAATCAAATTCTGTCTTTCAGTCAGTATGATCAAAGTCTTTTTATCAACCAGTATAATCAAAGTCTCTATCAGCCAAGTTTAATTTAAGTCTTTCTATTAACCAGTTGAATCAAAGTCTCTCTATCAGCTAAGTTTAATTTAAGTCTTTCTATCCCAGTTTAATCAATTCTCTATATCAGCCAATATGCAATGTTATCAAAGTCTCTCTATCAGCCAGTATAATCAAAATCTTTCTGTCAGCCAGTTTAATCAAAATCTCTCTATCAGCCAGTATAATCAAAGTCTCCCTATCAGCCAGTATAATCAAATTCTGTCTTTCAGTCAGTATGATCAAAGTCTTTCTATCAACCAGTATAATCAAAGTCTCTATCGGCCAAGTTTAATTTAAGTCTTTCTATCAACCAGTTGAATCAAAGTCTCTCTATCAGCTAAGTTTAATTTAAGTCTTTCTATCCCAGTTTAATCAATTCTCTATATCAGCCAATATGCAATGTTATCAAAGTCTCTCTATCAGCCAGTATAATCAAAATCTTTCTGTCAGCCATTTTAATCAAAATCTCCCTATCAGCCAGTATAATCAAAATCTCTCTATCAGCCAGTATAATCAAATCCATAGATCAAAGTCTCCCTATCAGCCAGTATAATCAAAGTCTCTATCAGCCAAGTTTAATTTAAGTCTTTCTATCAACCAGTTGAATCAAAGTCTCTCTATCAGCTAAGTTTAATTTAAGTCTTTCTATCCGAGTTTAATCAAAGTCTCTATATCAGCCAATATGCAATGTTATCAAAGTCTCTCTATCAGTCAGTATAATCAAAATCTCTCTGTCAGCCAGTTTAATCAAAATCTCTCTATCAGCCAGTATAATCAAAGTCTCCCTATCAGCCAGTATAATCAAATTCTGTCTTTCAGTCAGTATGATCAAAGTCTTTCTATCAACCAGTATAATCAAAGTCTCTATCAGACAAGTATAATGTAAGTCTTTCTATCAGCCAGTATAATCAAAGTCTTTCTATCAGCCAGTATAATCAAAGTATCCTTATCAGCAAGTAGATCTATAATCAAATTCCGTCTTTCAGTATGTTTTATGCCGTAAAAAAAGAAAAAAAAAACGATATGCCTTCATGATGACGTCATATTGTGCCGCATGACGTTAATGAATATCCGCGTAGACAATAACGCTTTGCATTTATTCACTTTTTGTAATTTCTCAATTAATAACGCCATTCCGAGCGTTTTTATCGTCTAACAAACACATCATTGTCGTCCTGATGCACAGATATAAACCACTCAGGCCTCCGGCCTTCGTGGTTAATTACTGCGCATCAGACTCCAAGTCATTGTATATAAACGATAAACACCGCTGGAACGGATGTTATTTTATAATTGAATAACAAGTATTCAAATTATATGTCTTTATTCTCCTCTATGTCACAATCGAAAAAATGATGGTCGTGATAGTATTTGTAAATATATTCTGTACATAATGTATGCATTTTAAATTATACAATGTCATACTAGAAAACTGTTTCAGGGAATATAATAAGAATAGTTGTTAGTTTTGTATTTGTTACTTCTATTTACATTATATTAACTTGTTAATTCTGCTTATTAATAACTGAATATGAGTATTCATGACGTGTCTTTAGCAAAATGCTCATAGACGTTTTATTAGCCTTTTTCATTTTAATACGGCTCGTTAAAATATAGAAATGGCAACAATAACAGCTCAGTCATAGTAACGTATGAATGATAACGCTGTAAACGGTGAACATGTGGTAGTCTGTTTTTGTTACAAGACATTTCTGTTTTCTGAAGTTTAATGCAATATTTTAAAATTGTTAATCCATTTGTAGATATATAAGTAACGTATTGTAATAACAGCATATCCATATATTTGTGTTAGCATATAAGGCTATACATTTTCTTGCTCCAAACATTATAATTTAATTGCATTTTCCAGTAACAATAGTTACAGCTTACGCTCTGTAACTAACAATAACATAGTGATACCAAAATTTCGTACCAATTATCTAAACGCTAGTTTTACATTCTCCAGTGTACACATATGGAACAGTATACCATATAAGAACAGCTAAATCACTGTTATCGTTTAAAAAGAAATACAAACAATACTTACTGAAGCAATACAAAGTCGGATGAATGAATATTTACTTTAATGATATGTCTTTAATTATGAGTGTTTGTCATAGTATATGTGTGGTTTTTTTTTCATTCAGCAATCATCTTATCTAAGATGTTAAATAAATTATATTATTGCCGTTACATAGTAGAACAATGTATGTGAATGTGTGCATCAATATTTCTTATCATCGTTTTGTAAATGCTTGTTAATACAGTTAATTTCTTATGAAGGCCACATTGAAATATTAGATATATGTATGTTTATGCCTGTCTAAATGTGTACCTTTCTTTAAATAAAGATATTATTATTATGATTATTATGATTATGATGATCATGATGATGATTATGATTATGATGATGATGATTATTATTATTATTATTATTATTATTATAACGGAATTAATGCTTCAAAAGCACACTGACTTTAAAAAAAAGATTGAAAATTATTATAATAAGGGAAAGTTGTGTTTGAGTTTTATTACTGATTTCATAAGTACTTAACAATTTACATGACATTAATAAAAAGTTTTTTTCTTTTTATTTGTATAGTAATGCATATACATGTATATTTCTTTTTCATTCGTAGAAAGTTGCAGGCATGCTGGCCTTACTCCATGTTTCGGAGAGGTACCTGTACGATGCTTTTCCAGATTTGAAAAATGCAATGGTCTAGTATTCTGTCGTCGTTTCCACGATGATGAATTAGGTTGCTTTGGTGACGGTGAGTATTACTCTTGAAATCTTTAATCCGTTTGTTTGAAGACATTATTGTGAAACATTTTAACTTTTTGACGCGATGTTACAGACGTTGACATTGATTTCAGAAATAATAAATGTGTCCCTGTATTCTGTCTTTGAATAAAAAACAGTCAGGAGTTCGGATGCGTAGTAATTTTCGCATTCGAACGACTGACTGTATTTGTTTTAACGATAAAATACTGGCACATATTCATTATTTCGATTCTTCGACGTAGTTTGTTTTTTTGAAAACTATCCCAAACAATATTCAACTAGTAGCAGTACATTATTGTAACTTAAAAACAATAGATGCGATTGGACGCGCTTGTTTACATACATGATGCAATGTATGTATTTGCATCATTTCACTGCACGTCTTTGGATAAACGTGCTACACATAGCGGCAAAGTAACAATATTTTCTTTAAACTTTTCCCTGTCATAAATAGAATATTTTGTGAACATTTTAGATGATTCTTTTGTTATGTAGTCATTTGGACAACGCGGCAAAATAACATTTTTTTTCTTTAAAATTGTCCTGTCATAAATATAATATTTTGTGAAAATTTTAGATAATTCTTTTGTAATGTAATCAATTTGACATGGCGACAAGATTCTTTAAAAGGACATACCCTATATCTAGCCGATTATATTTTCAAACATACATTATGTGTTCAATGTCGTACAAAATGTATAATGATGAATAAATATAATTTCAAAGAAGAACCTATGGCTTAAAAAGCTTCATTTCCCCACAATTAATTAATACAGAGGTCTCATCCAGCACGTGGTTTTAACGACACAATGCCAAATGCGAAACAACATGGTGCAGCACCTTCTGACAGACTTTACTGTTATTGCTTTTGAATTTTAGAATCTAAGTTATATTACGTTATAATACACTTAACAGAATCTTATTTGTACAGGGACTACCAGTGTTCAAGAAGAAACTCGTACGTTAACTATTCGTACAACTAGCACGAAGTCAGTTGTACAGTTCAGCACCACCACTAAAACGGTTCATACAACAGAAACGTTGGCCAGCATTACTTCTACCACAAGTGTGACACCGATCATACATCCCTCCCATTCAATGACGACTACATCTGTTACATCGGACTTTGTTGCCACTGTAGTTGTAGCTTCCAGAATAACTGCGGGATTCGCTGCAGGACCAGGTAGTGCGTGTGTAGATTTAGCTGAGGTTGGTGCGCCCTTCCGTAAAAAGCGTGATGTATTAGCGGGAGATAAAGGAGTTACTGGTAAGATACGTAGAAAACGTGGTGTATTTGAGGAAGATATAGGAGATACTGATAACATACGTAGAAAACGGCAGAATAATGTTGTTAATGCAGCTGCAAACAGATATTCATTACGAATGGGCAATTTTGAATATACGGGAACTGTTCTCGCAACCGCTGTGTGTATTGAGGCATCAGTAAAGATCTCAACCTAATTAATATAGGCTGTTTGACTATTAGTAAGAGAAATGAGTCTACGATGGACGGTATAGTATGGACTGTAGATAAAGGAAATAGTGTACATGAAGCTGGAAAAAATGCCAATTACGTAACATGCTGTCTTGAAGCAGTTTGGTCAGTATTTCTAAAAGTAGAAATACTTTTCATTATGTCTGTACCTTGCAATAGTATTTCTATGTCATTGTCATATGCAAATATTAAAGTAAAAAGATATGAAAAGTTATATTCTTCAAATTGGCCTGTCTCTTACAACATTTACAATGAAATGCACGTATATCGAGTTTGTTTTTCATGATTCATTATATTTGTACTTGTTGTACATATTGTATTTAAATATCATCGTAGGCGCGTTTTTTTGTGGCGTTTTTGTCGACCAGATATAGAAAACCATTCTTCAATTTATAACAGTTAATATTGATTCTGGTATTTTAAAATAAATACCCATTATTCAACAAACTATTGAGTTTTCAATACAGAGTGATACCACTCAGGAACATTTGAGGAACAACATGACATAAATTCATATTATTGTTTACACAGGTTACATCAAACACAATGCACTGTAACAGTTGTAAATATATCGAGAAGCAAGATAGCATGGATTCTCAGACCCACTTTTTTGAAATTAAAATAAATGAGAAGTTTGTTGTACTACTGCAGTGAGTCACAAGATACACTCCGCCTTTATTTATAAGATGTAAAATTCAATCTTTAATTGAGTTGTGGTTTTAGCTGTCGGTACAAAAGTTGGTAAGTTATACATGACCTTGCACGGTTACATTGTATTACATTATGTAACTTGTACATATACAGAGTGATGTTAGTATACATAATATTACCTCATTATAAAATTTGCATTTTGTAATTCCATTATCCAACAAGAAGCAACACGAATGATTCCGAATGAAGCTCTTAACTTATTTAGAAATAAGTATGCTTTCAGCTTTTCCGTTGCCAAAATGTATCAAGGTGAGCCAAAAGTTGGTAGAAAATACTTTTACAAGATATTCTGAAACTATCAGAGCTTCCGCCACGTGTTGGTTGTTTCGACAAATGAATGATGAAAGTAAAACTTTCAGTGAGGGTTCAATTATAAATGAGCTGGACTGCAGTGACCCTAGTAGAGAAAAACAAGAAAACAAAGAGACCAAAAAAAGGCAAGATAAAAGATGGAAAAGATCGAGGAAAAAAACGAGAATAAGAACTCAAAGGATATATCCGAAATACAAAACAAAATTATTAAATAAATGAATGAAACACTTTCGAGTATTATGATAGATAGTTAAGTTCAATGAGAGATGTTTGGACAAATGAAAATGGTTTCAAGGTCGAAAAGTCCTAGAATTACGTTTGTGTGAAAAGGAGCGAGAGAACGACACTCTGAAAAGCATTTAACTGGCTGCAATAAATAAAACTCAAATTTTAGGGTATGGTGCGGCTTTTTTATCAGCCACAATCGTATTTTGATAACAATGTCGTGACAATATAATAATAAATACTAAGTATGACTAAAAGTAAATAAAATCCTTCTTACAACGTATAATGAAACCTTAATTTCACAACACTTTCTGTAACACGTCACAACACGTCACATTATGTCACTGAGGGTAACCTTTTGGCGGGAAGAAGGCTCTGCTGAGTTCCCACATAACAGTTACCCGAGGTGATGGATATTTTCAACTGTACCAAGTGCCTCATGATAGTAATTTTTTCTTGCATACCGTCTTGCACTTTAAAATAGATTTCTAAATGCAAACTTATCGAA
The DNA here is from genome assembly GCA_022818135.1 of Saxidomus purpurata. Lineage (NCBI taxonomy): Eukaryota > Metazoa > Mollusca > Bivalvia > Venerida > Veneridae > Saxidomus > Saxidomus purpurata. Next base: position 35,368,241 of record JAFMSR010000014.1, read on the forward strand.
ATAATGCATAATGATATAAAAACAAACGATATTCAGATGCTTTGTTTGGGGGAAGTGAAATATTTCATGACATGACAGAAGATACAGTTTCTGTGATGTTGTCGAACTTCAAAGATGACAGTGTACACTGTGTACAGTCGCGCCAGCTTTATCATTTTTGACTGAGCACGGTCATCTATAAACTTCGACAACACCACTAAAACTGTGTTTTAGGTGCTGAGATTTGGAAATATCGTAACACTACCGTTGTTTATACAACATTTTATCTGTTCAATTAAAATACATTGTATGGTAAATGAATGGTTATTTTGCTAGGGATAATACTATAAACATGATTATAACCATTTCTAGTCAAAAAGTTAATATTTAACAAGTCATATCTCAGTTAATATTTGACCAAATTTAAATCTTCAAAGACGACTGAGTTCTTATAGCATCATAGCCTAATGTGGTGATTCGATATTTCTTTACACAAAACAATATACCAAGGAAAACTTGGGAAACTAAATTACCCGTAAGTAGCTCCCGCTCTTTCAAGTCACTCCCGCTCTACCGGGTGTACCGGTGTGATAAGTAAGAAATAATAATGTGACCCTGTATTTCATCGTTGTGTTCGGATACGTAATAATTAGATTCTACAAAACTGATCACATCGGTAACAAACTACAAAAACTAAGCACAGAGTGAGAGAGGATAATGTTTCAGTGTGAAAAACGCTAATGCAGAAGAAAGAAAACGGCTATGACCTTGTGTGAAAGGGGTACATGTATATATTTAGGTGAAGAGGCTGAATGCTCTAGAGTGAACGGGCTAGCATCGGTAGAAGGGACTCCTGTCCACAAAAAAAATATAAACAGGCGCCTGATGCCACAAGTGCAATATCTCAAACGGGCTAGTGTCTAACAATACCGAATAGAGTTAGGCGGCTAATGTCATTAATTCATTTTAAATTGTTAATATTTATTATGTTACGGTAGATGAGCAAGTTTCTATTTTATTAAACATGTGACATGTGTATCCGCCTGTCTCTAAGCGTTACTTAAGACTGCAAGCAGTTACCCGTGATCTTTCTCAAATCCAAAACACAATTTATATTGGCTTAAAAAACGTCTCCGTGTATAGTTTTCTGGACAAGTTTTCGATTAAATTTGACAGGAAATCGTGCCCTATTTTCAAATAAAATGTTAATAATAAATGACACAATGACTAAAACAATCATTTTTCTATACGAAATATATCTTTACTTAAATGACGTCAGTTATATACAAGTTCTCAATATCATTCTTCAGTTCCAATGAAGTCAAAATAGTTACTACGTCAGCTCATCGGGTGATATATCTACTAATTTAAGTTGTTAACAATATCTAATTTTCAGAAACTTGTTGTGCCATATTTAATTCATTGAAGGGAAGGGCTTTCTCAAAACGTTTATTTTAATATGTACAATTTTTACGAAGGTGAACTACATAATGAGTGATTCTGACATTTCACATTTTCTTTGTAAAGTTAATGAGCACTGGGCATACACATAAAACCTTTTACGGTTTATTTATCGTTTCCCTTACGCTAAGCCATTTTTGACTGGCAAATCTTGCAGACAGATCAATAGATAAATGTGTCTATCTCGTGACTAGTTACTTGAAAGTTATCATCGTTGCAAGGATAAGTTATTGAAGAAAACGTTGGGTTTGTTTTTGCATTCTAGGCTTATATCTTGTTTTAAAAAATTGCGTATATTCGAGAAAGGATTTTCTGAAAAGGGATCACATTATGTCTATTCCGATTTGGCCAAATAAATCATCCGCAAACCATTATTGACTTACAAGGCTTGTCGATAGTTTAAGAATTGTAGTTTGCTGTAAACTGGTAATATTATTAGTTTCTTTCATGAGCACGAGGTTCAGATCGAAATATCCGTCACTGAGGGTAACTGTTTTGGCGGGAACGAGGCTCTGCCGAGTTCCCGCGAAACAGTTACCCGAAGTGACGGATATTTCCATTTGAACCAAGTATCTCATGACAGAAACTTTTTCTTGCATACTGTCTTGCACTTTGAAATAGAAACTTAAATACAATCTTATCGAAATGATGCATTTCAATATAAAACAAACGTTATTCAGATGCTGTGTTTGGGAAAGTGACGTCACATTGTCTATAATGTTACGTCATAAGTAATTCACGTAAGTCGTCTTACACGGGGGCGGGGGGTAAGATGAGATTTTCCAGCACTGGTAAAAACTGCAGATATCCCCATCTGGTATGCAAGAATATATAATATCAGATAAAGTCAAATTCAAAATGCTACCAGTAATATGAATTCAATACATGTATCATGTATATTATCGAACTTACACGTATGACATTCATATATAAGTAAGTAAGTAAGTAAATAGTTTATTATTGTGACATGTGCATAACTTAACAAAGTCATGGTAAATAAGTAAACGAAGCACCCGGCCCAACGGGCCTGTAAATAACCAATAAATATAGAAGTTATTTAAATAGTGTCTAGAAGATGTTTGTTTGTTAAAGAGTATGAATTTCACAAAAATTAATTTAAAGTAGACGCTCTAAAACACATTCTTCCAAAATTTCACCATCTTGCATTGTTAAGTGTTCCAAAGACTCACCATTGTGGTAACCTCTGAACGACAGACGCTGTAACAAAGGATGAACATAGAAGATGTATTTTCTTTAAAGGGAACTGCACATAATATCTGTTCCGATTTGGCCAAATAAATCATCCACAAAACATTCTTGTCGTACTAGGCTACTCGATAGTTTAAGAAGTGCAAGTAATATAAAATAATATCAGATAAATTCATGTACAATATTTTGAATTCAAAATGCTACGAGTAATATGAATGCAATACATGTAACATGTATACGATTGAACTTGTTTGTGGATGATATTTTCATAGCTTAGTAGAGAAGCTGGTCACTTGTGCCGATACAGTTATAACTTATTGATTAAAAAGTAAGAAAACAAGTTAAAGTTCAATTTTGTTTTTGTAAAAGAGTATGAATTGCACTACGTTAAAGTTAACGCTCTAAAACACATTCTTCCAAAATTTCACCAACTTGCATTGTTAAGTGTTCCAAAGACTCATCATTGTGGTAACCTCTGAACGAAAGACGCTGTAACAAAGGCTGATGAAGATGTTCGGATTGGCAGAACGGGAAACCATTAGTGTGGTTTATAAATTGTAATATATGAATTTAAAGATATGCATAAGCTGTGCAACATTAATCTTGTCTGACATACGCTATGACTTAAACTGACATATGTGTCTATATAGACTTTATTTAATAACATATCATGTAAGATTTGTAGTTCCAGGAAAAAGTAAAGTTGATAAAGTTGCTCACGTAACAGACATTAATGGCTACAAATATTCGTTTTTGACAAAATATCGTAAATATCATTGACTTATGGACTCCAAATATTCTAGCTGTTGTCAATTTTGGCTACATATAATTATTATACTCCTAGAATGTAAACAGCCGAGTTGGAAGCTAGCTTATCCCAAATGGTTGATATCATGCAATATGCTTTACAAACGTTTGAAGTTTAGAGTAAGTGTTGTACAGTTACTCCTAGATGGTTTATGAAATTTACCTAGCAAAAGTGTTTTGGAAAGGACGAGTACTAGAATCCCGTCCTCCGTAAGAAACTGCAACTTTTTCACATAGGAGTAAGCCCGGTTGTATGGACCGAGTAGATGACCATTTATCATTGAGGGTTTGTTAACTTTGTGATTACAATAAGATTCTTTTATAAATCTACCAAAAAGGCCGACCACAAAGGCGGGCCATGTCAGTTTATAAAGATTGAATCCGTGTATTTATTCAAATTAAGAGTATCACAACTGCGAGTATGTACTGTGCATAAGTTTGATATCAGCGCTTGTAAACTAAAATCTATTTAATAAACCAATAATTTAAGATAAGAGAATAATTTGATCTTTTGTCATAATGGACGATATTTCATCTCTGATTTACAGTCGGAATTTTGATATATTACCATAAAATGACAAAGTTGTCAAACCTCTCTTTTGCAAACAAAATGACCTCAGATATACGAGGTAATAATCTACGAATTCTTGTAAATTGCTACCAACACCAGATACTAAACATTTTTAAATACAATATTTTGAATAAAGATATACGCTACTTTTGAAAAAAAACAACAATCTTATGCGTGCATTTTAATTCGACAAAAGTCAAATTCGTTTCTGTTCCGATGTTTTATCTGGACTTCAATGAAGGTCATAATACTATGCAAACTGGTGTTATTTTGCCCGTGTCATAATCTGACCATAAATGGAAATGGCTAGGTATTTATGTTTGCGATTTGTGAATAAGCAAACATGCTGTCTACACAAATATGTAGATTATTTTGAATTGGTTACCAACATCAGTATTCAATAAATTTGAATGCAGAACTTAAATTTGAATATTTGACAAAAAACACTGCTTTCGATACTTTAATCTTAGTTACTACATACTTAGTGTGTGAAGAACAAGGCTTAGTCGTTTTGTTAATCTTGTTCGCTTGCACTAAAATAAATAAGGTTTAGCATCTTGAAAATGTTTTGTTTACTTTTACTATACCTCACAAGTCAAAGTGTTAGGGGGCTATACTAGATTCAGTTTGTCTGTTTATCTGTCTGTCTGGCTGTCTGTCTGTAGACGCAATCTTTATAAATGAAACTTCACTGAAGTGATGAGTACCATGCTTAGTTGTGCATGGTCCATGTTTTGTGTCACTAAGTCAAAGGTTAAGGTCGCAGGGGCTCGAGATATTAAAATCTTATGACTCTGAATTACCAAAACCCCTGGTCAGAATTTAATGATACTTTTCAGAAGTGATAAGTACCATGCCTAGTTGTGCATGGTCCATGTTTCGGGTCACAAGGTCAAGATCACAAGGGCTTGAGATAGTAAAATCTTGTTAGCTCTCAATCCCAAAATCCCCTGGTCAGAATTTGATGATACTTCACAGAAGTGATAAGTACTGTGCCTAGTGTTTCGGGTTACTTAATCAAAGGTCAAGGTCATAAGAACTCTAGATAGTAAAATCTTGTAAGCTCTTTATTTCCATAGCCGCTGGTTAGAATTTTACGATACTTCACAGAAGTGATCAGTATCATGCCTAGATGTGCATGGTCAATGTTTCGGGCCACTAGGTCAAGGTCACAGGGGCTCGATATGATAAAATCTTGTGCGCTCTGATTCTCCAAAACCTCTGGTCAAAATTTAATGATACTTCACAGGAGTGGTAACCACCATGTCTTAAGTTGTGCAGGTCACATAATTAAAGCATCAACTGTTACATAAATTCTATATACGGTGTCAGCTTCTAGTTTTTGATAATTATATTAGAAACTATCGATTTTGTGACACGTTCGAGCACGATTTTACATTGGCTGTCATGCCAATTCAGATCATTGTTAAGTATCAATAAAATAGCAATTAAATAATCTCAATTGTTAATGGAGCCAATTAATTTTTTCCGGTTAAAATTACATTCATAATCTGTGCAATTCTGCCACCTAAAAAACGTTAGCAACACTAGTAAGTTAATTTAAACTTCTAGATCATGTTAACAGAAACACAGCTACACCTTACTCATCTCTTCTTCAAGCAAGTTTGAGAATGTCATCACAAGTGAGCAACTTTCAGACCCGTAAAAATATTTATACTTAACCAGTTGTATTTTTAATATATATGTGTGAGCCAAGTTTCTCATGATGGAAACTTTTTCTTGCATACCGTCTTGCACTTTAAAGTAGATTTCTAAATGCAAACTTATCAAAATGATGAATTATCATGAAAAACAAACGATTTTCCGCCGTTGTGTTTGGGAAATTGACGTCACAATGTTTATAACGTTACGTCATAAGTTATTCACAAGAGTCGTCTGGCATAGGAGGGGTGCCAGACCGGAATTTCCGGCATGGGCAAAATCACCGGAAATGCCGATCCGATATGCAAGAAAAGACATTTGACCAACTTACCTGAAGTGGTTAGTTATTTTAGGATTCAAGGGATAATGCAAGATACAGAACGTGTCCCAGTTCCACAGACAACCGCTGGTTCTTAAACATGCGCGGTTTAGCAATGGTACACGAGATATCGGTTTAAGGTCTCGTCTGAAAGTCCATTAGGAAAAAAGATTTATCAAGCAAGTTATTCACCTTTTAAAAATTATATATTTCTATGTTGTCCTGTGAACATAAGTTTGAGCAGAACAATTATCATTTATATTCTTAAAAGCCTTCCAAAACAGCAATCTGAAATATTTTGAATGATCACTTAGCAACACTTTATAAATGGTGGAATAGAGAGATGCTTCTTTATACAATTTTGACAAGTCTTTTTTTCAACGAGAAGGTCGGGGACTATGACATTGTATGTAACATATAGTTAATGTGATTTTCGAGAATTTCTATTTCTTGTATAAGAAAATTAGGCGTCATGCTAGCATACTGCAGTTAAGTTAAACACACAATCAAAATCAAGTGCTTCATGCTTAAGTTAGTTACAAAGTTTGGTTTCAATTTTCTTTCCCATCATTTATGTTGTTTAAAACAACTTGTCCAAATCTTACAAATTAATTATTGTTCCAGTTTTTCGTAAGAGAAAAAACAGACAGACAAATAGATGAACTTACTGCTGTGTTTGATACTTACAAATACAGTTACTAAGCAGACTTGGTCAAGTCGTACTTATTGGTCGAATTGTCATGTGGACGAATCGCCTGACATAGGTGACGTTATAAAAGAAATAAATAGAACGGAATTTTATGCTAATGCCATGAAGTTATTGCTTCTTTTTACGGTGATTGTCAGGCACATTGTTTGATGAACATTTTGGTAAATTTTCAAAATTAAATTTGTATTTTGATTCTTATCTATCTAAAACAAATTCGCTGCATAACTCATATTCATGACGTCGATATTTTCTACGTAAGTCTGTAACGTCTGCAAAAGGGGAGCGGTGGTGTAGAGGTTAAGGTGTCCGCCGCTCATCCCGGAGGTTGCGGGTTCGAGCACCACTTGGGTCACGACCGTACCTCCTCATATGACACCAGTACCGGTTTTTCCAGGAAGAGGACTTGAGAGTGACTCGATAAGCTGCAAGCTTTCTTCACAATCGAGCTAATATAAATTAGTATAAACTAAACTACGCTTATTGTCATCCGACTACATTATTTCGGTGTCTCACTTATAAGTCCCACTCTAACATAATAAATCGCAAGGCAGGACCTACACCGTCCTGGCCAGAAACAACCATTTATTAAAACAAAAAGTCCGCCTAATAAAACCAGTAAAAATGTTAAGCCAAAATCAGTTGAAATTCAAATATGAAATTTCGAACGAAACCATTTATAACAAACCTGAAGGCCTGGGGGCTATAGGTTAACTCCCCGAAAAACAACTTTTCACCTAGTGTTCTGCGTTGAATCTTACCTAAAGCGCGGGTCGAAAGTGCAGAGGACGAAATTCAATATATGACACAGAATGAATGATTCACAAATATATGGGTGACAGGGAAGTTTGTTTTATTATGAAAGTACGTTAAATGAAAAATAATCACATAGTCAACATTATAAAATGTTTAAGCCAGTACAAATAATTCGATCTGCGCTTTATACAACTTCAAGCGATATGATCTGATGATGTGGATCGAAAATTATTGTGTACCAATGACAAGACCTTGAAACAGAAATAAACAAAGCAATACCAGCAATGAAATATAAATACAGTACTGTACAAGTGTATAACAGAGAAAACCAAAAAGATTCTGGGTTACCTTGTAGTTGTAATCAGTGAAACCGTCACTGGGCCTCGACAGCAGCGTCCTCGATAAATGGCGGGTGAATTGATCACGTTAGTTCCTTCTCGGGAAGTACGTAAATTATATCTTTTTTAGAGACATTTATTTTTAGGTAAATATATATGTTATCGTTCGTAAATAACAAAGTTGTCAATGAAATAATATCGGAAATTTGAAAATCAAACTACAAACTCTTATATCGAGCTTCGTACGTTTTCGTAAATTTTCGTAAGTATCCGTACTTTTCCGTGATATGCATATGATTATCACCGTAATCAGCTAACAGCGCATTAATTTCTAAAACAAAAAAAAAGTGTAAGCAGCCCGTAAGCTATATACCTTCCTGCAGTCGTTTGAAGTTTTATGTACTATTTTTATTTGTAACATGTTCTTATCATATGCGGCATTCAAACAGAAGATGATCTGGTCTGTCTTGCACTACTTTCGCATAGCGCATGTTTACAGTTGTTATTCGCACATAGCACGGCTAAAATTCTTGCAGGGTTTGAAATGTGGTATACTAACTTAGGCCTTGGGGACTTTCAGTCCCCAGGCCAAAAATTAGAAATCGGCCATCTCGTCCTATGTCGTATTCGAAAATCTAGTACAAATTTAAGAGTTACGAAAATAATGTACCCTTTTTTCGATATATATGTCTATAGACAGTATTAGAGTTGTTTCTATGGCCACTTTGAGTGAGTTAAATGTAGGTGAATGTTAAACCTACTTCAAGCTAGAATCGCTGTTTATATACTCATCGTCCTGCCAACTATAGGTTTAAGTATACTGTTCTCATCAATTGTTATTAAAACAGAAATTCTTTTTTCTGTCATAGAGACTTTTCATTTAAAATTTGTTAACTGCCTTCTAATGGGTGTTAATATGCATTATTCCATTGCAAAATCTAGTACATGTTTATACTGTTTATTTTACAGTTTTATCTTGTGTATTGTGTATAAATCATCCTGGAAATTTTACTTTCTGAAAGACAAGCATGTAAAATGCACGTGTCTATAACTGATAAAATCAGTAAACTATCTATCTAGAAGATCTTAGTACAATCTGTGTTTCTTTCAATATGAAGTTATTTGTTTGAAATATTCGACAGTAATCTTGCATACATATTTAACACAGATAACCTTAATATAAGTATATGTAATGACTGCATTCCAGACGCTAAAACTATAGATGAAGATGGCACACACAAGATTTTAACAAGCATCTGCACGCATATAGAATCTTTGTCATAGTAAGACAGCGATTTTCTGAAATTTCATATCAAATCTAATAGTATAAGTGATATAAGCTGAAAATAATAGAACTACCTATCATGTCAAATGAAAATTTCAGACCGTTGTTTTCCTTGCACATTAAATTTTTTTTGTTCTAGATAATTTCGAGGAGCGGCAGTTTGTCTCAATCTCTAAAACGTCATTCATACAAGGACTATTTGTTTCACTTACTGGTATACTTTAATGTCCAAACAACGTAGACGAGTTCTAATTTTTATTTACGAGTTTGATTTCCTTCGAATTATAGGATTGAATATTCCTTGAAAATACTTACAAATAAAAGTAAGGTATGTCACTCATCTGGGCATCTTAGAAAATATATATTTCTAGTTGTGTTTCTGAAAATTGTGTAAATGAAATCGTCTTTACAAAACCTTTATGTTTTTGTAAGGCTACTGTCTCTCTTTTTTCAACAAATATCACCATGTGTTATATCCTAGGAACCATAATCGCCTTTTAACAAAATCAAATCTTAACAGTTTATACAAATCATACATTGTACTACATTCTGTTCGAAAGTCCTTAGTGTGTGTATGAATATACCCTCGCACTATCTGCATTGGTTAAATCAAAACACTGACCGTACTGGTGGGACGGTTTTGCTGGCATGTGTAAATTAAATTTAGGCAAGCATTACTGTAATGTTCAAATCAACGTGAAATACTGAAATATTCATCTCTAAGTGAATTACTGAAATGTTTACTCCAATACGTACGTTAAAATGTTCAATAACTTATTTTGTGAAATTCTGTTCCTCATGTAGTATTATATGTACCTTGAATGAATAAACGATAAAGTCTGTCTTGCCTTTTTAACTACTAAGTGGGCTTTGAAATGCTCAGCTAATAGAAACTCAACTGCTCAAGTCCAAGACGTTAAAATGTGAACACAAGGTGAAGGCCATTGTGAAAGAAGAATGATTTGCAATTTTCACAAACCTTTACTTCAGATTGAGTATATTAACTTGCAATGATACAGAGCCAAAGCAGCTAGTATTTAGTTTGAACAAACTAGTGTCAGCAACTTATTTGCTTACTTATTTGTTTGTTTATGATTTAAAGCTTCATTGCCCACGTTCAAGGTATATGGTTGATTAGACCTCAAGTCAACTTAGAGTACCTTTATTTCACTTATTTCGTTTTTATCTTACTTTGTTTATTCACTAAAATTTGACAGTAATCATTAAAAATGTTGTCTTCCTTTATGACTGGTTGTGAGTGTCAATGCTAAGTTGAGAATAAACATCCGTCCTAAAACTACATTAACTACATAAAATATTTTTAAAACATAATAATCAGAAAGAAATAGATGTTTATCAATGAAATCACATTGAAAGGTCAACTTGCATGTCTTCCTCAGAAAATAGACGAGAAAAAGAATTCCCATGTGACGTATGTCACAATACTATATTCATACCGACGTGAAGTTAAACGTCTGAATAATCACTGCGAACACATTGGACGACATTTTCGATCTATTGTTCTCTGTATGTGGATTTACCTCAGAAATATTTTTTGTCTCTGGATTTTTTCCATGTATTCCGGAACATTAGCAGTTGGATCATAACGATAGGTAAGTTAGAGCTTAACATATCCGTATGTGTTGTCTTATATATACATGTCTTATAACAGTCTTTGTGGATGACTTTATATACACGCTTACAACGAGCATCCATCGTAAAATAATATGACGAAAGAAGCAATTGAACTTTGAGAAACCACATCCCACAATAAGTCATCTAGTAATTAAGATTTAGTAAAACCTTTACTGATAAATTCAATTGATTATTTTCTTAATGAAGCCGAAAGGGTTTTCAGTAAATTGAAGAAAAAAACAGCTGACGAAAACGTCACTCTTGCTAAATCCAAACAATATACGTGGAAGTTTTATGTGAATGTTAAAGTTTGTTTGTCAAACGTCACTTTATAAGGTGGACGAGAGTCAATGGAGATAAAAAGGGGATGGGCGAGGCGGGGATTTTGTCCTGTTTAAGTGATACTTAAAGAGGAACTCCCTACATGTAGCAGATTATATATATATTATAGATTATGTGATAAATGAACGTAAAAAGATAAACAAATACAATTTCACATAAGAACCTTAGGCGAAAACTGCCTCATTTTACCGCAATAAATCAATGTAGAGGCTTTTTGTAATGAATTGCATCCACCCTTTTATTGAACAACAACAACTCTACATATATTATTGAATGGTTTACGGTACTGCAGTATACTTTAAACCGCTGATTTTATCGATATTGACTGGGAATATATAGCTGAAACTTTTAGGTTACTTCCAAAGTATCTATTATTTATTTTTTGAGGTTATTTAGTCCATCAGTTATAGGGTGTGTCCATTTAACTTCAATATGAATACTGTGTTTATACTATACGCACTTAGAACATAGGAAAGAACTCGATTTTATAATACCTGAAGCAAGGAAAATAAACAGGGCAAACATCTTTCCTACCTGGCAATTGGATAATCAGTGTGTTGAAGGTGAATATTAACACAACTCAACAGCTTGAACAATGTTAGAAAAATAATTGAATTCTTAATTGTTTCTATCATTTTATTGTATATTAACTACTTTGAATAATTTTAGTTGTGATCCGAGGAAGCATAGGTAGATGAGACAAAGGCAGAAACTTCCAAATTTGGGAAGTTCTCAGACACCGTAACATTTTCATTCTGGAGTATCATTTGTGGGATATAAACTGATCTGAGGTTTTAGGCTAGTTTCGGATTAAAATCTTATAAATCACTTTATTCACTGCTTCACTTTAAAGTAAAAAGAGGAACAGACATTATACAAATTTTTGAACAATGTTATGGTAAATATATAACATGATGAAGATAGTAAAAAATTCGCAAGTAGTGAATTAACTTCAGTACATTTGTAACAACCGAAAGTTATAAAGATCACTAGCAGATAACTTATAGATATGTTCTTAAAAGGTAACTGTCAGACTTTCAGAAATCAAACAGAGTTGTTGGAATTGATTTTCTTCTTACTTAGAGTGATAGTAAGTAATTTATAATGTTTCTCACTACAAGTACCTCAGATAGTGTTCTATATATAAAATTTTATCCACTGCCAATTTTATTTTCTCAAGTGATGCAAAAAGAATGATACGTAATGTGAATAATTAAGTTACATCCAGTGCGAACTTCTGTTCTTAAAGCTATAACAGTTCTTGACCTGTTTATGAACCTTAAGAACTGTTATCAGTCTTCTTCGAAGTGGGCAGTTTTTAGTTTCTTGAATAACTTTCAGAACATGGCAAGAACATATTATAAATTTGGCCAGCTTTTGATCTGTTCTTGAAACTGGTATGTGACTGCTTTTAAAGTTTTAAGAACAAACATACGTCTATAAATCATATGAACATCTTAAGAACACTTCTCAATCCATACCCTGTTTTAATATTTTACTTGTTTTTGAAATAGCCAAACATAGTTTTCAAGAACAAATGAAGAATCATTTGAACATCTTAAAACTACTTCGTGAACTTGTTTAAACTTTTTATTTGTTCATGACAATAGGTTAAAAACTTAACAAGAATTATTGATATAATGAAATGCAATAATTAAATTGATAGATAGATCTTTTACTCTGTCATTTCTGAAGAACATAAGGAAAAGCAAAACGGGTGACATGAAATACTCTTCCACTGAAAAATTGTCTGCTTCAACACTAGCATTCATTACCAAACTACAAAGGTTTTAAGACTAATTGTAGTGTCTGTATAGCTAAATGAACTGAGGGTAAAACAACAAGAATTCCACCTTTTCCATATAAAATTGCAAATCCTCTTCTGAATCAAAAGTTCATGAACTATCTTTGATCTAAGATTAAAAGAAGTCAAAGACATTTCATGAAGTATGAACTGTTGAACTTTTTAAGAACTTTGTAAGAACATTGATTGACAAATCTAACTGCATGCAAATAGTATGAACACCATCGCTTGATTGGTATTTTGAGGGCAATTATCTAATGGAATAAGAAAGTTATTTTTTTAAAAGTGTAGTTATGTCTTTTTGGCAAAGGTAATAGGCTTTATTGTTGAATGTCAGTTCTTATTTTTAAGATGTAATATTGTAAATGTATTACATGAAATTATCTTCCCATGAATAATTGGCTGTTTCGCCGTTGGCCTTCATTAGCAAACTACACAGCTTAAAAAAAGTGTCTTGTTTATTTATATGGTGTTTTGTCTAGCAACAAGCATGGTAGGTAGAAGTGTACTAAACTAGAGTTGTCAGCATGAGGAATAAAACTGATCTAGTAAATTTGTAGACTTATTTCATCTCCAAGAAGAATCATAGACATAGTTACGAATAGTTGCCAAGAACAGTATTATCACACTGTTAAAAAGAACAGTTTGAAAATATTCTATTACAGATCAAGAACAGTATAAAAATACAAGTTCCAAAACTGTCCATGGCAGTTTAAGAAACGTTGAATGGCAGAAAGTTCATCTATTGTTCTTCAACTGTGAATGAACAGTGCTTATAACAATAATAATAATTTCTTTATTTCTACGAAAGGTAATTACACATTTTTTTAAGTTATCGTAACAAATTACATATTCTTATTTACGAAATGTTTGTTATTACGCATTTCTCGATAAAACTAAAAGAAGAAATAACATTTCGTTTAAACAAATACAAAACTATCAAGTGGAATAAACACATTATTTAAAATCGACACATATATCGAAAGTAATAGGGGGGGGGGGGGGGTTAGAAACCGATCGTTTGCCTTTTTAGAAAAAATTATTTCGGGGGGGAAAAAAGGTTTTTTTTTTTTTTTTTTTTTTTTTTTTTTTGTGATTTGTTTTTTTTATTTAAAAAAAAAAAAAGGGTACATGTCACTTCCCGGGGGGCGTAATTATTACACTGTTTTAAAAACATTTAACATATTCATTGTATGATAGACGTAAAATATTATGGATTGTGGGGGGGGAGGTTTTTTTTTTTTTTTTTTTTTTTTTTTAAAAATAATTATTATAAAAAAAATTTTTTTTTTTTTTTTTTTTATTTTTTTTTTTTTTTTTTTTTTTAAATAATTTTTTTTTTTTTTTTTTTTTTTTTTTTTTAAAAAAAAAAAAAAAAAAAAAAAAAAAAAAAAAAATTTTAAGGGAAAAAACACATTTTTAGAAACACACATATATCAGAAACAAACATATTCATTGTATGAATTGTTCAAGAACCGATTGTACAACAAGTTCTTTAATTTACAGTAAGTTACAGTGAAAACAAATTATATGGCATTTCTGATGTTCCACAAACTCTAATGATGTGATCTAGATGAATTTCAGTTTAAATGACATTTTAGCGTCATGTATCATTTTCTTATTTTGACGTCTATGACATGTTTAGTTAGACTGTTGTTCAAACATTTTACGCACTGATTCTTAAAATGAACTAGACAACAAGCATGTTTCTAAAGATGTTTAAAATTGACATTATCGTGAAAATATATCAAAACAAATTATGTGATTAATTAATTCTTTATTTGAAAATGTCTATGATATAAAACAATTTCTTTAGAAATCATGTACATGTAACAAATCTTGGAACCCTTCATGACAAAAGTGCTGTGGACTATGTGAAGTCAGGTGGATTCTTTTGTACTGCCAATGTTAACATTTAATAACAAAACACCATGAACATTCACATACTTCTACTGTACGCATTTTAAGAATATGACCTGGTGTCAGTTTATCTAACCTGCCTACACTTTCACGTACAGCAACATTTTTCTTTCATCAACCATTGGTAACATTATTGTTAATGCTATATACAATTTTTGTTTTGTTTTAAAGAGAGATATTAATGTTTGTATTATACAGTCTTTAAGCCTGACTGTGGCATTGTACTTACACAGAACAGGTTCCATTGATATAATTTCATACTAGGCACATACTGTGCAAAATGAGAATTGTCCTAACTTACTTGAGTCTTTATTGTGTTCTATTTATAGCCGTCTGACTAAGATATCTCACATCAGCAATTAACTGGCTCCTTCACCTTGTAACAATTTATCCTAGATCTAACCTAGAAAATGTAAAGTAAAGACAAATATTACAATTTTGATTATAAATGTGGAAGTAATATATCCAAAACAAATGTATGACGGCCCCGAAAAGATTTAAAAATTTAAGAAGGTGTTTTAGAGCAACATGCAATCAACCACATCTCACATAATTGATGGTGAAGTATGTCTTAAAAGTTTTCTTTTTTTAGTAATAACTTAAGTTTTTATAAGTTTTCAATTAACATTCGATTTTATGTCTTCGTCAGAAAACATACAACATACAGTACACAAAACAAAAAGACATCAACTAGTAATCACTAGTAACATTTAGCAAGTTTATGCATACATGTACGTAAGAATATTATAAGTTTAACATTGATATTCCTACCGTTCAGTTACACATGTACATTGTAACAGGTCCAATTTCTAGGATAACTGAAGTCAGATATGATTATGTATACTGCAATGTCAATCCATATTTATGTAACGTTGAACTCATCAACCTGTTTTAGAGACAATTATGATGGTAATGCCTTCCAACTCAAGATTGACTCGTAGTGACATGAACTTCAATCAAATCTCCTTGTGAATTCACTACATGTACTACTGTGATACCAAAAGAACATCTACAGTAACTGATTTGTATAATTATGTGATCGTTTTAAGTATTTAGTTCAATTTTGTCACATCATACATCAAAAGAACTGCTCAAGTGTCGCCAGTACTCTAATTGTAAATGAAATAACTGTATGAAACATTTTTACTTGACATTCATTTTAGTTTGTAGCTGTGCATCAGAAATTGTATTTATATTCACAAACTAGTAATATACACTGAACATGTACATTGCTTTTAGTTGTAAACATCTACGACATTTACAGAAATATTGTGTACCCTCGGCCGAGTATATTTGATTGTTACTTAATCATGTACATGTCACAACAGCGATCTTGATATATTGCATACCATGTATTGACTATGACCCCTGTTCATTTTTACATGGCTCTTGCAATGTGCGCATGTATAATTAACAAAATGTGCATAGCAATGACCTATATGTTAAAATGCGAATCTTTCTAACCACTAAGTTTAAATGTGTTTATAGCTTTTGTAGAAATCATACAAATCCATATATTCTTACTTATTCTGCGCTTTATCCTTGTCTTTTCTTCTGTGTCGAATCTTTCTTCAAAGCCAATGTCTGAATTTCAAGACGGTTTAGTCTTTCCTATTATCTATAATATGCATATGAAGAAAAAGTCAAAAGATATAGAGCGTGCAATACATCACCAGACGACACTGTGAAATCAATATTCATCAGTCCTGCCTCAAAACAAGAATTGTATTCAAGCGGTCACGAAATAGTCTCTTAAATGCTATGTATCTTTGACGTCTTAGAATTCAAGGTCATATTAAATGCTGGTGATTCTTGTGGGATATATGTTTGGTCGAGAATAGTGTCATTAAGTATTACTGGTACATGAACAGAATAACACTGACTGGTAAACACAAAATCCTGTTGGTCGTTGGTCTTTAGATTTAATACAATTAATTTTGGTATTCATGATAAATTATTTCTTCACTATCCTTTGAATTTAAGTTTATTTATTTGTATTTTATTTCATACATTTTCACTGTTGTTGTAGGAGTTTAACGCTCGTTTCAGCCGTGCTTTGGTAATGTTAACAGGCGGCAATCGTTTCTTGGAAGAGATCCAGTACACAACTCCTATCCTCCGTAAGAAACTGACAACTTTCTCATATTGACAGACATGGTCGGTAGCAGGGCTCGAAGCCATGACCCGCAATATATGAGAACGTATCAGCGACTCTATCCACTCGATTACGGAGGCGAACTACCTGAAAAATTAACTAAAGAACAGAAAAAAAAAATACAGAATTATTCTTGTTTAAGAATAGAAGCATACAATAACTCTTGTCCACATCGCTCCGTTAGTACGTCTTTTCGAGTTTTGGACTGCACGGCCCAACTTGAAATGACGTAAACAATCAAAATCGACGTCACAACGGATAAGCGAATTAGAATGTTTGAAAAATCACATGAAATTTGTGGTTTCCGATAAACATTATGTAAAAGCCATATGTGAAGGTATTCTATTTTGGTGCCTTTTGATAAAATATTCCGTACAGGCCTGTAATTATACTAAAGTTATATGCAATTAAATGTCTAGTTTGTTGATACTAAATTTGTACAGTTTAAAATGGAAAGTTCAGCCGATTCGATACCTAAATTGTAATTAGATATGATAAAACGTATCGGTTATTAAGTGTATTTTTCTTATGTCTTGGAATTAAGCAAAGTATGTTCTGTACATGGCAAATGAATAAATGAAATACAGAACAAATTTACTGAGGAATTTATTTTAATGATATTTTATTGTATCTTTTTATAAAGCATGCAAAAACAAGAAACTTAAAAATACAAATGGCTTGGGCTACACATTTTAGTTACATAAGAAATAGTCCTCTCCGAAAAGTTAATTTGATTTCACTAATTTTCCGATTTGGTATATTTGAATTTTAAGCAATATTAGTTAGATATTTTCGTTTTGTAGAAGAAAAAAGTAACTTGAGATTTTTTCAATTATGGATTAAAATAGATTAAAAGTAATCACTAACTTTAATAGAAAATTACTTTTTGAGTTGCTGCATTGATTCCTCCTCCCATCCCCATCCTATGTATAAATCTTTCTGATCGCTGTATAATTGTTTATACAACGAATATGAATTCGTTTTTCTTCATCGGTATACTGTATACTCATTACTGAACAAGAGTGTGATATTATTAAGTGGGTAAAATATACGAATAGCTTGAAATAATGTGTATAATTATATGTTGTTCAGATATATTGCGTTGAAAAAAGTCATGCTCAGCATTTTAAGAAGGCTTACCGCATTAAGTTTCGCAATTAGTTTTGTCTAAGGTGGTTTTGAAACTGGTCTGCGTTCAAATCTAATTCCAGCATGGTAGATTGAGTAAGTTCTTTCACCGCTCAAATAGCATAATCTTTTTAAAGATTGGCTTTAAAACTAGCAAATGTTGGGGATTTCTAATGTCGAAATAATAACCGTAATTTTAGGATTAGGATAGCGGGTGTCAAAAAGTATAACTTTTCATTATAGAGGTTAAAAATACAATGGACAACATTAGAAACACCCGCAAATCACACAACTTATGATAACTAATGGAAAATGTATAATGACATGGACAATGTATAAGACGAATTCTTAGTTTGTGGATAAGTCTTAACATGAAACAGAGCGGAAAGGGCACATCATATAGTATAAACTGAGAGAAAAACCAGTTACTGTTACAGTAGTTAATTATGATTAAATGACACTATGAGTGTATATTTATAAGATATACAGTTATTTGCTAAATTAATCTGTACCGAATGTATAAGATTATTCTATGAAAGTACACTATGTACTTGTTAAATTTTCACAAAATTTATATAAAAAATGATAAAATTCAAATACAGATAGAAATAATATCAGATCTCGTCACTGATTATGTAAAAGAAAAAATCATGCAAGTTTAAATTGTTGACAATAGAACAAGTCCTTTAATTTTTTCACGGAGTACAAAACTATAATGCGTTACGAGGTTGAATAAACACCGATTGTTATAGTAAAGAAAACGTGAGGCACGAGAATCACGCCTTTTCATTTATAGTTAAGGACAATAATTATGTTGCTCGACTTTTGTGATACACGTCAATGGATATAAGTTAATTCTTTTTATGGATATAAGTTAATTTTTTTGTGTCGAGATTTGTGCCTGCTTGTGTTGTGTATCCCGAGTATTCTGGAACAACTTGGATTATTATTTCAGGATTCAAGTACGGGACTATGGTGAGTTATGATATTATATAGTAGGGGTATGACACTTGTAGAATATGCAAACTAGGACGCCTGGATTACTTAATTTACACAGTTCGGCAAAACGGATTGATTATGAAACACGAGGCTTGCGTGCATTCGTTTACATTAACCATAGGAATGCAACTGAGAAGAATATATTACGCTCAATCGAACGACACTTTCGGTTTGTAACTACAAAAATAAGTACGGATTTGTTTGTTTGTTAAATTTTCAGTTTACTACAGGTCCTAGAGACTTGCATACTGTCTACTTGTATCATACATCATCATCATCATCATCATCATCACCATATTGTGCACCACTAGCTGTTCTTTGGTTACAGGTTAATGACTATGTTATGACGTATAATTTAGAAGAACAGGGACATATATGGAAACTTTTGTCTGATAAGATAGATGTCTGACAGAAATAAGTACTTTAATGTCAAAAATAAAAAAAAGTATTATTTAAAGAAATACCTGTGATTTTTGCAAGTCAGATTTTGGCTCAGGTTTCTACAAAACTACTAGTACATTCCCTGAACAAAAAGAAATCTCTATCACTTAGTCTATAAAATGTAAACATCAGGTATGTCATCAGTCATCACATTAGGGAAACGTACACAGGAAAATTCATATGTACTTACATAGTCCTTAGCATACTTAGTCACACTGCAGACTATTGATAAAAAAATAAACCGTTTAATCAGCGATGGGGCACATCAGAATGGATTACTGGCTTTCAAATACTTGCATAAACAATGGTAATGATTAATAATGTACGCACAAAACTATATTACCCATAGAGATTTTACTAGGGCTAAATGGTCACATTAGATTTAGATTTCTGTTCGTTTTTATGTTCAGAGTGTTTTGATTTTAGTTTGAAAGTCGTGTTTTCATCATTCAAGGCAGAATATTAATCAGTCACTCAGGTGATTTGTTTCAGATACATGTATTTCGAGAGATATACAGATGATTTTATTTCTTTTATAAGATCGTTTTTTTATTTCTTTGATGGACATTTTACCAAGTTCTCTTAACTCCTCTTTGGTAAGAGTTCGTGCTGTTGATGTCACAATTTAAGGATACGTTATGAGTGCAGTGTTCGAGTCTTCAATGTTATAATGTTCTGATTTTATTACACTAACTTTGATTTAGTGGAGATGTGGGTCGTTTTGTTTTTACTTTTACAGACGAACTCGGCGTCAATTTCTCATCGATTTTGAATCCAAAAGAATCGTTTATAAGTAAACGGATAAATTTTGTCATACATGTTTTACTTGAACAATATTTTCTTGACACACAAACAAAGATATTTTTATATTTGGTTAAAATTCACGCCGTATAGAATAAATAACCAATCAGAAAAGTGATTGTTTGTGAACTGATTGCAAGTTGTAATTATTTCTAAATTTATGCGCAGTACAGAGATATAATTATATTTTTATTTTAGCATTGTAGATTTCTTTTGGAAGGATATTGATGGAATTTGCCAAATAATAACATTTTTGATCCGAATGAAACAGCTTACCCAAACAAGTACAGTAACTATTGAAATAAGTTTTGAAGTTGTGGATATTCCAAGCTTTAAAATCATTGGGGCCTACATTTTAAGAGTGGCCAACATAACCTCCAAATAAACATTCACATGGAGTATAGTGCTATATGTAAATTATCTAAAGCAACCTCAAAAATATAAACTTAAACATGGTCACCTACCGTACACCTTACACGTATCAAAGCAATCCGTTTGTAATAAAAAGACAGAAGCCAAAAAGTAAATGGAGATCAAAATAAGTTTTGAAAAGGAGGTGTGTCCAAAAGAGTACATTATTTGCATATTTCTTAACACATGTATTTGACATCACTCCTTTAGTCATTTAGTTTTAACAAGTCTTAAACTATCAGTTCCAGCACTGTCAAAACAAACAGTTTATCTGATTACAAGGTCGAATATGAAAACAAAAAATAGGAAACAAAAGGTTACCATATATATCCGGTAGAAATGAATTATGATACCTCTGGGACGCACATCTTTTAGATGTCTGAAAGTGTTAGTGAACATCTTAACTTTAAACATAAGTTTACATATTGCATGTTATTTACCTTTTACGATTTACTAAACTGTCGAAAATGTCTGCTTAAATTCTAGATAAGAAGTTATTCTGCGTATCTCGGTTTGGGAATAAAACAGGCAGGAATTCAATAACTTATTTGTCTGTACACTGCGATGTCTGGAAATGATCGTTTGCAGTCATTAGTGTCTCATGCAGATGTTATATATTTGTATTATATTACTCTTAAATATACATGAAATATATTGACAATAAAGACAAACACAAAATTGTCTTAAAACTTTGGAGTTGGCATTTGTTGTATAATATGGGCGCAATGGTTCCAGAGAGAATTCCAGGAAAATTTAAACAAAAATGTTTATAGTTTAGGCAGACCGTGAGATTTCTCCCCAGGTGAACTTCCTTTAGACTACATGAAATGTTATATAACAGAAGCCTTCTTTGCAAGCGAGTACTGG